>CM070716.1:35788184-36213184 GCA_036346275.1 Otatea glauca | reverse complement strand
CAAAAAAAATTAATACTTTTTGCTAAATTTATTTTAATTTTTTGTAAGCCCCCATTTTTGATAATGAATACCAAAAATGGATACCATGTGCATACAGTACTAGTCCCATGATCAGTAGCTAGTACGCACAAATACAAATTGATACCACAGTCATACAAAAATTTTATTACATAGCGGAAGTAAGGTTACATAATATTTTTACAATACCAAAAGTAAACACAGTAGTGGAGACAATTTCTTGTAGTATGTCTTTTTAAACCCATTGTTCCAGAGGCAACTGACAAGGGAAGATCCTTAGAAAAATTCATCGTTAAATTCCCCGTATCCTACATCAACGTATGGGTCGTCAGGGTAATCTGATTCTTCACCTAAAAACATCAACATAGGCAAGTTGAGTACTTACGTACTCGCAAGACTTTTGCAATTCCTAAAATACATGCAGGTCATTTCAATGGACGGCTATTAAGGTTAATTTGCAGAAAGTCAGTTTGAAATGTAAATACAAAATAATAAATTCTAGTAAAATTTGCTTAAAAGCAGATGAGTTAAAATGACAGTAAGTAAGTGCGAGAAAATAAAAATTCGAATCTGGGTAAAATGACCATAATCAAAACCCGTTCTACTGACACACAGTAGAGTTCACCAACACACGGTAGAAACCGCATTTTATGAAAATAAACAAAACTGCTAACTATGTGATGACTTTACCAAGTGTTCATTACCACGGATGCGGCTAATTGATTAGTTTTACACTCTGCAGAGGTATACAGCTTTCCCCACAAGACATGACAGACTCTTTGAGCAGTCGATATTTGCACACTTCCTTTGGTGTGCTGCAAAGAGTCATGTTATAACTGTTACATTATTTAATCCTGACTTTGCATCAGCACGGTGACGATAAACCCATTCTGTGGCGTAAGATCTCAGAGCATAGAAATGATGGAACTACCCATAATATGGCGTACACCGTTATATTGGTAGACGTTTATTCCATGATCACGTCGGTGTGGACGTCCCGTCGAGCAATTCATTAAGAAATAGCTCGTACTACTCCGGCCTTCCAAGTGCAAAGCCAGTTTTAAATAACTTAATAAGTTAGAGCTGTCCCATACCAGCACTTGTGGTTGTATGATAATTCTTGGCTTGAAAACAACCCATAGTTCGGTCCTTAACTCGACATGGGCAATAATCTCCACCCTACACTACGTGCAAAAACATGCACTCCCGGCTATTGCCAATAATTGCCCGCATCTAAACCATAGTTTTATTTTCATTTTTCCAACCAAAATACCAACCATAAAAATGGTCATACCCAATTAAATGTCATAACCAACATTTTTAATCATGTCACAGTTTTACATTGCTTTAAGTATGGCTAAGCATAACACTAAGTGTAAGTGACCCATATTGACATCAAATAATGTCTATGTCGTTCTGGAGTTTTCAAGATTCACAAATCCATACTTATCAAGGAAGTTCTATAAAACTACAGGTACAACTACCAGTTTCCATACTATAGCAGACTTTAATAAAAATAAAGTATGCAGTAAAACATGTAATGAAAACATTTATAAAGCTGGGATCAATATGATCAAAGGGGATGCTTGCCTTGTTGATTCTCCTCGACGTCGAATTCCTGTTCGTCGAATGTACCGGGTTCGTCGAGTTCTACACGTCGTATGGCAACATATAACAAATACCAAATTTCAATAGGGCCAAAAATAAATCAGATGGAAATATTCAAATAAAATAACTTCACATTTCATAAGTGGCTGCAAGCATTATTTATTTTGATTTGCACTTTAAAGATTTAATTTATTGGAACCATTAGTGTATCATTTAATTACTTATTTAACAAATTAAATTTTATTATAACAAACCCTAAGTATTTTTACATATTCTGGTTCCCTAGGTTACAAGGAATTTAACAAAATTTATTTTACTAAATTTGGTGGTCATTTGCAAAATTACCATGTATGACATATTTCTACCTTTTTCTTTAAATTTGAATTCAAAATTTAAATAAAATTCAATTTTGAAATATTTTTGCATATTCTGAATCTACATGATTTTAGATGAATTTATAAATCTATTTCATTAAATTTGGACAGATGATTCAAAAGATATTCAAGTTTGAATATTCTAGGTTTTGTAAAATACAGAAAATTGGAAAATTGACAAAAATGGAAAGTCCGCTTTCGCGGGGAAAACACACTTTCCCTTTTCGGCTGGCGCCGGACCGAGACGCTGACAGGCCGGGCCCAATTGGCATCAGCTTGCGCACGCACGAGCGACTGACATGTGGGGCCAGGCCGTCGGCGAGACGCCGCGCCGGCGCGCGCAGCCGATCGACATGTGGGTCCATCGGCGGCGACACGCGACACGCGACACGCCGATCGACATGCGGGCCAACGTGTCATCGACACATGGCGCAGCATGAGCGACGGGCTGACAGGCCGGTCCCACTCGTCGGCGACCCGAGACAGGGGGAGCGGCGTCGAAGCCCGCCGGCGGCGGAGCGTCGCCGGAAAAGTGGAATGGGTTCCACCATGAGGTTCAGGGCATCCGCACGCACACGTGGGTGGTAGCGGTTCGGCTTGAGGTGGCCTGAAGCGGCGTGCCACCGGAAGGAGGCGGCGGCGGCCATGGTCGGCGGTGGTTCTGCGAAAAGGACGCTTCCCGCGCTTGAAGATCACCCTCTGAAGCATCAGCGCATCACGAGGAGCTTATTTTGCTAGTTGCTCAAAAGAATGAGTGCCCGGAAAGGTGTTCTCACCGTGCGCAACGGCGACGGATAGAGCTGGAGTTACGAGTATATTAAGAGTGTTTAGGTGGATCATCTTGTTTACATTTTAAACTAAGATTATAAACTTAATTCACTTTATTTTAGCCTTCTCTACAACCACAATCTAGAATCAACTTTTAGAGAATCCAAAGCTAAAACAAACATGCCCTTTAAGGTGCTTGTTTGATTTGAAGTCCATTTTATTAAGTTTTGATGTGTTACATATTTTTAGACGGACGTTTGTTTTGTTATCATAACTATGTCGTTTTTTTAGCCACATGTTATATGTGTCATAGACTCAGTTTTGTCACGGTTTCTTAGCCTCATGTCCTATGCATAATAGACTAAGTCTTTTTGCTAAACTTGCCAAATACGTTGAATTTTGCTGCCACAAAAAAAATTGCAAATCATACTTGACTAAGGTTTGTTACAGTAGGCTTTAAACCAGACAGAATTCTTTATTTTTGCGTGTATCTAGGCGTCGTCGCAGCGATGTCGTCTTTGATTTGGGTTTTGATTAATTACCACAAACGCTGCATGCATGGTTCTTAGTACGTACCTTCATGCATGTGCAAGTGAGTTAGTCTGGCTCAGAAGCTTGATTAAGAGGAAGATCATAATATATATATATGGTTAGTCTGTTTTGTTCCGCAATGGTCGGTGGCTTACAGATCTAGTACGGCAATGTTTAGTGCTTAATTGGCTTGCACCAGATAATTGTAGTCGATTCAGAAGTACGTGCGACAGCAGCAAAACTTTCAGAAACGATTTAACCTGAGAGTTGCCTAATCAGTTTCCACGGAGTAACAAGTTAGGCACAGTAAGCCCGCGCCAATTTTATGATGTACACTAATGCTCCAAACATTCTTCTATGTTAATTTGCATATAGTGTGGTTGCTCTTCTGGAGTAGTAGTACGTACTGGTGAAAGAATTTGTTCAGAATTCCAAGCCTGACCACCGTAAGATTACGCTCATGCAATTCCATCTGGGAAAAGCAAGTGCTCTCAGTAATTAAGTAATCGCTGAATATCTTGCATGTGCAGTTTCATTATGGACGTGTCGACTAGTTTCAATTTTAATATATTTATAAAACCTAATAAAAATTTAATATTATGAAAATATTTTTCGAGACAAATCTACACATATTATCTTTACATGAACATGCTAAGTACTCATAGAGATATCGATAACCAAAATTTACAAAATTTGACTGCATGCACATCAAATCGTGACTCAGTTTTGTGAATGGAGGGAGTATAAACATCTTGTAAGGGCATGTCCAATAGTCCATCTCTCAATATTGTCTCTTTGATTCCAACTCACCTAAAGGCAGTACCAGAGACAACATCTCCAATAGTTTGTCTCTAAAATCATTCCTCTAACTATTTTATATTATTTTCATCACACCTTTCCCTTTACACCTATTACTACCTGCGTTGGTTTGTATGATCATGTTGTCTCTTACATAAGAGATAGCAAATTCTGTTTCCTCACATCATCTCTCCTCCACATAAGATTTTAGTGATATCGTATAGCTAAGAGGCAATTGAAGTGGTACTATTAGATATGCCCAAAATCGTACCTGTGTCCCATGGGAAAATTCAACGAGACAAAGTCAATTGGTACACCCGAACCCGATCGCTGCAGAGACAAATCAGAAAGTCTCTCAAGCGAAACGTGTGTTACTACTTCAGAAGTAGTATTATGTCGTAGCATTTGTTTTGAGCCAGGTCACACGGTACAAAAGGAATGAGTTGCAAGTTGCAACAGTGCATGCGCGGCAAAGACTTGCCCAGTGATGCAACGGGGACAGTACCGTTTATAGGTACGTATTTAGTTGTCAGTTTAAGAACCAGGCTATACAACCACGCAACATTGCGAAACACGGCTTCACAATTATCGTCATTGTTGCTCATACAAAGTAGTAGTAGTAGTAGTAGTAAGTTTTAGGCAACAAACTGGCTTTGTTAAGTCTCTAAACTAAGCCATGAGCATGAACGATTGTTACATCAACATGGACAAACTTAGATTAAACGTATTTGATGCACTGGTAGGTAGCAACAGCTATTCGAATTAAGCTCAAGTACTGTAAGACCCCATTTTCGATAAATTAATATCGAAAATGGATACCATGTGCATACAGTACTAGTCCCATGATCAGTGGCTAGTACGCACAAATACAAATTGATATCACAGTCATACACAACTTTATTATTACAGCGGAAGCAAATACATAACATTCTTACAATACCAAAAGTAAAAGCATAACAGTGGAGACATTCATCTTATAGTATGCCCTTTTATCCCAAAAATTCCCACAGGCAACTGACAAGGCGAACCCTAGTAAAATTCATCGTTCACATCCTCGAATCCTGCGTCATAAAAGGTATCGTCGGGGAAATCTGTTTCTTCACCTAAAAACATCAACATGGGCAAGTTGAGTACTTACGTACTCGCAAGACTTTTGCAAAACCTATTATATATGCAGGCCATTTCAAGGAAAGGCTCATGGTTATCTTGCATAAAGCTAAATTGGAATGTAAATACAGAATAATAGATTGTAAAACGAAGTTTAAGTAAAAGCGGCTTAATACTGAAAGTAACTGAGTGTAAGCATAAGTAAAAATCAAATACCTAGGTATCATAACCAATTCCAAGAATCATTTCTACTGTCACAGCAGAAATTGCCAAGTAATCATTCCTACCAGTCCTAGGTAGAAATCCAGAGTTTTATGAAAATGAAAACAGTTAATTAGTGCTGGCGCACCAAGATTCCCATAACCGCGGGAACGGCTTTTCGAAAAGTTTGACACTCTGCAGAGTTGTACAGCTTTACCCACAAGTAATGATCAACCTCTTTTGTCGTGCCAAGAACACACTTCCTTTGGTGTGTCGGCAAGGAGATCATAACAAATCTGTTACATTGTTTAACCCTAACTTTGCACCAGCCGGTGACATCAAACCCGTACTATGGTATTTATGTTTGCACATCATCGCACAATAATGATTAAGCATGTCCATAGTATGGTATTCACCGTTGTATTAGCAAACGTGAATCCCAACACCTCGGTGTGTGTAATGACCCCATTTTCACATAAATGCAAAATGGAAATCTCATGTGCAAACAAGATTAGTCCCATGATCGAGCTAGTACGCACATTTACAACAATTGGAATCACAACCATACATCATTTTATTAAGGCGGAAGCTAATTTACATAATAATCTTACAATTCGAGTTTATAGCAACAAAGAAGCAAAGTCTTGTAGTGTGCCCATCCAATCCCTTAGGCAACTGACAAGGCATAATCCCTAGAAAACTTCATCGTTATCATTCCCGAATCCTGCGACAAATATGTTTCATCGAGCTAATCTGGTTCATCACCTAAAAACAACATTTAAGCAAGGGTGAGTACTTTCAGACTCGCAAGACTTTTGCAAAGCCTATGATATATGCAAGCCATTTCAAAGGAGAGGCTAGTATGGTTAGTTTGCATAAAGCCAATTTGAAATGTAAATACAGAATAGTAGATTGCCAAACGGAATTTAAGTAAAAGTAATTTAATCTCAAAGTAATGAATATAAGCATAATTAAATCTCATGTACCGGGTATCATGATCATATCCACGAACCATTCCTACCGGTCTCGGTAGAAATCTCGAGTAACCATTCCTACCGGTCCTGTAGAAATCCGAGTTTTACTAAAATAAAACAGCTAACTAGTCTTTGGCGCACTAAGATTCCCATAACCGCGGAACGGCTTTTGAAAAGTTTGACACTCTGCAGAGTTGTACATCTTTACCCACAAGTCATGACCTTTTCCTTTTGCCGCATATTTCACGCACCTTGGCGAGTGGCGTAATGTTCATGACGGAAACATTTACATTATCTAGGCTAACTTTGCACCACTGGCCGATAAACCCGTACTATGGTGTAAATGTTTGTACATCACCGCACAAGAATGAATAAGCATATCCATAGTATGGCGACACCGTTGTATTAGCAAACGTGACTCCCAACACCTCGGTGTGGCGCCTTCGAGCAACCATCCATCAAGAAGCTCAGACATTACTCGCCTACCAATGTGCAAAGTTAAACCAGATAACTTAATTGGTTTAAGGCTATCCCATACCAGCACTTGTGGTTGTACAGTAAATTCTTGGGTTTAACGAACACGTAGTTCGGTCCTTAATCCGATACGGGCAATAATCTCCACCCTACACTACGTGCAAAGACATGCACTCCCGGCTATTGCCAATAATTGCCCGTATCTAAACCATAGTTTTAATTTTATTTTCCAACCAAAACACCAACCATAAAAATGGTCATACCCATCAAATGTCACATCCAACATTTTTAATCATGTCACAGTTTTAGGTTGCTTTAAGCATGGCTAAGCTTGACACTAAGTGTGACTAACCCAAATTGACATCAATTATTGTCTACGCTATTCTAGGGTTATCAAGGTTCACAATTTCATACTTATCAAGGAAGTTCTATGTAGCTACTGGTACAACTATCAATACTCGTCACATAGCAGACTTTAATAAAATAAAGTATGCAGTAAAACATTTAATGAAAACATTTATAAAACTGGGATCAATATGATCAAAGGGGGTGCTTGCCTTGCTTATTTATTGCTTACGACGAAGACGAAGCCACGGTTGACGGAGGCAATGACGGAAGTAGCGTCGTCGGATTCTACACGTCGTTCAATCAGAAATATAGCAAATATCCAACTTCAATAAGGGCAAAAGAAAATGATGAAAACCAAATAAAGACTCATTGCAGAAGGCAGGAATGTTTTAGGGTTTGGTTTGAATGATTTCAAGATCTTATGATTTAGATAATTATACAAACATATTGTTAATGACTTATGATAAAGAAAGCATGGTTTCTTTGATAGATTATCTATTCTTGATTTACGAATTCAAGAGGCTAAAATTATAAATTCTTGTATTTATAACTTCGAATTATAGATGCTAAAATTATTTGGATTAATAGAATTAACATATTAGACAATTGAGCTGGAAACTATAAATGAATAACACTTAATTGATTTTGCATAATAAGCGTTTGCGAACATATTAGGTCTGATAAGTTAAATTACCAATTATACATTAGTGGTTTTTGAGAAGGTTCTGGTGATACAAATTACATATTTGTGCATTATTTCAAAGTTAGCTTATTCACATAATTAAGTCCATAAAGCATAATACTTAAGGTTATTTGGTTATTAGGATTTATATGTAAAACATGATGAAATAAGATTATTTCTCCAGAATATGATAATCTATACTTTGAAGAACATTTCTAAGTTAATTTCATACATTTTTAGGTTACCATGACTTTGTTTTATCAAATTTAAATTTAGTTTGTGAAAGATATACTATTTGGATCATATAAGTATTGAAACTACAATTATTTGGTTAAGTGTTTATTACGACTTTATTGCAATGATTCTTGCTGGATAACATAGTTTGATTACATTAGATATTTAGAATCTAGTTCCTTATCATGATCATGCTTTTCATTAACTCTACATGAATACATTTTTCTACATATACAAGGCTTATGTTTTTGATGTAATTCAAACCTATGCATATATGATATTTCATTTCAAACCTTTCAATGGTGACTAATTACTCATTCTAATTTTAATTTATGTCTTTTATACACCTATTGAATAATTTGCATATACATATATCTATTGCTACGGATTATTATGTGCACTTATTCATATATACACCTTTTTCATTTGAATAGCTTACTATTTATGAATCAAGTCTAAATCAAGTTCATGTCTTAATTATTTCAACATCAAAAGGTATCCTACTGTCATTCAAGTATTTACAAATTAACTTGACTTGTTTTAGATTTCTTTTGTACAAACCTATGTATTTTTGAATATCTATAGCATTGAGAACAACTTCTAATGGAAATGATCCAAACAAAGTTAGAATTTAAATATTTTTATATATTTGAGTTGCTGGTAGCATGAGGAATCCATTAAAATTGTCTTCATTCAATTCTAAGTTCTTTTGCAATATTTTTATATCTAGCACATCTCTAGGCCTTCTATTCAAATTTGAATTTAGAATTTACCCATTGATTATTTTCAAAATATTTTTGTATATTCTGAAGGTACTTGATTTTACATGAATACAAAAATTTATTTCATTCAATTTGGATTTATGCTTCAAAAGATATGAGCAAAAGAATGTATTCGGTTTAAGAAAATACAGAAAATGGAAAATTTACCAAAAGCGGAAGGTGCGCTTTTCTCCATGGAAATACGCTTTCTGCTTCTGGCTTGCGCAGGGTGAACCCACTGACACGAGGGTCCCGCATGGCAGAGACACAAAACAGGGACATCGGTTTTGAGCTCGCCAATGCGAGGTTTAGCCGAGAAGACGAATCGGTAGCCCAGCTAGTTTCAGGGCAGCCGTGCGCATGCAAGGGATGAGTCGGCGTGACCGGAGGTGGCTGGAATCGGCCCACCACCGTGAAGGGGCGGTGGCGGTCATGACTGAAGCTTGCCGGCGGCGAATCGCCACCGGAGGGGAGGAATGAGTTACACCTAGAGACTCAACATGTTTGCGCGCACACGGGGGTAGCAACGCTTCGGTCGGAGATGGCCTGGGTCGTCGTGCCACCGTGAGAGGGGCGGCGGCGCCATGGCCGGCGGTAAGAAGTTCGGTGCTGAGGTGATTATAATGGAAAATAAGATTCGGATGAGCATCGACAGAACCTAGTGATCTCATTTTTAGGTTCAAACAAGAAGAAGAGGCACCAGAGTGAGTTCTCACCATGCATGGGCGATGGCGGCAGAAAGAAGTCGACGTGCGGCTTGCCGGAGAAGAAAAGGTGGTGGCCGAGTGCTGGAATGATCTCACGGTGTCAAGGCGAAGCTGAAGGCGAAGTATTCTGAGGAGAAATGGTTTGTGGTGTTCGAATTGGCGATTTTCTCCTTTTACTGCTTCTACCGGCGCCAGAGAAGAAAAGAGGAGTTGCGGCGAAGGGAGGCGAGTGGGAGATAAAATGGTTTCTTGCTGTGATATGCGGTGTTTATATGCAGCGGCGGAGTCGGTTTGGCGCGAGTGAAAGGCAAGAGGAAAGGCGGTGGGCTCTATTGGGTCAAGCAGCATGAGATAGAGAGAAGAGAAATGATCGGGAGAAGAATACTGGCTGACAAGTGGGGCAACTCAGTGAAATTGAGCGGTAATATGGCAAGGATTGAAGTTTCACTGAGCCAAGGTTGGCTTTTATAGTTGGCAAGTAGGCAACCAGAGAAATGGTGGTTTGGCTGCTTGGGCTTGGCGTCGTGAGGAAGAACAGCCTGGAGAGAATGAGCTGCTGACATGTGGGCCCAAATACAAAGAGAAGACAATTTCAATTTTGATTCTTCAGGCCAGCACGTGATCCTTCCATTAATTAAGCTAGCAAACCGAGTCACTATTTTATGAGGATTTTAGTAGATGTCGGAAATGAATCGATAAGGGTCTGGTAAAATTTTTAGTTAAAAATGATGAGTAAAATTATTTCTAAAAATCTGACAATTCATAACTGTCATTTTCTGCCTATTCTGATTTATATTTAATTTAAGATCAAAATAAGATTATTATTTTATGAAACTTTTTCAAAAGATCCTAAATGACATTATTTACATTATATCAAATTTTCATAATTTTATTTTGTATATTTTATTTTTAATAATTCTGACATTGAACTTTTCAGCTTTCCTCATTGACTGTTTATGAATTTCTAAAATTATTAAACGATGGGATAAATTTTTGATATTTTTACCATACATAGATAAGACAATAATGTCTGCATGGTTAAAATTTTAACTCTGGCTAAGGTCAACATAATTCTGGAGAAATCTTGCAAGGTCGGTTCAGAGTATCTTAGATAGGGTCATTTTTGTCTTTTCACTTTATTTAATTATTCCAGATCAATGCAAGTTGTATAATCATGATTCTAGATAGATCTGAGATTTATCTGATATTTTTACATATTTTATTGATTTTGTATTTTTATCTTTTTACTTTTACCATTTTACCATTTCAATTTATGAGACTTTTCTTTTTAAACAAAAACTCAAGAAAATCAATAATTCAGAAAACTCAGAAATTAAAATTCAAATTAAAGGTTACATCTCAAACTTATTTTTATATTTTGTTTGTTTTGGAAGAAATAGTTTTAATAAAGGAAATCGTTCTTTTCTTCGGTTTAGAATGCAAGAAAAGAAGAAAAGATATTGTTTAAAATAAAAATCTCAATTCCAATTGAAATTTTTATTCAATTCCATTTCTTAAATTTAAAAATTTTATTTTTCATATTTTTGAATTCTACGGATGTTACAGTGTGGGCGCCCTACGAGCAACCATCCATCAAGAAGCTCGTACTACTCTACCTACCAATGTGCAAAGCTAGTTTTAAGCAACTTAATAAGTTAGAGCTGTCCCATACCAGCACTTGTGGTTGTACGGTAAATTCTTGGGTTTAACGAACACGTAGTTCGGTCCTTAATCCGACACGGGCAATAGTCTCCACTTACACTACGCACAAGTCCCTTGTACTCGGCTATTGCCAATAATTGCCCGCATCAAAATCATAGTTTTATTTTCATTTTGATCAAAATACCAACCAAGAAAGGTCATACCCATTAAGTTATCATATCCAACATTTTTAATCATGTCAAGATTTTATTTTGCTTTAAGCATGGCTAAGCATGTCACTAAGTGTGATTAACCCAAATTGACATTAAATAATGTCTATGCTATTCTATGGTTATCAAGGTTCACAATTTCATACTTATCAAGGAAGTTCTATGTGACAATAGGTACGACTACCAATACCCAAAATATAGCAGACTTTAATAAAAGTAAAGTATGCAGTAAAAACATTTAATGAAAACATTTATAAAACTGGGATCAATATGATCAAAGGGGTGCTTGCCTTGTTGATGATCTTCGACGTCAAACTCCTGATCGTCAAACTCACAGGTTTCGTCGGGTGCTACACGTCGAATAATAATAACATGGCAATTTCGATAAAATTAAAGGATCAGACATAAGAACCAAATAAAATCAACTGTTTGAATTAACATATTTGTTGTTCATTGATTTACAAGTTTTGTGAACATTTTCTGATTAGGTTCTTATAATAGCCAATCTTAGTTTCTTGAATAATTCACTTTTATTTATCATTTTCAGAGACCATTTTTATAGGTTTCACTACTCTGGATTTTCAATTTCTAAATTCTGAAATTATTTAAATTGCTATTATGGAACTACTTTCTTACCCTATATTATACTTCAATTATTTTCCATGGTACACCCTAAGTATTTTCGCATAATCAGGTTCCTAACAGAGCATGGAGTCTAATAAAATTTGTTTCATTCAATTTGAAGTTGAATTGCAGAAATTCTATTCACAACATATTACAAATTCTTTCTTTAAATTTAAATCTGAAATTCAAACAGAATTAATTTTGAAATATTTTTTTATATTCTGAATCTACATGATTTTAGATGAATTTAGAAATTTATTTCACTTTATTTGGTTGGATAGTTCAAAAGATATTTAAGTTTGAATGCATTCGATTTTGTAAATACAGAAAATTAGTAAATTTACTAAAAATGGAAAGTACGCCTTCTGATCAGAACTACGCTTTCCTTTTTCTGCGCTAAGCTGAACCGAGGCACTGACATGCCGGGCCCAACTGGCAGCGAGTCAAGCGCGCAGCTGGGCCGACTCATCGGGACCTAGCCGACAGAGACGCGAGACCCGATTTACGGGTCACGCGCAGAGATACAACACACGCAAGGGACTGACAGGGTGGACCCGGCTGTCAGTGACCCGATACAGAGGCATGGTTGCGAGGTTCGCCGGCGGCGAAGCACGGCCGGAGGGGTGGAATGGGTTCCGGATTCTTGCTCAGTGGGTCCGTGCGCATCTATGGGTGGTGGCGCTTCGGCCAGGGGTGGCCGGAGGTGGCCTGCCACCGAAGAGGGGCGGTGGAGCTCACTGCTCACCGGCGATCTGGCTAAACTACGGCGTTCCGAGGCGAATGGCTACCACAGTGAGCATCAGCAAGGCTCTAGAGTTCGGTTTTTGGCTTTAGACCAAGAAAATGGGTAGCGGAAGGGGTTCTTACTGTGCATCGCGCGGCGGCGGAAGGAAGTCATGGGAAGCTCACCGTGAAGAAAAGGGAAAATTAAGGTGGCGAAGGCCTCGGGGTGCTAAGAGGGTACCGGGTTGGATGGTTTGGGGTGAAGTGGGTGAGGTGGTGCAACGACGAGTTTTCCCTTTTCGGGTGTTTGGCCGGAGCTGGGGAAGAAGGAGCTGGTTGGCTACGATGAGGCGTTTTGGTTCGGCGTTGCGGTTTCCAGGGAGGTGCATGAGTGCCTGCGACGATTTGGCGGGGTTTAAATAGACAAGCGAGGCGGTTTGTGCAGCGTTTGAACGGGGAGGTGAAGGCGACGGCTTGGACGAGCTCTCTCGGCCGTTCCTCAGCGCGTGAGAGAGAGTACGAAGACCGAGGCAGGTGCGGCGTGTCTGGGCGACGTGCTGGCGTCCTCGGGCGAAGAGTTGCGGCGCGGACGAGACAAAACGGAGAGGCGGTGAACTCAGGCGAGAGAGGGAGCAGAGAGAACGGGAAAGAACGGGAGAAAGAACGAGGAAGAAGGGCTGACAAGTGGGGCCGGCGGTCAGAGAGAGAAAAAGGAGTCGGCAGCAGGACAGCTGTCGAGGCGGGTCCACACGTCAGCGAGACAAAGGCTGGAGCTTAGGAAAATTCTGGACAGGTCAGGGTAAAACCGGAAGTTTAGGCTAGAAGATAAACTTGGTATTTAATGAAAATTTTTACAGAGGTCGGCAAGGTAAATATTAAGGTATAATAAAATTTTCAGATAATTTTGACAAGTAAATTATTTATTAAAAATCTGACAATGCACTGTTGAAGACTTTAGCTGATTCTGTCTTGCATTTATTTGAAGGTTAAAATAAATTTATAATTTTATGAAACTTTTTGTCAAGATCCGTATTAATATTATATACTTTGAATAAAATTTTAATAATTTTGTATCTGATTTTTTATTTGTAATAATTCTGACATTGCATTTTCCAACTTTTAAGACTGACTGTTTTTGAATTTCCAAAATTAATAAATGAAGAGATAAATTCTTGATATTTTTACCAGGGTTGAGTTAGGTTAATATGTAGGCATGATTAAAATTTCAACTCTGGTTAAGGTAAGAAAAATCCTGAACAAATCTTTTGGTTCAGATTTCCACTTGTCTCCTCATGATTATCTTTGTATTTTATTTTATTTTATTAATGCCAGGACAGAGAAAGTGGCATAATCATGATTCTGAGATTTTTAAGGATTTTACTGACTTTATTTTTTTACCTTTTGTCTTTTACCATTTTACTATATTGAGAATTTGGATTTCTTTTAATAGGAAAAAGCCAAAAGAATTTTCTTTATTTCAAGAAAAATCAGAAAACATGAAAATAAATCATATGGATATTTCTAATATTGCATTTCTGATTTTATTGAATTTTGGGTTGTTACAAGTACTGCCTGATGTGAAGCAGATGTAATATAGAAATTCTCCCTCAAAAGATTTGCATATATAAAAATCTAATAAATCACAAAGAGATGTCAACTCATTGGCCATTGATGAAGGCTCAATTCTCCCGAACAAGCAACAGTTCAACATCAATGTTTTTGTTAAAAAAAAAACAGGGCAGAGGTCAGCCATTCCTTTTTTTTTCCTTACTAAATTGCACTTTGAACCGCCTAAGTGCTGTATGATTAAAAAAAAAGAGAAATTTTACGGTGCATTATACTGGTAGTATATGGTGGGTAGTAAAAATCAGATTCAATCGTTGATTTGTTAAAAGTATTTTTACTACTCTACTACCGGAGGAGGTATAAATAAATTTTTGCTAATCTGATTCATTAGATCGAAAAAAATAAACGGTTAACAAAAAGAACAAGTCAGTCTCCATAGCTACAGTCATTGGCCGCCACATGCCCACATACATCCCCATCATCGTTGACCTCACTAATGAATTCCTCTCTCCTTCCTAATGCTCATGCACCCCCCTATTTCTCCCCTTCTCCCTCTCCGACGTCATTGCCTCCGTTGCCTTCCCTAGCCCTGGCCACCGCGACAACGCCCCATGCACCGACCTCCCTTTACCCTTTGTAATTCCACTTTCATGGTCTACACCACGCCGCCGTGATAGCCTCACCACCAAGGTTGCCGAAGCTCTCCCATGGCCACCTCCCTTGTACCTTTGTTGTATACCTATGTGGCCAAAACAGCTTTGGAACAGTTCACATTAGCAACAGCACTGGGAAAAATCATCGAAGGGTGTTAATTAACCTAGTTTTAATATATGAGAATGTTAAATAACCAAAATTTCAGTTGAGGGTGCTAAATATACTTTTCTGAAAGTTCAGTGGCGAGATATGAACTTATTCCTAAAAAAAATAACATAATCTGAGTGTTTAGTGCAACTGCAACAAATAGATTGCAAGGTGTTCCATTTATTTAATCTGCTTCTGCCTTCTAGAAGACAGCTTCCGCATTGAGGGAATCCAATGAGCAAGGGCTTATCACATTTCCATCACAATGTGACAATTGAACATGAGCTCAGTTAATCCCATTCTACATGGATGATATATCTTGCAAACAAATTTGGAGTGTGACGCATAATTTTTGCAATTCAAAGCACGCTATTGTTGTGGATGGTACGCCCGATGCCTACAGGTCTGAGGCATCAGCAATTCAGCATCATCTCATACACATGGATGGCATGAGCAACAGGTTGAAAGAAGCAGAGACAACCATATAACGACATCCTTGGTCATGAAAACGACTCGGTACCCAAGTATACTATGTCATCTACATATTTCCAAAATACGTAAGCTACCATAAGAATGACAAATGACAACCAGGCTACTCACAGAAGATCATCAAGCAGAAGTCAGGTACCAATAGTGCGAAAAAATTGCCAACATCTTGAACTGCAAAGGGTGTTGACCATATACTCCATTCCCAACATGAATGACTAATTCAAGTGTAAAATTCTTACAGCAAAATTGAATATAAACAGTTGAATGATTAACCTACAGAGTTAACTAATTTGCCAAAACTTTCTGTACACGCACATAGCATGCTCTTCATCCATTTGCTTCTTTGATCTACTTGATGAGTAACGCCCAAAAACCTTGATTATGCGGTAGTTGGGCAGAAATCATGCCTTCCATGAAGAAGCCATGTAGGCCAATTTGTGGCAGCAATTGTGCACAGAGAAACCGGTGATAACTAAAAATAAATGTTGATTTCCTTTTCGCTCATCTCATATACATGGTCCCGTGCCTCAGTCAGAGCAACCTGTATTGACTCAAACAATGCATAAACATAACTTAAATATGCCACCATACACAGGTAACTGATAATGCAACTGACCTGTCCAAATTTTGTAAAGAAGTTGTTTGCCAGATTTAATGACGTGACTGCAAGATCTTCATTAGCCTTAAGTGCTTGAGCCAATGCAAATGCTCCGTCATCCTGACCGAAATATAAAGGATGCTGAGCATAGTGGAGATCTGCATAGATCCACCACTAGCTAAATGAAAAAACAATGTGTTTACTTACTCTAATCTCATTAAAACCCAGGTCAAGTGACATCAAAGATTCATTGATTATCTTGAAACTCCGTGCCAAGCAGATAGCACCCTTCAGAAAGAGGAAAGAATCAGAATGAATAGATCTATCAAAGTGCAAGCTATAATAAACAAGTAACAAAGATGGCACATTGCCGCATACATCATCTCCAAGCCCATTTGCTCGCAAATCCAATGTTGACAACGTTGTGTTGTACTTTAAACAATCTGCAATAAACTCTGCACCTGACACTCCTATCTGCAGGATATGTAACTCGGCTGAAGAGGCAAGAGAAACTTAAATCTGCATCTATGATTCTATTCAGTTCTGAAGACTACCTGGCACCAACCAAGCTTAAGGGTTTGGATTTTCCCATGGAACTTGAGAACATCACACAAAGCCTTTACCCCCTCTGACCCAATTGGGTTATAACTCAACTCCAACTACAAAGCACATTTTTAATCAGTGGAAGTATCCTTTCTTTGCTTGGGTGGACTAATGTAGTCTGAATGGCAAGATGACTTACCGTTGTCAGCACAGCATTATCCTTCAAAGTTTCAGCTATTGCACTTACCCCTTTAGAGCGAATGTTGTTACCACCCTGAAAATGTAAAAGGCTTCAGGGGCTACAGCATCTATACATAGCTGTTTACATGGCTTAGGGCTCATTTGGATCACAGGAATACCGATGTTTCCTTTACTCCAAAATTCCTGGATTCCAAACAGGGCCTGAGGTTTAGGTGCTAACCTGACTTCAGAACAAGTTGTGCTAAGGACAAAAATTATGGGGAATCAATAGTTTGCAAATCAAGGTATATATTATGAAGTAGAGCAAAGCAACTTGCGTGTCTGATACTCTGATGGTTCTAATCATACGGTAATATAACCAGAGGTATCTAAGATTCTTCGTACTATAGTCAAGTAAATACTCACCAAGTCTATAGTAGCAATTGTTTGGTTCTGTTTCAGAGCATCTGCAATCTTTTCAGCTCCCTGGTGAAATTAATCTTAGTATATGTTAAAAAGGAATTAGAAATGCAATGCATAGAACTAAATCAACATACTTATACATTCAATATATGAGAACACATATTTATCGAAAAAGCTACATTGGAGCACAAGTGAGGAATCATGTATGCTGTTATATATAAACAAGATGTTGTAAGCAGAGATTATGTGAAGGCACAACTTTTTTCTACCTAAATATATTGAGATAACCAATGACTGAGGAGAGTTTCAAGGCTTATCCAGGCTCACTATCAACCAGCATGCATATTTTAACATTCTAGAAAGGATCCTAATTACATCAAGAAAACAAATAGTCACATGTTTCTGGAATCTTAATGTAATATGAGGAGATGGTATCAAATTATCAACTACAAAAAGGAAGTAGAGATATCATATATGTCAAACTTTTTAACAAACAGGAGTAAGATCGGAAGTTCCAAAAAAACTGAAACTAATAGCCAAAGTTTAGTAGTACTTCAATTTAGACAAAATTCTATAGCATTACTTCTATTTAGTTTAGTATATGCATCATTAAATGTTCAATAAGTTAAGGTGACAGTGCACCAATTAGTGAATGCCTCTAGCTTGGTCATGTGTTCTATTACATGTAGGTATCGCAAAATGTCAGCCGCCAACATAACAGTCAAGTGAAAATAGTAACAAACGATTACTCATCACCAATGTCATTCATGTAGAGACTGAACCACAATAAAGACTTTGTCCTTTTGATGAACTCAGCAACATGAAGAGAACCTTCTGAGGTAATGTTGTTGTTGCCAACATCCAAAACCGTGATCTTCCCTGTAATTCAGCCAAAAATTCAGAATTAGGCACAAAGCAATCCACTAAGTATAAACTAGTTGATTTATGTTTAGCAAGAAAAAACACCTTTGTGAGCAGATAATGCTGACGTCAACACGCATACCCCCTCATTCCCAATCCCGTTACCATGCAAGTGAAGTTCCTAATAAATGTGGTTAATCAAATTGGTAATTTAACTATAAAAGGAAAAAAATTATCACACAATCAACAAATTAAATGAGAAAAATGGGTAGAATAAGAATATACAGAATCAAGGTTATCACGGTGCCCTCCGGGGCGCCTGGACGCCTAGGCGCCTAGGCGAAGATTAGACGACAAAAAAAATCATTAAATCCCCTCAGCCCACCTAGCCGACCCAGCCTTCCCGCCGCTCCCTCGCATCGCTACCGCCGCCGGCCGCTTCTCCCGCCGCCGTCGCTGGATCTCGATCTCTCCCCGCCAAAGCTCAAGCCGCACTGTCCTCTCGCCACTCGGCCGCCATCGCCCTGGCTCGCATCGCTCTCCGTCGCCGCCGGATCGCCACCACCGCCGACCGCGGAGGCGTGCTCGCCCTCGCTACGCCGCCGCCTAGATCAGCCATCCCCACCTCTCGCCGCCACTGGATCGCGCCGCCGCGCAGCCGCCTGGAGCCCCGCCCCACCTCCGCCTCGTCCCTAAATCTCTCGCTCGCTCTCGGGTCGATTGACGGGCGAGCGGACGATGACTCTATAGTCCGGATCGCATATGGGCGGTACCGGTCGGCCTTGGCGGCCTCTGGCGATGCCCGATCGCCCAGCAACTCTCGAAATCCGATCGGGCGCCATGCCTCTACCAGGCGAGGCGACCCACCCAGGCGACCACCGACTGGACGCCTAGGCGATGCCGTGATATCAAGGTACAGAATAATTTCCTATTTTATAACCGAACCTAAGGTCCTAAACATTCTTACAGAATAATTTCCTATTTTATAACCGAACCTAAGGTCCTAAACATTCTTAGTACATTGTTTGCTTTGCTATTACATGGTATGAAAGATTGAAAGGAGTTCTGTGGATGTCAGCTTAACAATATTGTGACAGCATGTCTTACAAATTCCCATAGCTTTTTTCCTTAATTTGAGCACCATCCTGGTACACACAACATATTTCCTCACTATTTAATCCAATTTCCCCGTTATATGGGATCCTTCGTGATTTTACGGGGTTGTATTTTGAAAAAAAAATATCAAAAGCTGTTCTAACCATCTTGTGACGGGCATCCATTGACTTTGAGCATATGTCCATTCTAAAACTTGAAGTTTTGGATAAATGTAGTCAGCATTATAATTTTCAACATGAGAAATAAGAAAACAAATATAGCAAAAAAAGAAGATAAACAAGTAGGAGAACAAATTGGTTCCATTGAATTGCAACCCACAACACGAGCGTGAAAGGTCCAAAAAACATACTTACCCCTTTAACTTTAGTAAGCCAAAACAAATAGTTATTCCCAACTTAGATAGAAGTAAAAAAGGGATGATTATATAGAAGGTTCTTAACTCCTGGTTTGCTTGCAAGTAGCAAACATTTACAGTTTTACACAACATCCCAATTCCCATCAACCTAATTACATGGAATACTGACTAGATAAAAGGATAGAATATATAACTTCTCTTTAAAGTATGAAATCAAATATGTAGAGTAGTACCCTCAAAGACTTGTTCCCTATAACTCCTTTTGCTAGGCTGGATGCACCGAGAGGACCACCATAGTTTCCACTAGAATACATTAAACAGAGTGCACCATTAGTTACACAAATTTAACTACTCATGCAATCACACAGTCTCAGCTGTTCACAACTTCGTATGCACGGTCACTATAGAGCATATGAAAACACACTGGGTAGAGAGCGACTAACTTGAGATACAAGCTCCGTAATGCATTATTCTCAAGAAGTGCTTCTGCAATATTTGCAAAACCCTGTTCCAAGACAAGGAAAAAAAGAGCTCTCATAATCCTTCAAGGATGCAATCATATGGTAAATGGTACGTATTTCTCCATTTGTCAGTCAAGTGCATCTTTTTGCCTCAGTGGATGTTTATACATACGCTGTATTCAATAATATTGTTGCTGAGCTGTAGAATACGTATTGTTTTGTTCTTTTTCAACATATCGGAAATTGCCTTTGCACCCTGAAAAGATAATTCCATGTTACATTGCAACACACACACACACAGAGACAGACAGAGAGAGAGAGAGGGCACCTCATCTCCAATATTGGTACTACTCAATAGGAGCTTCTGAATACCTACGTTTTCTACCAATATATCTGAAAGACACTGTAAGCATTCATGAGCGTTACATTCAGTCAGCAGTAAAGCAAAATAGCTTTAAGGGAGGTTTAAAATTGTTCATGTTTTGCAGATTACGGTTGGGTCATACTTGCTCACAAGTCACAATGAAATCATCACGTCAGCGAGATGAGTACTCAAATAATTGAACTAACATGATGTAAAAACCTCCAGCCAGGCATAAAAGCACACAATCATAATGCAGTTCAGTCTTTAGTGCTACCACACAACACTAGCCTACCTTGGAAAACAAGCTAAATGTAAAATAATAATAACACAGTTATATAACCATATAAGTTCAGAGTACAAAATCGTACCAGAATTAATTATTTGCATAGTACATATCATGCAAACTACAAAATAATAGGATATAGGGATAATAAGATTCAGAAGACCTTAGCTCCTTCATCTCCAATGGCGTTTCCAGATAAATTGAGAGTTTTTAAAGCTGTATTTATCTGAAGAATGCCATCAAAGGCTTCTATCCCCACAGCTGTTATCCCATTGCCAGAAAAGTCCACTTCTTCTGCACTCTGGGAATACAAAAAACAACTCATTTTTCAAAAAGTATTAAAAAGAGACTAGGATATTTCGATAGTAGGAAAACAAGCTATGCATGCAATTATGTATGTAGATTAGCTTCAACCATTACATGAGATCTCTGACCTTGTTATAGGCTAAGCTTTCTGCTAGAAAGAACAGACCCTCATCACCAAATTGACGACCTGCCAAACAACTGAACTAGTGAAGAGAAAGGCAATATAGCATGCTAGTTGAGTTGTAATTATTATGCAAGCCCAGGATGTGCTAGCACAATATTCTAATTTCAGTTCTTCGAGTTACCTGCCATGTTGACAGTTTTCAGAGTCCGGAGTTCCTTATAGAACTTGTTTAGATTTTTCCTCGACTCCTTTTCAGCATTAAAGCTTCTAGATGTTGATAAATTGGAACCAGCAGCAAAGGACCACATGATCCCAGAAGACTTCGATTCTCCAGAAGTTCGGTCCTTTTTCTTCCCGGGAAGCACATTCTGAACCACCCTCCATAAGACTGTCCTCTGAGACAGAGAATTAGTAGCCATTCCACACACCACCGTTCAAAGCTTTAGATGCACTACATCACGTGATATTATGAACGTAGCATTCCATATCGCATACCGGGTTGCCTATACCCAATTAGTCCCTCCAGTCACACAAGAGTGATGTCCTAGAATGCATGCAATCAAATCCTATTAACTTTGGCTAAAGATATTATTTAAAATGTATGGTTTGGATATATGAAAATAATAGGAGTGAATTTGTCATAAAAATACATTCATAATATTGCAGTTTTACAACTTTTGCCGAATATATGATAAGAGAATTTAGTGGTCAAAGAAGCATCTTGTTGATTTTGAAAAGTCATAAAACGTCTTTCTTTTATGGGAGGGAGTAGAAAGTTATAGTGCCTAATAGATCCATAAGAGCCGGCCCAAGCTGCACACATATTCTACTTATAAGCACTATGCAATCCGTATATCAGAGCATTTCTTATGAAATGTGCTTTCTAACGAGCAGGGAGCAGGGCATCCACTCATGATGATGACGACTGTTGAATTATTGGAAGTTGGAGCAGTAAAAAACGGCGCGCATAGGGAGGAAACAGTCGGGTCATACCAAAGCTCAGCGCGAGCACCACCCCGGCCGGGACGACGTAGCGAGCGACGCCCCTCGCCGCCGCCACGGGGGCCGTGGCCGGCTCCCCCTGCGCCTCGCGGTAGGCCCTCCGGCGCCCGCCTCCGCGGCCGACCCCGGGGCCTGTCCTGGCTGTGAATCCCGCCGAACACCTCGTGCGCGGCGCGCGGCGCGACGGAGACCGCCGCGCGCCGCCAGCGCCGCGGCGGCGGCGGTGGCGGCCTCGGGCAGAGGAGGCGTGGCGGTGATGGGTGGAGGAGAAGGGAACGAGGAGGGACGGCTTGAGGGGGCGGGGGAGGAGAGGAGGAGGGAGGACTCCATTGGATGCGGAGGGTGTCAGCTGGGAGGATGGAGGAGGGGATGGGGGGGGGGGGGGTTGGGAAGCGGAGAGCTTTTTTGAGGGGGAAAAGGTGAGGTTGTGGATCATGTCGGGTCTGGTTTGGAATTTACCATGCCTCGCTACTGAATTTCAAAGAGAAGAGAAATATACAACACTATCATTTCATTTGGACCGGTCCCAACTTTTCAAGAAAAAACTGATTCACAGTCGATTCTTAAGCTAGAATCGATTGTGATGTGCTCGAGATAGTCTTTTGGCGGGCCAAAGTGAAATTTGGATGCCGAGCAAGTTCCAATTTCAAAATAATTTTGTTGGGTCCAACCAGATAAGAAAAAGGGAAAACCACTGCATACATCCACTTTATATTTATATACGCTCTTGTGCTTACCACTCATTTCCTCCACTTACTCCTCTCCCTCTCCTGTCATGGGCGGAACCAGCAGAGGTGCCCGGTATGCCCCGGCAGCCCCAAAAATTCGAGAAAATTCAAAATTTCACCTCTTTAATAAGCTAAATTTGTTGATTGAAGTGGTTTTGATTTTGGTGATTTGGGGTTTTTAAGACCTTTGAACTATTTATATTATACTTTTAGCAAATTTTAAATATATATATTGGATTTATGATGATACCAAATTATTACACAAGACTATAAAATTGTACGTGTGAAGTGTGCACCCCAATCAAAAATTTTCTAGCTCTGCCATTGTCTCCTGCTCTCCCTCTCACTTGCACTGTAGATAGATAGAGAGAGAAAGAGAGAGAGGAGTTGAGGTGAAGGCAGTCAGGCAATGGCTGTGTCTGAGGAGAGGAAGAAGGCATGTACTTATTGTTCAGTTGTGCATGGGATTGAGGAGTTGAGGGATAACTCAAATCTTGTTTTACCGCCAATTGTATCATTCTCTAATCATCACTTGTTCAACCGGAGCAACCCAAATTCACAAGGCCACTTTCTGTTTCTACTCTACTCCAATGGTTTTGTGCCAGAGTTCAGGAGAAATAGAGAGTGATTCAAAGAAACAATAACAAGGTTAGTTCTTGATTCTTTCAACTGTTTTAATGACCATCTGGCCATATTCCATTCATCTTATGGCTCTTTGGTTGTGTTTTTTTCTCAGTATGTATGGAAATATGATCTAGACATTTACTGCTTGTTATGGTTTTCCCTCTTTAGATCTGCTTAATAGCATTTGGTACATTGTTCTTTCATGTGCACATGAGACAAACATCAGATACAAATGCATAAATTCGTGTTTTTGACATTTTATAGAATTATGGGCAAACTTTCTGTTTGTATCTGTTCATATTTTCTCCAGCATCAACATCTGATAGTTACAAACACAAATAAAAACTTGTATGTTGTAAGTCCTGTATGGAAATCAGTTCAATAGCATCACTTTTTCACTGAGGCAGAGATATTCTAGTTATGTGATTGTGTGACATACACTGTGATCAGTGAAGTTCTAGTGTGAGCCTATGAGAAAATGTCGAAATTTTTACTGTTGTAGCGTCCGAAATTGTTTTTTTTACGTATTTAGCCTCGTATCCAACGGATTTGCGAAAATAGCCTCGGTACAGTTTATTCTCGCGGATCGGTTGCGGAAAAAATTTTAATTTTTTTCAGTTCAATGGACTCACCATGAATTTTTTTATTATTTTTATTATTTTTTATTGTTTTTTGGTGGGGTGGCGAGTTCAATGGTTCCAAACATTGGAACTCGCTGGTAAGCGGAAGCTGTGTGTGGGGAAAAGGCAGGCGCAGCGAGGCGCGTAGGGCGTGGGGCGGGTGGCTTGGTGGGGCCAAAGCGAGGCGGGTGCGGGCATGCATGGCGCGCGAGTGGGACTCTGTTCATCAAATTTTTTCATAAATACCTCTCGTCTCCGAAATTGCAAATCTAGCTATAAATGCTTTTTTAGCGGTTCCAATACGAGGAATTTTTTTCCTCATGCGAATGCGTCGGCGAGAAATTATATTTTTATTTTTTCGCTTATGTCGATGGAGTCAATCCGCTTAAAAATAATTTTTTTCCACTCGTGGGGAACGTGAAAAATATTTATCGGATTGTAACTACGTTGAAAAATTATGAAATTTCTTGTAGAGGTTTGTGACACATCAATAATATTTCTATAATTTTTTGAGACAATTATCACATATGAGGAATTTTTAAAATTCCTAATATTACAACTGTCTTGTGAAACACTAACGAGTAAATTTGAAGCGAACGAAAAATGAAACGTACCATGTTGATGAAATCTCAAATTTTTTGTGCGAGTTTTTGAGACATCAATTATATTTTCATAAAAATCTGAGAAGATTATCACCTACGTGGAATTTATAAAAATTCAAACATTACGATCGTCGTGATAAAACACCCACCAAGAAGTTTGAAGCTAACAAAAATGGAATTAACCACGTTGATACATTATGAAATTTCTGTGGAGGTTTTGAGACATCAACTATATTTTCATAAAAATTTGAGAAGATTATCACATTTGACGATCATGTTGCGATAAGTTACAAAAATTGTGACATTTATATTTCGTAGAGAATTCATAGAACTAGGATACAACATATTTCGTAGAAATATGCCTCGTGAAAGGCTAGGTCACAAAACCACACACTCTATGGCCATGGTTGCCGGAATAGACGGTCAAAAACAGGATAATCGTATATTGGTGGCTGACGGGGTTCTGGGTATGGATACCTTAGAGGGCTTGATGGAATATCATCGTCAGGATTTGGAGGACTTCGTGGACGCAAGGTTCGTGACTCTGGTGGCATGAAATCGTCATCATCATCGTCATTTGCATGGTTGTGAGGTAGCCCTCCTGTAGTGTTGGTGGAATGTCCTCTTGCATTGGTTCTTAAATGACCTGTTGTAGTAGTGCTTAAACGGGCTGTTGTGATAGTGCTTGAACGTCTAGGTCTAGGTGATACGAAATCGTCGTCGTCATCGTTGTCGCCGCTTGCAAAGTTAGGAGGAAGCCCCCCTCTGGTGGTGGTTGAACGTCCTCTTGAACTTGATGCGGTAGTAGTACTGGGTCGACCTCTACCCCTTAAGTTAGACTCTCTTATGCGTCTTCTGCGGGAACCAGGCATCACACCCCTGTCGAAGAGCATTTGCATTGCAAAGAATTCTAGGATATCTTTGTTCAAAGAACTCAGATCCTCCGGAATGACTAACACACAAGACGAGCACATACGAATTAGTGAACTTGTGGGTAATACTAAAAATATGAGTATGGTGAACAAATATAAATTGACTAACCTTAATATGCTCTGCGTCTTGGTCGTCCAAAGATCAAGACTCTGTAATGTCTTGTAGAGAAACCTAAAGAGCAAGTGTGGTCGGCTAGTTCGCATACCTCGAATACCTCGACGCCACCCTTGCAAGTGCGCCTTGAGGTCGTCGGTGGTCACGAGGTTCGAGCCGAGGTTGTCATGTCACGCCTCGATAATGTCTGACGCCACCCTTGCAATTTGGACACCACTATACTTAGGTTGTCCTCGTTGAACGGATCATTTTTCCCATTTCGTAACCTTCATCGTGTAATGAAGGGCTGTTGCTCATATCGTGTCCACGAGAATCCGTGTTGGAGGACCCACCATGGCGAAGTTTTAGTGGGAGCTGTGTATGTGTCCTCGCGGTTTGGCCTTTGTAGACTCGAAGGAGTGGTGTATGGACTAAGTGTTGGAAGGTAAGATTGAAACGTTCGACGGACACAAAACCACGGAGTGTGAAGTCACGTCGAGTGAAAAGGCGACCATACATGCAGGTGTCGAGTAGTGTGAGCATCTTTGCCTATGCCTAGTCTACTCGGCCGACAAAGCCGGGTACTTGTGAGTAGTCTACTCGGTCCAACAAAGCTACACGCCCGTGAGTTGTCTAATCGACTGGAAAAAGCAGGTGCACGGAGTTGTCAATTCAGTATGCAAAAGCAACAAGCTCGCGCGTTCATGCATGGCACTAATTTGTACATGTTGGATCCAACATTTTGTACAGCTATTGGCTGTTACTACACGGTTATGTGATGATTCTTGCATTTCCTAGTGTGAAGTAACGTCGTTCATGCATGGCAATAATTTCGACGGTTATTTGTTGTTACTACGTGGTTATGTGACGATTCTTGCATTATGGATATTTTAGTTTAAGACTTGGAAAGTCGTTTTCATAAAATAGAGCCCCGGTAACATTATCATACATGGTGTTTGCGCTATCGGATTTTACATGGTAAATAAGTTGTAATTTTGATATTTTACTATAATTTAGTTGTCCATGTAGTGAAGTATCTTTCTGGATCAATTCCCCCAAAATTTGTGTTCGAACGAGTTGTTTTACGAGCCGCCGGAAAGGCTTAAGTGTTATGAAATATGTCCAGTTTGTGGTCATGTAGGGTATTTGTTTTTACAAAATTTGTATGCAAAGCCGGTAAAAAATAAAATGATTTTGCGTTAGTATAGATATCAGCGAATACTTCTGAGCTATTCTATGACTATTTCCCATTTGGACACGGTATTTCACGGGATGCCTGAAAGGCTTATATGACCATGAAAAAGATGCCACATGTATTGACATCTGGCTGAAAAAGCTGAAAGCGATGGTAGCTAATCGACTTACACATCAGTTAACAAAGCAAAAGATGATATTTGGAAACCTCTTCAGAAGACATCCATGACCAACTATGTCTCCTCTATAGGAAACAAACTACTTCGCAAGAATAGCTACCAGTACAACAAGGATAGCCGCACACACAATCTTCTCCAACCATTTGACATTATCTAAAATACGGTCCATCTTGAACATCAGCATGTTCAGCCTCTGCTCGAGTATAGGGTCCATCCTCTCCTCCATAGTAGGATGCATCCTCGATGGTACTGTGGTGTCCATGGTGTCCGCCCATTGGAAATATTGGCATCCTCCAGCCTACGTGATGAGGTAAACATACTTTTACGCCGTGCAAAGAAATGAGATATCTCCAAAGAACTACACAAGTCCAACAGAAAAAGAAAGCAAATGAACTTTTCACTTACGGAGAAAAAAGGGCACTTGTAGAAGACCCGGTCGTTATTTGCCTCAGTGGTGGAGTAGAACACATTAGCTTTCACACGACAATTAGGGCAATCAACCTGCCTTGCAGTGGCAAGCGCACGGGCCCTCCGATTCCCTGAGCTCGCCGATTGAGACATGGCCTTTGGAGGAAAGGAATGGGATGATGATTAGGATATGTGCAAGCAGAGCTTGTATGAAGGCCTACTTATAGAGGCAGTGCATACAATCGGATTATGTAATGTTCATATAATATCTTTCTTCGTGTTAGGTTCTTAGGGCCTCATATTGAAATGACAACTCAGTCTGACAAAGCTGCTACCTATGACTTGTGTAATCTCTCTGACAAAGCTACACACCCGTGAGTACTACATGAAGGTACTAACCGCACACAAATAAGGAACACAGGGGACATAAAAAATAACATTACAAGATATAACAATGCGTAACATAACATTAGGTAACATGACATACGTAACACGGTACTACGAACTACGGATTAGTCGATGAGCCGCCCGATTAGGGCGATTCTTCATTGTATGCCCCATCGTCCAAGCATATACGACACTTCCGTATGGCTCTTCCGTCTCCCTCACGACTTGCGTCCATGTCATTACGGATTCGCCGTGGATCGCCATCGCCCACGGCCGCTCCGCTTCAAAGAATCATTCGACACCAAGTCACTTGCCCGTGCCATAGCTCCTGTAATGCATGTCCAAGCCGCACGAGTTGAACTCGAACTCCATGTCCCGAACGGATGATCGGCAATCAAGTACTCGAGATGTACGACACGTAAGATCGACGGAGAACTGCGGCACGCCGCATATACATGCGAGCATGGCTTGTGCAAGCGATTGTGGCTTGTTGCATGTGCATATCGCCACATCACGTACAGCACACTTGCTTACGGTAGCCTCGCAATGGCCATCGACGAACTTCTCCCGTAGGCGCACTTCAAACTTCCACCGACTCCGCCCATGGTGCGGGCGTCGTGGAGCGAGCCTTCTCTATTTTCTTCTCAATGTATGCATGCATTCGTTCAGAGAACTGCTTTCCCTCGTCCAGATGCCTCCTTGCATTCATCCCCCTATTCACGAAGTATCCAACGGTCCTGTTCCAGGTCTCCTCCACGATGGCACTGATTGGGAGGGACCGAACACCCTTCAGGACACCGTTATAAACCTCGGACATGTTAGTTGTCATTATGCCGTATCTCGCGCCGTCGGTGTCATGCAGCAGGGACCACTTCTCTAGTTCTGGAGCGTGCAACTGCACCCACTGAGAGAAGTTGTTGACCTGGCCCTCTGCGGATTGCGGCGTATGTTTTGCGGTCTCCTCATCAAGCACTCTCCATATGGCCTCGAACTTCCGCCTCTGGTTTTGCATGCATAGCCTCTTGAATGTCTTCATCACTTCCTTGTTGCGGAACCTTCATGCGGTGTTCGCGGCAAGATGCCTCATGCACCAGCGATTGACGACGTCATTCCATTGGTACGGTGGCTGTGTCCCTCTTTGCATGGTGCTGATGGCGGACATTAACCCGGCATGCCTATCGGTGATGAGGCATACGTTCGGGCGGTCTCGGACAACAGCTTGCTTCACATTTACTAGAAACCACAACCAGCTCTCTGTGTTCTCGCTTTCCACGAGTGCATAGGCCACCGGGAGTAGCTGGTCGTTGGCGTCCGCCGCGACCGCCATCAATATGGTGCCCTGCACTTGCTTGGATAGGAAAGTACCATCCATGCTAAGCACAGGCCGACAGTACTTGAAGCCCTCAATAGCGGGCGAATGCCCAAAACACACGGTCGAGGATGAAACAGTTGGGTCCCCTCGCGGGGTGCGGCCTATCCATCTTGTTGATGTAGGTCCCAGGATTGGTTTCAGCAATCTGGTGAAGCATGCGAGGAGCAAGGTTGTACCCCTCTTCATACGTGCCATACATCATCTCTATAACTTTCTTCTTCGCTCGCCACACCTTGCCGTAGCTAACAGGATATCCCACCATGTTAACTACGTCGGCCATCGATATCTTGGTGAAACGGTCACGTCCGTGACCAAGTGAGAAATCAGGCTGGCTACATATGAGGACGTGACATTTCTGTGCTTCTGCAGTGGCTCGGCAAGCACACAAGTGTGGTCCGTCAGGACTGTTATCCTGAAGCCTAAACTCTCACCCTTGAATTTGTGGGCACGGATCTTGCCGGGACACTCAGCATCCATGCACTTCACAACGTAGGTCTCCTGGTTCGACCTGTACACCCGATGACGCGCGATCGATGTTTACCGCATATCTAGCAATTGCTTGTTGGCGGCACTCTTCGTAGGAAGCGTTGCCCTACCGCAGAGTGTCCCGATTGAAGGCCCACTCGATTGCCGGCTTCATCCCAAAGACGAGAGAAGTCATTGCGGATCGTCCAACCGTGAAGACACATACTCCACATCGATGGACACAATGCCACCGACTTGAGTCGCATCGCCCTCTCCGCCGCTATCGGTGTTGACATCATCGTCTTCATCGGACGTTGCTTCGTCCGACATGCCTTCTAGGTGCTCGTGGCAATCAACGCGAGCAGACCACCACCGTCCGATGTCTTCATTCGCCTGAAAGGCATCCGCACCGACATTCTCATCGATGGCCCCAGAGGATGCTTCAACGCAGCCGCCGCCGCCAACGGGACTAGAGGGTTGGCCTCCGTCCAGGAAGCGGACATACACCATCGGCCGACGGTGTATCAACGCTCTAGGGTTCATTACAATTTGCATGTATTCCACCCACACTGTGCTTCCCACGATCTTGCATAGGTCACACACGTAGTTGCTGGAACCTTCGTCGACTCTGAGATGCACCGCCTCGATGACAAGCTTCTTTCGGGAAATCTCCCGATCGAATGCGCTCCTCACGCAAGTACGGAGGTCGGCCAGACTCATCTCCGCCAGACCTGGAGCCCGGATCATCTTCCTTTCGCAGTTCGAAAGGTCCGCCCCATGCGGACCCTCTCGAACAACGCCGTCACCATAAAACACGGACAAATCTATAATTTCTGCCATTTAGTACCTACCATAGCGAAAGACGCAAGCTATGGTAAACTTGTTCCACAATATTATAAAAATAACACGCTGACACTTTACATTACACGGATGTTACCGATGCTGCCATATTTTCAGTGCTAAATGGTACTAATTTTTTAACTGACAACGGTGCTGTTATTCTACCTACATACTTCACAAATCTCGTTACACCGAACTAACAGTCCATTCATGCCATACAAATCTCGCCTTTGAATATTACACTATTTAGTCCCCGATTCTACTATTCGTCCGACTTATTCTGCGCCTACCAAATTAAATCCTCCAAAAGTATTTTACATTCACGCGTACCACTTGTTCCACAATATTATAAAAATAACACGCTGACACTTTACATTACACGGATGTTACCGATGCTGCCATATTTTCAGTGCTAAATGGTACTAATTTTTAACCGACAACAGATCGTTATTCTACCTACATACTTCACAAATCTCGTTACACCGAACTAACAGTCCATTCATGCCATACAAATACTGCACTGAATATCTCACTATTTAGTCCCCGATTTTACTAATCGTCCGACTTATTCTGCGCTTATCAAATTAAATCCTCCAACAGTATTTTACATTCACGCGTACCATTTGTTTCACAATATTATAAAAATAACACGCTGACATTTTACATTACACGGATGTTACCGATGCTGCCATATTTTCAGTGCTAAATGGTACTAATTTTCTAACTGACAACGGTGCTGTTATTCTACCGATTCTTACATACTTCACAAATCTCGTTAATCGAACTAATAATCCATTCATGCCATACAAATCTTGACCGAATATCTCACTATTTAGTCCCCGATTTTACTAATCGTCCGACTTATTCTCGCGCTATCAAATTAAATCCTCCAACAAGATTTTACATTCACGCGCACCATTTGTTTCACAATATTATAAAAATAACACGCGACATTTTACATTACACGGATGTTACCGATCTCGCCATATTTTCATGCTAAATGGTACTAATTTTCTAAGCGACAACGGTCTTTGTTATTCTACCGATTCTTACATACTTCACAAATCTCGTTACACCGAACTAACAGTCCATTCATGCCATACAAATACTGCACTGAATATCTCACTATTTAGTCCCCGATTTTACTAATCGTCCGACTTATTCTGCGCCTACCAAATTAAATCCTCCAACAATATTTTACATTCACGCGCACCATTTGTTTCACAATATTATAAAAATAACACGACATTTTACATTACACGGATGTTACCGATGCTGCCATATTTTCAGTGCTAAATGGTACTAATTTTCTAACTGACAACGGTGCTGTTATTCTACCGATTCTTACATACTTCACAAATCTCGTTTCATCGAACTAAATGATCCATTCATGCCATACAAATACTACAAAAATAATATACTGATATTTTATGTTAAACGGATGTTACCTACCGCCATATTTTTAAGTGCTAAATGGTACTATTTTTTACTAATAACAGTTGTTGTTATTCTAACGCTTTTTGGATACTTCACAAATTTCGCTTTGCTAATGACTACTACTATTAATGTGTGTCTTGCTAGCAATTGTACCGTACTACTTTTAATTGCACTAACAACACAAAGCAAGTACAAAATATTATTCACAAACTCACGGTTCTATTCGTGTCCTAAGGGTGTCATTAAATCTCATACTCCTAATACATTGACCATTATTATTTCTATTCTTCATGTACAAGTATCGTACGCAATGTACTAATATTTACACTAACGACTAAAGCAGAGATGATGATTGCGACGGTATGAGAATCTTCAAATCAAACTTGTCAAGCTCTCCGCATGATGTGCGAACTCACCTCCCAAAGAATACTCACAAATAATTAACCCTCGTCAAATCATCGAAATATAAACTCTAACCACATTTCTAGAAAAATACATATGGCATAAATTACTCACAAATACAGATTATCCCTTTCCACCTCGTTTTCTCTCGGTTTTTCCTCTGCTCCGCTCTTACGCCTCGCTAAGCAAAAATATAACTCACACTACGCTCACTCGCTTGAGCTCGCATGCACTCATCGCAAAGATTTATAGCCGCTTGTTCGCCTCTACTTTCGACGACCGATGAGACAAGACATCACCAAATAAAACTCTTTTCGCGCGTGCTACCTTTTCTCCAATCTCCAACGCGTGTCGCTGCGACTGCATGCGCAGCCCCGGCCAGCTCCCGCCGTGCAGCCGCGCCGCCGCCCCCGCCCCGCGCCGCGGCCTCGACCGCCGCTCACGCCGCGAAGGCCGCCTCGCCTCGCGCGCCCACGCGCTTCGCTGCACGCTCGCTGGCCGCGCCGCGCCACGCACGCTCGCCTTCGCTGCTGCCTCGCCTCACGCGCTTCGCCTTCGCCTTCCGGCTGGCCCTCGCTCGCGCCGCCTGCCCCGCCCCACCGCATGAGGTTTGGAACCATTGAACTCATGGCCCACGAAAAAACAATAAAAAATAATAAAAATAATAAAAAAATCATGATCGAGTCCGCTGAAAAAAAAAAATTAAAAATTTTTTCCGCGCAACCGTCCCATGAGAATAAATCAGTCATCGAGGCTATTTTCGCAAACCCGTTGGATACGAGGCTAAATACGTAAAAAAAAACATTTTCGGACGCTACAACAGTAAAAATTTCGAAAATGTCCATGTGATTCTTTTATTTATTTGGTGTGGACCGGAGTCAATTGAATCAATTTTGTGTGGTTCATTGTTCTCGCCAGAGTTTCCGACAAAGGAAAGAGTGAAACATTGGGTAACAACTGTCACACAGTTTGATAAAGTTGATATGAAAGCTCTTGAACAAATTCTTCTGCAAAAGCAAAGGTGAAGGACCGAGATGGCGAACAGAGGGGGGGTGAATGGTCGCAAATAAATTTTCCCCCAGAATACTCCAACAAAAACCTCGACAAGATCGCTCAAAGGAAATCGTGAAAAACCCGAAAAACTAGACAACTATGTGTACCCCAAGCTTGCATGGATAAGTACCATAAAATATGTGGGGATTTTTGAGTCACAATCCTGGTTGTCTAGTGTCCAAGATAAAGAGGAATCAATCCAACTCTTGCTTTTAGAAAGAACATCAATTCAAATTACAAAAGTCACTTTCGAGAAAAGCAAAAGCGAATTTCGAACTTGTCCTCAATTTGAACAGAGGTTGGTGGGTTTCTGCAGCTCACAAAATTTTAAGAATTTTTCTCCCTATGAGCATCAGAGTCGTGAAGAACTCCACCAAATTTCTCCTCAAAAGCCTTACAGAAAAAAATCAAGAACACAATAGTCAAGAACTTGAGCGAGAAAGTTTGGGGCTCGGTTTTCACCTCATGGCGCCCAAACGGTGCAACAAGTGAACTCCAAAATTTTTATGCAAGTGGATATCAGAGTCCCGCACCTCCTCCAACAAGAATAACTTAAAAAGTATTTTTCTATATTTTTATAAAAATCAAATACTAAATTCTGCGCAAAGAACAAGTTCTGAACAAAGTTGGAACTTGAAAGAAAAGATGTTCTTTACTCAATCCAAGAGTGCAAAAGAGATGTAAAACCATATAAACACACTCAAAACATCCAAGATCAACAGCATTTAGAAGGAGGGGAGGCGAATCCAAATTGCGTGAAAGTAAATTGCGAGAATGTAATTGCGGGAAAGTAAATGCTGAATTTAAATTGCGTAAAGTAAGGACATAATATAAATGCGCAAAATAAATTCAGAGAATGATGGATAAAACTTTCATTTCTGGAAGGAGAGGTTACAAAGCCTCACTTTCATGTGGGCAAAGCTCAAAGGAGCATTCACAAACCTCAAAACCTTCAAGGGGAGGAGGCTACCCCTCCACTCCTATTTATACTACTCTTGGGCCACCTACCACTCTTAGATGAATCCCTCAACCCTAGAGCACTCATCTAAGGGCTAGGATTAACCCACACACACAGCCATGCAAGGGCTAACCCAAAACCCACACACATACCGGGTTTTCTTGCACGGTTTTCAAAGCATACTACCTAGACCCGCTAACCTATCAACTAGACCTCAATCCGATGGCCCTCATTGATCCACGCGGCATCTAGCTAGCATCATCTCTTTTCCTTGTCTTCTTGACTTGCCCGGACTCCGTCTCCGATCATCTTTCGGCTATCTCCCAACCGTCTGGACCTCCGACGCTCCTCGCCTAGTCCCGGTCATCCTCCGCCTCACCATGACCTAGCACCGTCGCCCTACAACCATCAAAGACAAGGAAACACATCACATAGCAATGCCCACAATGATATGCAATAAATCATCCAACTCATCACTACCGCGCCCATACGGCCGGTACTGCCACTCCTGGTAGAGACAACTCAAATTGCTTCATTTTGAAAATCAATCCAAATCAAACTCAAACTTGAGCACACCTTGCTCAAATAAAATCAAATACTCATCACAAACATGGATGGACCTCCACATGGTCCTTCAAAAGGTCCGACAGTCTGTCAAGAAATTGTAAGGTCCCCTGTTATTTTTGTGAAGTCACCGACAATTGTCTTCTCTTTTTATGTTCTACTCAATTTCTGATTGCTTTCTTCTTTTGCAGATGGTTTATTGTGATGGATTGTATGGCTGATTTGTCGCTAGCGATGAGTTGATATACCGTAGTGATTTAGTCATATGTTTAATTTAAACATGCAAGACATGTTATTGTGATAGATGCTCAGATCATGTAGCTGGTTTCAAATGTTGTGTTCAAGACTATATGTATATGTTGGATAAAAATTTCAGTATGGATTTATGTGTGTGACTTTGAATGTATCTTTGTTTTGATATATATTTCATCAATGATTTGTTATAAAAAATACTGGTTGATTAATCAGTTAATTGTTATCCATGTAGTACCTACTATTAGATGGCAAAATAGAGCTAAAGGTGTGATGGACACTACATCACAATCGGTTCTTAGCTCAGAACCCTATCGGTTCTGAGCTAAGAACCGATTGTGATGATGCTACATGTCTATCAGGTGAAAACCGACTGTGATAGCATCTCCTCATCACTGTCTAACAACTTTGTATCACCACCAAAATCAACACAGATGACGAAAAAGAACCGATTATGATGTTCATTTCTGTAGTAGTGCAAAAATCCGATTCGCCCCTTCCTGTGCAAGATCTAGAGAAGGAATGGTTCTAGTGACACTGCTCTCCCACATTGGTGCACGCCGACGAAGGGATGGAGAAGCCAAGCAACACAACACAAGGGAACTTGGAAGGAAGAATGTTTTTGTCTCTGTTTCGTATCAAGAGGATGTCTCCTCATATAGGCCGAGGCGATCACTTAAGGAAGGCAATAACTCCGCACAGAAAAATTGGAAACGACATTAATGCGTGGCATAAAAGCCTTGTGAAATTTGCGCGATTCAAACGTTCGGTTTGTAACATTCTTGTATTTTCCAATTTGTTGCGTATAGGTATGCCACATCATCATGCAGGGTTATGAGGTGCAAAAAGATGCTGCAGTTTCTTACACAATCGGCGCGATTCAAACGTTTGGTTTGAAATATTCTTCTATTTTCCAATTTGTTGCGTATAGGTATGCCACATCATCATGCAGGATTATGAGGTGCAAAAAGAAGCTGCAACTTCATGCAAAATCGGATCTGAAACCTTTGCACCATTCACATGCATGCCGCGTGCGGATGTGGTGAGCGAGCGAGCGCACATGTGTTCTTCTTTTGCTTGCTTCAATCAGGCAAAACAAACTCCATCTTATAAATTGGTTTCCTCCTACCTATACTAACAATATGAAACTGAACTTCCCATCTTTTATCATGCGTGACTGTGAAAGTTCAATCATCATTAGCTTGGTTTTGATGGTTAATGACAAATGTATTTATGAGACTAACTTCTTTGTTAATCTTGATAGCGATTAGTTTCATATAGATGAAAAAAGAAAACTCCAAGGTATGTATCCAATATCACAATATTATCCTATCTTGTTGCATTCCTTTGAAATAATATATATTGTTATTAATGAAATTTTTTATATGAGACTAACTTTTTTATTGAGTATGATTTTGATTAGTCTCATCTCAATAAAAATAGAAATCTCAAAGGTATGCATCCGATGCAACTTTATTATTTCTAGATGTATGATGTGCACTAGGGTTGTCCCGACCTTCTGATGAGAACGATACAATGAACCACAAGATCAGCAATCAAACAATCGCAACGTCACCACACGAGGTGATCAACCGAATCAAAGACCCGATCGATCCTTGAACCTGCTGCAACCAAGAACATGCAAGAACAAGGTGATAGCAAATTCAATCCAATAATCTCAAAGAAAAACAAGGTGAGGTTCTGTTTCTCAACTCGGGTGGTCTAGTCGACACACGCAAGATTGAGGAGGGACGCACACGGGGTCTACCAAAACACAACAAAACCTAAAAAATGAAGAACAGGGGTGAGAACCCAATATAAAGGGGTACCCACACAAGGGGGAGCGCCCAAGAGGGGTGCGGCAACCAGAAGAGGGGCGCCGGCCAAAGGAGGGGTGGAACCCTAAGAGTACATGGGCCTTGGGCCCAAAAGAAAGGTGGCGCAGCACTTGGAATTTCTGTCCCATGAGATTGTTCTGTGATTTCCCTTCTCTCCAGGAGGAATTTGGCCTCGGGATCAGATCCATTTGAAAGGTTATCTCGATACCTTTCAAACGAGTTGTCGAACGTCGAAAACGGAGTTCGGATGTGGCCGTGAAGTCCGTTTGAAGTACTGCTGCTCCTGGATGGCCGAACCGGACTCGGCGATGAATTGGGCTTTATCTTGGGCCTTCCTTGGCGTGTGGGCTGTCCTCAGTGGATGTTCTTGACGTGCTGGTCTAGCAAAGGTGGATGGAAAGGACTTGCTTCCGGATAAGCCCTCCAGACATCGTAGACGAAGTAGCGGGCGAAACAGCGATGGTCGGGGACGAAGTAGCGGTCGTAGAGGAAGAAGGGGCAACGGTTGTATCCTTGGTTGGGATGTCCTCATCAATGTATACTTTGGATTCAAAATAAAGGGCAAACTCCACCATAGTCTCAACGTTAGGTGTGCATATTGTTTTTATTGCCATATATACATGAATGCACACATTTAGGGGGAGTTCATTCTTTATCTTGAAGTTTCAGTAGTATTGATCCCTTTCCATCATTCCATATATCAAGGATCATTACTTTGAAACAAATCTGTTGAGCATATGAAACTTGTGTAGTTGTAATATACTCATGATGATTTAAATATAGGATAAACTCCAAAATAATTTCAAGTTGGCTATGTGCGTATTGTTCCAAATTCATATATATACATATGCACACATGTAAATGGAGTTTACTCTATGTTTGATGGTTTCATTAGTATTAATCCCTTTCCTCTTGCCAAATATATTGAGGATCATTACTTTGAAACACATCAATTCAGTATATAAAACTTGTGTAGTTAAAATATACTCATATGCAATTATCTTGCAAATTGAGTTGTCATAAATCATCAAAGAATAGATTAAAATATGAGAGGTGCTTCCATACTTTTCTTTTTTACAGTTGCACAAATATTAAAGCATGAATGAATGGTAGATAGTGGTTACTTACCCCTTCGCTTGCTTCAAGATTTGTGCAACTTGTATTGAGAGGGAAAGCATTGAAGCACTGCTCTTAAAATATCTAGGCTATCTATTATGTGTTAAAGGTATACCTTGGTGATTAATGACAACCGGATGTATTATATCAAAGATCTTCACCTTGAGACACATCCATTGAGTATATGAAGCTTTAGTAGTTGAAATATACTCAAATCAATTTAAATTCAATGAAGTGGTAATTGGGTTGTCGCCAATCATCAAAGAAGTAGATCAAAAGATCTAAGCTCTCTATTATATGTTAATGGTGTGATTTGATGATTAGGGACAACCAAATATGTTGGACTAACATCTTTCATGAGTTGGTGAAATAGGTTAAGTTCAAGAATGATGAAGACTTTGGATGACGTCATGTGTTGATGATCATCAAGTCAAGGTTTGGGATGAAGGATGTCATCATGTGTTGATGAGCATCAAGACAAGATCCCGATGTAAAGAGAGCTCACCATGTGTTGATGAACAAGACGAGAACCCGCACTTGGAAAGAAGATGATCGCCATCAAGTAAAAGCTCCAAGTGGATGTGCAAGGCAAAGATATAACTAGTATAAGGGTCAAAGATGTGTTCCTAGCATTTTACAGGTCTCAGTGTTTGGATGGGAGACCGGGTTGCTATTTTAGGTTGTCGTACTATTAAGAGGGGTCGAGTTTTATAACTTGAGTCTCATCATGTATTGATGGCTCAATCCTGCTTACACTAGCTCACTTCTTAAATTGGTTTTTGCATAAAACTAATATTTGCGAATGTATTTTGCAAATAGTTGTAGCTCATGCTTGTGATTTTATTTAATTGGTTTTAGCATGGAGCTAATATTTGGGAATGTATTTTGCAAGTAGTTGAAGCTTATGCTTGTTATTTTATTGATTTGGGTTTTGCATGGAGCTAATATTTGCGAATGTGTTTTGCAAATAGTTGTAGCTCATGCTTGCTATTTTATTGACGTGTTCTTTGTATAGAGCTAAGATTTGCAAATGTGTTTTGCAAATAGTTAGAGCTCATGCATTTGGTTTCTTAACATGTGACTTAGACATCATGTGTTGATCATCACATGGATAATTAAGAATTTATGCCTATTCTCTATGGTATTTATTTGCATGGATTTGTTATTTGCAAATAAGCTAAAGTTTATGTAATTCTTTGGAGCATATGATTAGCAATTGCAAATGTGTTTTGCAAAGGGTCGTGATCATGTGTTGATATCACATGGCTCAAGAATTGATCTTGTTGGTTCTTGGTTATGATTTGTAAAGAAAGAGATTTCTATGTGAAATCTTGCTTTCTCTGTGTGACCGACACTACCGCAGATCAGTAGTATCGCCCCTAAGGCCCGTAGATATTTTCCAGAGAATGTGTTTCTTAGAAAATTATTGAAGCCATCACTACCACTGTGTTGAAGCCGGTACTACCAAAGGATTGGTAGTACTGCACCTTTTGTGCGCTAGTTATTTTCCAGAGAATGGTTTTTTCATTGATTTTCCAAAGATGGATTTATCGGCACTGCCGCCATGTAGTGGCCGGTACTACTGCCGATCGGTAGTACTGCCCTTGAGTGCGGTAGATATATTCCAGAGCATGCTTTTGTGGACGAGAGCTTTCTAGACATATCCGTGAGGATGTCCAGCAGAGTGGCTAGTTGTTTTCTCCAATAGAGAAGGTAGTGTATATGTCCAGTCATAGTATGTGTTTTGGTGTGGACATGTCCAGCCGACCCTGAGCTAGCCTCCAACGGTTGACTTCTCTAACAAAGAAGGCAATGGACATGTGTAAGGTCGAGGACACCAACTAGAGGGGGGTGAATAGGCAACTATAAAAATTTCTTCTATGATTAATTAAAATCTCGTCTAAATATCCTTATGTCAAAACCTAAATAAAAATATATGCGAAAGCGATAAACTAAGGTTTTGACAATTAAAGTCTAAGTCAACTAGGCTCACTAAGTGCACTAACTATTTATATCTCTAATAATAATTTGTAATCCTAAATACAAGCAATCAAACCATCAATTCTATGAATATAAATTATTTGAGTATAAATAAAGAATAGAATGCAAATCACAAGAGACACACCAATATTTTACCATGGTGTTCGAAGACTTACAGGTCTCCCCTAATCAACGTTGAGGTAAGCCCAAACTGCTTTGGACCGACTCCACTAATTGAGCACCCGCCTCGATTCCACTAGTGGTAGCTCTTTCCCCCTCCAGGTAGGTGATCTTCGACCTTCACAACTGTCGGGAACCGAATTTGCAAATTCGGACCCTCTGTGTATACCGCACTAGTCCAGGATCACGCTAGTGCACACAGGCTCAACATAGATGCTATCATAGTCATACACAGCGGAATATAGCATAACTTTAATAATTAATAGTAACTGTTGTCTTACATGATTATTGCCACACAAGGCTTATAAAAGAAATAGCAAATAAGCAGCAGAGGAAAAATAAATAAATAAGCGTAGCAGCTCCCCAGTTCACCGCAGGCAACTGATGAGGCTCGGACCCTAAGCATTCGCATCCATATAATCCTCCTCCACGAAGGGCGTAGATTCTTCCTCTTCTGAAGTTGTTGTTGTTGGGGTGAGTACATAAAGCACTCAACAAGTTGTGCACAGCAATGCAAGTCTAATATTCTATATGCTTGGCTTAATCCAAAGGAATGGCTAATATGGCTATTTTGCAGTAGAGCGGCATTTAACAAGAATACAGTAAATAGATTGAAAAGCAGTAAAACAATAACAGTAATTAATAGATTCAGCATTTATGAAGTAAACCAAATTTCCAATCCTAAATCAATTTCCACCTCCCATGGCACCCTGCCATCCCAACAAGTTTTTGTTTAACAAAAATCTAACCCTTAACTGTAATTCCCGAGCATTGCCCAATACCGTGAGCACGGCTATTCGAATAGATTGTACACTCTGCAGAGGTTATGCACTTTACCCACACGATACAACCAAACACCACCAAGGCGAGTGATCATAACAAAGCCTTTACAATGCTACACCTAGACCCAGTACTGTTCGCTAAGGTTTCAACACTGAAGGGTTAAACCACCACAACAGGGCCCCCCTCTTGCGCCATGTGAGTTAAACCGTAAACCCGGGACTCACTGTTCACCACGACAGTACCAAAATCTAGGCTTCACAAATTATTCAGCTAGGCTGTCCCATTCCAGACATGTGGTTGCAAGAGAGACTCAGGTCAAAGGCTTGCAAGGTTAAGTCCTTAAAGTGATTAAGGCAAGACTTCCACATACCCCTGCCAATCCTGGCCCACCTTGGCACACTGCCCCTTGCCACTTGCCCCAATCTAAATCATTACCACCCCAGTTGATTACCAAGCACCACGTGCCCCCCCACATTTCAATCTAGTTGTGTGACCTCCTCGCCACGACAACTTGATAGCACTGTGTGACAACACATGACACACAAATTCTTAAACATTGTTCCATATTCCATTAGTCAAGATTAAGTAACAACATTCGGACACATGTGATGACGTGGCACGGCTAAGCAATCTACGACGGTCTAATTAGTCCCATGTTGATTATTAATATTAACCAACTATAATTCCACATCCTAGGGTGACAATTAGATCATGGCATAAAATTGACAAGGTGTGATTTAATTCAATTAGGCATATCATCTAATTCCCAGATTAATTGAAATCATTTATACACATAAAATATCATGCATAATTTAAAAGACAAAATAGCAATTTGGTGAAATTGGGTGCAATATGATCAAAGCACAACTTGCCTTGGAGTAGGTGCTGGTCTTGCTCTGAGCTTGGGTCTTGAAGCGATGAATCTTCCTCCGGATCATCGAACAATTCAACGTCTACGCGAAACGATGCCAAAATAGCAAATAAACACCAAAACAGAGAGCAACCAAACTCCAAAAATAAAATAAAATTCACCAATAAATAGATCTTGATTTTAAAAATTTTAGAAATTTGAATCACTCAAATCTGAGTTAAAATGAAAAAGATATATCCTTTTGAAGTTTGAATAAATACAGAAAATATAATTTCCGATTTTCCAGAATTATTTTTCTACTGAAAAAGATTTTTATTGCGCAACGCTGACGTCAGCCCTGGCCCGAGCCAATCAGACGCTGACACGTCACCTCGGCGCATGGACCCGGTCCACGGAACCGCCTCTGGTCCACCGTGGACGCGGCTCACAGCGCCTCGCGTCACGCGCCTGACACGCGGCACGCATCTACTGGCTGCGACGCCGCCCGTGCCGATGCTCGACACGCGGCGCGCATCCGGGCGACGATCCGACGGCTACCGCCCTAACGCACACGCGGCGCGATCTCAACCGAACAGACCTGATCCAACGGTCCATGCTTACCCGAGTTGATCACTGCAGACGAAGCGACGCGGCACGATCTGAGACGTCCCCGGAAGATCCAACGGCTGTCCGAGCTCCGAGACGAAGATGGCAGCACGGCGGCGGACTGGCACCGGAGCGGAGGAAGAAGACCACCCGAACGGCGTTTCGGCGCGACTCCGGCGAGAAGAAGTAGCAGCTTCGGTGCGGCTCGACGCGACGAGTCTGGATCTGGAACCCGAGCGGCGGATGGAGGCTTAACGGCGGCGAAACGGCGAGAAAAAGAGAGGTGGCGCTACAAAGAACTACGGCGAGCTCTCAGGGCTAAACGGCAGCGACTCCGGCGAAGAGGCTAGTGCTACTGGCTGCGCAAGGGGAGGAGGAACATCGGAGTGCGGGCTGCGGCTTTTATAGCCTCGGCATGCGCGTAGGGAAGGAAACCCTAAGCAATCCACGGCGGAGACGACGCGTGGCGGCGAACTCGGAAACCGAATCGGAGACGACAACCGAGAGCCGTCCGATTTGCGATCAACGGCCATGATTAGATCCGAAGCGATACGATCCGATCCGTTCTTTCCAAAACCGACGGGTGCGATCTTGGCCTTCCAAAAACAACACGAGGAATCCTCTCCGCCTGATCTTGATCCAACGGCCGAAGGCTCTAGGGTTTCGGGGAGATGCAGATCGTCCGATGGAAATCCGACGGCCAAACGCGGGGTGGCGGGGAAACGGCTGAACGGGCCGCACGCCTGGGTTGACAAGACACACGATCTTGGGCTTCGGCCCGATCGTTTCACCGATTTTTCAAAAGCTTTTTGATTTAAAATAATTCCCGAAATTAGATTAATTCATTTAAGGTAATTATAATATCAGGAAAAATCCAAGAAAATTCTCATAAATACTTCGAGACATTTTGAATCCAAATAAATTATTTTTGGCAAAACTTCATATTAGTTTTATCTATATATAATTAGTTTTCACCAAAGGTTCAATATACTTAATTAAAATGAATTCTATTAAATCCTAGAAAATCCAATAATTTCAGAAAATCATTAAAATGCACATAAGTGAAACTATAGACCAAATTTCTGGATGTTACAACAACTTTGTCGGGCCTTCTCATAATCACCTTGAGAAGGTCACCGCGCATGACGCCTCCACACGTTGTCTAGGTGTCAGCAAACACTAAAAGTAACAAGTCAAGCCTTCTAGCTTGAGCTCCACCAAGTACAACACATATACAATGGTGATCACCGAGTGCAACACATGCACAAGGCTCCCCTCAAGTGCAATACATGTACAAGATGCTCTCAATCCTCTCCTAATTGCAACACATGCAATTAGAGCTCACTCTTAGCTCAAGAACCAAATGTGATAGTGCAACACATGCACAATACCACCCAAATACTCAACAAGGCCAACAACAACCAAATACGAGCCCTCAAAGCTCCTTTTATAGCCTCTCCAAAGGAAATTAGTCGTTGGGGGACAAAACGGGCAAAAAAACACAGCAAACCCGGTGCTACCGCCCTACTAGGGCCGGTAGCACTGGCCCCCTCACCAACGGCTAAAAAACTCACCGTTACTTAGAAAAATCGGTGCTACCGCTCATTTGGCCGGTGCTACCGCTCGACCGGTAGGACCGACCTGCCTGGGCACCAAAACGTCCCCTCTGAAATTTTTACACCACCCCTGGTGTGGTAGCACCGAACTTGAGGCGGTGCTACCGCCCTTGGACCCCGGTACGCTTATGTGGTGGTAGCACTACTGCTACAACGACTAAAATAAACATAACTTTTTATTCCGAACTCCGATTTAGGTGATCTTGGACTCTATGCGAAGCTTATCAAGAGAGCTACAATTTTCACCCTTTTTAAGATTTAAGCAACTATAGATATTTTAAAATATCACAAAAATAAAACTCCAATGTAGTCACTCAAGTCTAAAATATGATTTTCTCAAAATCTCTCACATAGACTTGATCAGGAGCGTGACTACAAGCTAGCAAGAGTCAATAAGATCAAATCTTGAGCCATGTGATGATCAACTCATGATCAAAATTCTAAACACATGCTCCAAAATCAAATGCATGAACACCAATATTTTGCGAAACATATTTGCAAATATAAATCTTACAAACAAGAGTAATCAAGATTAGATCTTTGATCCATGTGATGATCAACACATGATCAAACCAATTTGCAAAACACATTTGCAAACTCTAGTCACATGCTCTAAAGAATTGCACAGATATTAAGTTGTTTGCAAAACACATTTGCAAAACAACATCAAACATCAGCTTCTCCTATTTGCAAAACACATTTGCGAATCAAAGCTCCATGCAAAGAACACATCAATAAAATTACAAGCATGTGCTAAAACTATTTGCAAAACATATTCGCAAATATTTGCACCATGCAAAAACCAAATCAAGAGAGTGTGAGCTAGAACAAACGGGATTGAGCCATCAACACATGAGAGACTCAAGCTATAAGACTCGACCCCTCTTAATAGTACGGCAACCTATACTAGCAATCCAATCTCCCATCCAAACACTAAGACCGGTAAAAGACTAGGAACACATCCTTAGCCCTAGCTAGTTATATTTTTGCCTATAGCAACCACTTGGAGCTTTCATGATGACCGATCATCTTCTCTCCAAGTCAGGATCTTCATGTTGTTCATCAACACATGATGAACTCCCCTTATCTTAGCTTCGGGATACTCTCTTAGTGCTCATCAACACATGATGACACATTTGCCCCATTTATCTGTCTCGACCTTGGACTTAACCTATTTCAAACTCATTGAAAGTGTTAGTCCAAAACACATGGTTGTATTAATCATTAATGCACTCTATTAACATATAATGGATGCTCCCAAGATCCTTTGATGTTTTCCTTTGATGATTGACCACAACCCAAATACAATTGATTGAAAAAATAATTGTATCTTAAGTATACTAATGCAACTAATGCTTTATACTCAAGAACTTTCGATTGTCCTAGGATCAACAAAGTAAACCATCAACACATGATTAGTTCTTTGTTGATTAAATGGCAACCGAACATAATTTAAATTGAATTTAAATTATCATAAGAATATATTAATTACACAAGTTTCATATACTCAATTCGATGGAATCTAAAAGTAATGATCCAATTTATATGGAGTGGTGGAAAGGGATCAATACTCTTAAGACCGTCAACTATAGAATAAACTGCGTTAAATGTGTGCATACAAATAATTGAACTTGAATCAATACACACATATTCAATTTTTGAGATTGCTTTAGGGTTTGTCCCATATTAACATGAGTATGCTATTTAGGGGTTGTCCCATATTAACATGAGTATGCTATAACTACACAAGGTTTATATATATATACTCAAGAGTTTGTTTCAAAGTAATGATCCTTGAAATTTGTAGCAAGAGGAAAGGGATCAATACTATTAAAACATCAAGCTAAAGCATGAACTCCTCTTAAATGTGTGTATTCATGTATATATAGAATTGGAAACATTATGCACATTTTAAGATTGAAACTACGGTGGAGTTCATCTTTTATCTTGAATCTAAGTAATGCATCTAGAAATAATGGAGTTGTATTTGATGCATACCTTTGGGATTTCCATTTTTCAATGAGATGAGACTAATCAAAGTTATACTTGATAAAAGAGTTAGTCTCATATTTGGATTTATCAATATGATCATGAATATTATATCCAAGGAATGCAACAAGATATGATAGTATGAATTCGAATGTATACCTTTGATATTTTCATCTTTTTCATCCAAAAGAGACTGATAAGAGTTAAGCTCAACAAAAGAGTTAGTCTCATAAAAAGATTTGTCATTAATTAACAATTGAGACTAATTAATGTTATGATTATCAAAATAGGTAGTCTCAATATTAGATTTGTCATTAACATCAAAACCAAATTAATGGAGCTTGAACTTTCAACATGTCCAGCCATAGTATGTGTTTTCGTGTGGACAGATACCCCCGACGATCATATTATCGCATTAAATGCACTAGCCGTTTGAAAAGTGGGTGGACATGTCTAGCCGAAACACTGCTTGTGCATGGACATGTCCAGACAGTACTCTGTGAGCACTTTGGAGTGAATAACGGTTAGTTTTGGATTAGGGGCTATAAAAGGATTCCTTGGGCTGGCATTTGGTGCTTGTTGGAGTTGTGTGTAAGTTCAAACTCCATTGGTTTTGGTGATTGGTTTGATATTAATGTTTAATCATTGTTTAATGACAAATCTAATCATTATGAGACTAACATGTTCTATTAAGTCTTATTCTTATTAGTTTCATACTTGGATGGAAAATGGAAAACCTAAGGTATGCACTCGTATTCATTCTATTATATAAATGCATACTAAGAATTCAAGTTAAAGTATGAACTCTTCCATTGCTTTAGTCCAAATATGTGCATTATGTTACTAATTCATATATTCATGAATGCACACATCTAGGAGGAGTTGATAATTTAACTTGATGTTTCAATTGTATTGATTCATGTCCTCTTGTCATATAATATAAAGAATCAAGACCTTGAAACAATCTTTTGAGTATATATAACTTGTGTAGTTATATATACTCATGTCAATTTAAATGTAATTTAAATTGAGTTCGGTTGTCTTTTAATCAAATCAAAGAACAATTCATCATGTGTTGATGGTGTCTCTTTGTTGATTAAAGACAAGCGAAAAGTTCTTGATTATAATGAAGCATTAGTTGCATCAAAGTACTCAAGACACAATTAATCTTTCAAATCGATTTGGGTTGTGCTCAATCGATCTTAGAGGCATCCATTATGTGTTAATGGAGTGCGGTGATGATTGAGACAACCGTGTTTGTTGGACTAACATCTTCCATGAGTTGTGAAGTAGGTTGAGTCCAAGATGATAAAGAATCGGGAAGAAGAAGAAGTCATCATGTGTTCATGAGCTTCAAGAGGTGATTCCAAAGTAAAGAGAAGGGCTAGAGAAGGTTCATCATGTGTTGGTGAACAAGAAGAAGAAGATTTGATCCCGGAAAAAAGATGATTGGAAATCATAAAAGCTCTAAGTGGATCGCGTGCGGCAAAGGTATAACTAGATAGGCTAAAGAGTCTAGTTTAGATCGACGTACTATTAAGAGGGGTTGAGTCTTTTAGCTTGAGCTTCATAATGTGTTGATGAACTTGATCCGGTTCACTCTAGCTCACTCTCTTGGTTTGGTTTTTGCATGGAGCTAACCATTTGGTATGTGTTGCAAATGGATGAAGCTCGTGCATTGGATTTTGCATGATCTAAGTTTTTGCATGTGTTGCAAATAAGGGTGCTCATGCTTGCATCTTAATTGAATCTTATTTGATTTGGTTATTGCTTGGAGCTAAGTTTTGCATGTGTTGCAAAAAAGAGAGAGCTCAAGCAATTTGGTTTAAAGTGTTTGCATGGAGCTAGAGATTTGCATGTGTTGCAAATAGAGACCTCATGCAATTGAGTTTGATTGGCTGTTTGCATGGAGCTAGAGATTTGCATGTGTTGCAAATAGAGAGCTCATGCAATTGAGTTTGATTGGCTGTTTGCATGGTGCTAGAGATTTGCATGTGGTACAAATAGAGAGCTCATGCTTTGGTGTTTTAGCTTGTGATTGGATCATGTGTTGATTATCACAAGGCTAAGCTTGGTTTGGTTGCAAAATGTGTTTTTGCAAAGTGTTGGCTTGTTATTTGCAAATAAGCTGAAAGTTATGAGGTTCGATCCTAGAGCATGTGTTGGCATTTGCAAATGTGTTTTTCAAAGTGTCGGGATCATGTGTTGATCCTTACATGGCTAAGAGGATTGATCTTATAGGTTCGTGGTTTATTTGCAAATGTGTTTTGCAAATAAGTTGGAGTTGTTATTTGCAAATGTGTTTTGCAAATGAACTTGAGATTATGGGTTTCGATCCTAGAGCATGTGAATAGGGTTTGCAAATGTGTATTGCAAATTGACTTGATCATGTGTTGATCATCACATGGCTAAGAGGATTGATCTCATAAGTTCTTGGTTTATTTGCAAATGTGTTTTGCAAATAAGTTATGCTTAATGGGATTCTTTGGAGTATGTGATTAACATATACAAATGTGTTTTGTATAGTGTTGTGATCATGTGTTGATCCTCACATGGCTCAAAGAATAAATCTTTAATGGTTTGGAGAAAAGTTTTTGTGAAAAATAGTGTTTTCTCCCTGAGGCCGGTACTACCGCCCATGTAGGGCCGGTAGCATCGCCTGACCGGTAGTACCGCTTATGGGAGCATGTACTGCAGGTCGGTCCGGTGCTACCGCCCATGGTAGCCCGGTAGCATCAGAGGTCCGGTGCTACCGCCCCTCTAGCTGGTGTGAAAATTCCAGAGATAGATGTTTTTGGGCGGATTGGCGGTCCAGTGCTACCGCACATGGTAGGCCGGTAGCACCGGAGGTCCGGTGCTACCGCTCCTCTGGCCGGTGTGAAAAATCCAGAGGAGGTGTTTTTGTGTTCGTCTTGGGTCGGTGCTCTCGAGGTGAAGGCCGGTGCTACCGCTCGAGCGTAGTAGCACCGCTCGATTGGCGGTGCTACCGGATTTTCTGCAACGGCTAGTTTTGTAGCCGTTGGCGAGGAGGCCGGTGCTACCAGGCCTAGTAGGGCGGTAGCACCGGGTTTGCTGGACTTTTGCCCAATTCGTCCCCAACGGCTAGTTTTGGCTTGGAGGCTATAAAAGGAGGCCTTGGGGAGCAAGGGCAGAGGTGGTTGCTGTTGCTAGAGCATTTGGGTGTTTGTAGGAGTTGAGTGCATGTGTTGCCCTCTTCCATTTACTTCTTGAGCTAGTGTGAGCCTCTAATTACATGAATTACAATTAGGAGAGGATTGAGAGCCTCTTTTGCATGTGTTGCACTCGAGGAGGATCCTAGTGCATGTGTTGCACTTAGGAGGTCACCGGAAGTGCGTGTGTTGCACTAGGTGAAGTTCAAGCGGAAGGGCTTGACTTGTTACTCTTGGTGTTTGCCGACACCTAGACGGCGTAGCGACGTCGTGCGTGGGAGCTCTCAACGGAGGTTGTGAGAAGCCCCAGCAAAGTTTGTGAAGGTTGGAGCTCGCCTACCCGAGAGGGAAAAGGATCTACCACTAGTGGATTCGAGGTGGGTGCTTAATTCGTGGAGCCGGTCCAATTCGTTTGGGCTAACCTTAACGTGGACTAGGGGAGACCGACAAGTCTCCGAACACTACGGTAAAAAGTATCGTGTCTCTTGTGCTTGCATTGAATCCGTTATTTATATTCAAGTAATTTATATTCATAGAATTAAATTGATTGATTGCTTGTTTTTAGGATTGCATTTTTTGTTAGAGACATAATTAGTTAAGTGCACATAGTGAGCCTAGTCGATTTAGGCTTTGATTGTCAAAACCTTAGTTTATCGCTTCCGCATTATTTTTTTAAGGCTTTGGCATAAGGATATTTAGGGGTGAATTGCTTTGTAGAAATTAGTAGAGCGAGAGAATTTTAAAAGCCACCTATTCACCCCCCTCTAGTCGGCATTCTCGACCTTACATTGTGGGGAGTCTTAGATAATTTCATTGCATATTCTTGAGCTAGTGTGAGCCTCTTCTCTCAATTGTGTGCGCATGTGTTGCACTTTGAGAGCAAGGAGAGAAGCCTCTATTTGCATGTGTTGCATCTAGAGGTGGACTGAGAATCCTAAGTGTATGTGTTGCACTTGATGAGGATCAAGCTATAAGCTTGATTTGTTACTCTTGGTGTTTGCCAACACCTAGACGGCGTGGAGGCATCGTTGGTCCGATGATCTTCTCAAAAAGGTTGTGAGAAGTCCTGGCGATTATGAAGGTTGGAGCTCACCTACCCGAAGGGGGAAAGAGCCACCACTAGTGGATTCGAGGTGCTTGGCTTAATTCGTGGAGCCGGTTCAATCCGTTTGGACTTACCTCAATGTGGATTAGAGGAGACCGGCGTGTCTCCGAACACTACGGTAAAATTTTTTGTGTCAATCTTTGGTTTGCTTCTTACTACTTATTTACATTCTTGCAATTTACATTACTAGAATTAAATTATTTATTTGTCAACCTAGGATTACAAACCAATCATAGACTTAGGTTGTTGGTGCACTTAGTTGATATTAGACGATTTAGGCTTTAATTAGATAAAACCGTTTGATTTACTCTTCCGCATATAAATTAAGTTTTGTCCAATGTGTTTTCTAGAGATAATTTTTTAAAATCGCCTATTCACCCTCCTCTAGTCGGCATCCTCGATCTTACACAGTGAGCCTTTGAGATTTTCTAGGATTTATGAAGAGTATTAATTTGGGCCAAGCCCACAAATTCCAATAATATGTTGGAGAAATTCTAACTTAATTGTTGCTATGACCTTAGCTTAGCTTTGAGGGAGATCTCCAACTTGTTCCTTAACACTAGTGCCATACGAATGAGTTTTGGTGTAGATACATTGGAGCAATAGGCATTTGGGTGCAAATCATTGACGTCAAATCTACTCTCACATCACATTCTTTGTCGTTGTCATGCATCCTCACTATCGCCGCCTCCAAAGTTATGTGCCTTCACTAGGACACTACAGTTCACTATTTCTATAAGAGTAGTGCTTCTATGCGTCTCCCTTCCCATACAAATTGCACAAAGGCTCCCTATTTCTACTAAATTCCTCCCTCGCCTCCTCCCCACGACCCAAGTGCTAACCCTAGTTGCTGGCCTCCTCCACTTCTTCCTCGTCCTCCCTCTTAATGTTGTTTTCATTGCCAAAATATAACTCGCACTCTTAGCCTCGTGTTCCATTGCTGGTGAGGCTCATTGGCTCTCCACCACACTCCCACCATGCTCGCCTCTGATACTATGGATAGGATGGTTTTGCCACATTTAATGTCAAAGATAACATAATAAAAGTAGATTTATCTAGACAAGGAGGAAGGGAGAAAATTGTTAGTGGAGCCAGAGAAGACGACAGCGGCGTCGTCTCATGAATCATGTAGTAGATCCAACCATAAGAAATTCAATTGATTTTGTTAAAAATAAAAGTTGAGTGATATATTTCAAATTCGTTCAATGTTCATACATACCGGTGTATCGAATGATCTTCTAGTCAAGATTGTTTTTCGAGAGATGCTTCTATACATTCATATTTGAAAGTTGCACAAATATTAAAATATGAATGAAATATAGATGGTGATTAATTATCCTTTGTTTGCTTCAAGACTTGTACAACTTGTATTAATAGGTGATGCATAGAAGCACTACTCCTGTTTTCCTCTCTTTTTCTAGATTGATTATTTTCTTTTCAGCACACACAGAATTACACCGGAATGATATTTGTTCTCTCTATGTGTGTGGGTGTGTATCAAACTTTCTGCGCAAATCTTGACAACATCACTCTTGTAGACACATTGACGTAGGTAAATGCATGTGACAAATATCATCATATCCGTGTCCTTATCACGTAGTACCTAATACATGATAGATCAGGCAAGAGGCGACCATGCCAGTTTGGTCACATCGGTCATGTTGGATGGGCCCTCTGTTGTACATGTCACACCGGTGGCGCACCTCCCCGTCTCGATCAGTCCTAACACCGTACAAGCTCAGCTTCTAGATGGCGCTCGAAGTCGGCAAAGAAGGTTGTGCCGTTGGTGGTGTACCGCTGCACAGCACAAGCGACCATGTTTGCATGTCAGCCCACAACTCCTGGTCTGTGCCAAGTAGCCCGAGGCCTCGCCGTAGGTTGACTAAGTACATGTTGTCGAACTTTCCTGGTGTCATGATGTCATTGAATGCGGCGATGGCCGGGTCCCTCAGGTAGTTCTTACACACATCCTATAGGCCCTTGGTGTACGCCGATTTCACGGTCGGGACATGCGGCAGGGGCGCTCTGTAGTCGCCGCCCTTCTTCCTGCGGTAGTTATAGATGAGGTCAGCAAACTCCTTATTGTGGGTGAAGCAGAGCATGTACTGGAGAGCATGACTAGCCCCTACACGGTGAAGCCCTTGGTGGCGAACACGGTGATGAGGTGAGAGACGATGAGGTTGGCATGTTAGGAAGGAGGAGAACCCGCCCTTGCAGCCAAGATGGAGCTGGTAGAAGGCAGTCCACCCCCCTTCCCCGCCGCGCATCATGATGATGAGGTCACGGGTGGCAATGGCGAGGTGGTTAGCGTAGGAGAAGACGCAGGGCACTCTAGCTTGAGTGCATTCTTGGCGTGCACCACGGCCTCGAAAGCATCCCTCGGGAGGGACTGGTTGGCCTCGGCATTGTGCTCAGGGCACGCGAATGCATTGGATGCCACCAGCATCGATGCGTCGCATCCATTGACGAAGCAGTTTGGGAAGAAGAGGCGGAGGACCCCCACCGCTGTGGTCGGTTGGAGGTTTGCTTCTGCGTGATGACATCCACGATGATCTGCTCCACCCGATGGCACGTCTTGTCATAGTAGGTTGTTGCCATCTTCGCCTCCATCATTAGTCAAACGCCGCCGCCATGAGGACGAGGAGGCAGAGTAGGAGGAGGAAGGATGGGTGCAAAGTGTGGTGATCAGTGCCCATAGTTGCTAGCATGCATGCATGCAGTAGGTGTGATGCGAGTGGCCACTGTAGCTTCTCTTCTTACCATGAACTGAGGAAGGAGGAGTAGATGGTGTTTCTTGGAGGTGAGGGGAAGGGGTCGCTAATGGAGGGGAGCAAATGGAGGTGGGGATAGTGGAAGGGAATGAAGGGGAGCAAATGGAGTAGATGCAGTTTCTTGCATGGTTTTGTCAGGGGAGATGGACAACGAAGAGAACCGAATGAAATGCGCTAATGGAATGATCTATTGTTAAGTGTCTACTTAAGTGTAACTCAAGGAAATTGAAATTATAATGGAATTTTAATAAAGAAGAAACCACGAGAGGTTTTGTTTGATTTTCACACTTCAGATGTTATCTAAACCCAAGTTAGTGGCATGTTGTGATGTTCATTTGCAATTCAATCTCTTGGTTAGTAACATTATTTACTTGAGATTATCACAAGAGATTTCATTTCGTTGCAACGAGAATCTCTATGTTTTGAAGGATAAACCCCCAGATTATATTAAAGCATAGAAATAGTACATGGACTCCAACATAATTTTCCCTCAAAAGAAAGGAAAATTACATCAATGCCATTCTAGACACATGGCTTTGTGCTGAAGAAGAATAAGGTTGTTGATGCCAAATTTGGGGAGGAGTTTGGGATTGATATGTTTGTGTTCTAGATCAGGGGAAAAGGCAGCAGAGGGAGGGGGATGGAAGGAGGTGATGAACACCAAGAAGTTGATAAACACCACTGCCACTGAGGGTACTTAACTCACTGGTGCTAGGGAAGAAAACCACCTCCACGCAGCAGAGGACGACGACCGAATCCGAGAAGCACTCACTGGCACTCACTGAAGGGGATGGGAACCGGGATCTAACTCCTATTGGCGCCCGTGAGTTGAGCAACCAAGGAAAAGGGATAGATCTATAGGAGAGGAGAGGGAACAACTAGCTAGGAACTACTATTTACAGGGGATGACAACTGGGAATGGGTCCCCCACCCACTCTACTTCGATAAAGAGCCGGTGAGGGTGGAGGGGCTAAGGCTGAGTGGGGAAGGGAGGACCAGAAGATGGCTGCCTAGGGGTTGAGCGGAGAACCAGAGGTTGGGGGAAAACGATTGCTATTGACTTACTCGTTTTTGTTTGTTTGCAACAAGAACCTGGGGACAAACGAGATTCTCCTTGGAACTAGCATTATAACACCCCAGACCTCAGGATCTGGTGCTGCTTTTGCCACCAAGACCACGTCCTTCTCAACGTAAACAAGTAAAAAGAATACTATTAATCAAATCATCCTTTATTACTATTGCACGTTAACTAATAATTTTTAAACATATTTATCATGATAAAGTTATGGATTCGACTTGATAAGTGTAAACACCATATCTTTAACCCACAAGCTTAACATTTCTTAATAATTTAAATAAAGGTAACTACCAATGTGTTGCCAAGTGTGTGCAACCTAAACTCCCATCCCAAGTAATTGCTTCTACACTCTCTGTTTAACACTTGAAAACCAAATAAAGAAGGGTGAGACAGAAATCTCACAAAGTACCAACAAGCGCAAAATAGGTAACTAAGAACAAATAAACATCTACAACAAGCTCCTCGGTTAGGCATGTTCAATATTAACAATAATTATCAGTCCACTTGCAACATTAATGACATACACAACATCTCACATGACCTTCTGCACTATGCATATGCTCGTGGTACTGCACCACTAGAATGTGTCATCTCCCAAGTTCTACAAAGAAATATAAGAACTATGCAATAGTCCATCGGGCATGACACACTCCCTAACATCCCACACAGGGATGGAAGCCCTCAAATTACCAGTAACCACCACACCATCCTGGAGTGTGGTCAACTATATCTCAAAATGAGTGTGATGCATATGATGCTTACACCAAATCAAACAACAATATATCAAGTATTGAACATAAGACCGAAAGCATTGCATAAAATGGCAAAACACTGAAAGTTACTTGCCTTAGCCATGATGGTGCAGCACGTGCATGGATGTTGCACCTCCAGATTGAGACACACTAGCACCTGCCCATGAAGCATACAACAATCTTACCAAACAATCCAACACAAATGAACATATACTAGGACAAAACAACATAAATGACTTTCTCCATTCTTTCGTAATTAACGATGTCGTTTCCTGACAAATGGAAAACCATACATGATAAACAGAGAAACAATCCAAGGAATTACGTAATTCAATACCAACTATCAAGTGGCAAGGTTCTTAGGAAAAACTTCTGTTAGCACTCCAAACTCTGTTTGCACCACTCCTCTAAATCCATTGTCAGAACAGTGCCCTTGCCTATTTTATAAATAATTTTATACTCACTCAAATTTAACAATTGATAACATTATAGAAAAGTACAGGAAATAACCTAAAACAATGTAGTTGATAGAAAAATCCTACTCGGCCATCTACAGGGGTTAAAACAGAAAACAAAACTACCATTGCAACAATGGCGAATTCCTAAACAAGCATCTTACAATTTCTATAACTTTTAATTTTCTTGAAAAAATTAAGTGTTTAGGCGATCTAACTATGAAATTCACTTTGAAACCCAATGGGCATTTTATGATAAAACCCTAGAAACTTAAGAAATCACCATGCCAACTGAATGATCTACTATAACAGGATGTACTGGTTTTCTGATTTCCAAACTTGCATCTCAATTCATCAAAATATCACCAAAACTAACTAAAACAAGATTCAATCTGATTGAATAGAGATGGATATGTTTCGCAAAAATTACCACAAATTCCCCTCTCTTTGTCCCCGATCCCCTCTTTTCATCCCATCGATCTTTCCCTAGAGCAAGAGATGGGCAACAACAGGACTAGGGAGAGCAAATAATGTGGATGAGAGTCAGAAGAAAGCAACAATTAGGGCCGGCTACCTATTCCCATGTTCTCCTTTTATATTCTACACCCCAACATAATGGTGACCTACACCTCCTTCCATACAATGCCTCAAATGGGCCATTCTGATGCTGGAGTGGTAGCTATTATTGTAAGCAAATTCAGCCAAAACTAGGTGCTCCTCCCAATTCCCTTTCCATGATAACACATGAGACCGTAACATGTCATCCAAGGTCTGAATGGTACACTCAGCCTTTCCATCCGTCTGCGGATCGAACGCTGTGCTGAAATTCAATTTTATGTCCATAGCTTCCTGCAAACTCTCCAAAAACTTTAACATAAACTTGACGTCATAATCGGATACAATAGACTTCAAGACACCATACAGGCTTACAATTTCTTTTGATATAAATTGGTGCCAAGTCATAGACTGTATTGGTGGTCTTAATTGGAATAAAGTGTGTGGACTTTGTCGATCGATCGATTACCACCTAAACAGCATCTTTCCCTTGCGGTGTGAGAGGTTAGCCAACAACAAAAATCATGGTAATATGCTCCCACTTCCACTCTAGAATTTCTAGCGGCTGCAGCTTACTGGTAGGGCTCTTATGTTCAGCTTTAACTTGCTGACACACCCTCATACGAAACAACATACTTAGCAATATCTACTTTCATCCTTTTCCACCAGAAATTCCGTTTCAAGTCATGATACATCATCGTTTTACCTAGATGGACAGTGTAGGGAGTGCGATGAGACTCTCAGAATATCCATCTTTACAGCTGCCTTTTGCGACACACATAACCTCCCCCTGAAACGCAACACTCCTTACTCGTTCACACATAAATTCCTTGTCTTTCCCTGCTCAAAGCATTTCCTAACATGCTGAAGAAGTCGATTATGTAGTTGTGCCTGCTTCACACGTCCCGGGATTGCAAACTCAATGATCAATTGTGTGTCACTTTGTGATGTCCTAGCAAGACAATAAGATATGTCCATCTGATCAAGCTCCACAACTATGGAATTTGAAGTTGCAGGAACCCCCTTTCTACTTAATGCATTAGCCACTACATTCACTTTGTCTGGGCAATATTGTATGGTAAGATCATAGTTTTTGATCAATTCAAGCCACCTCCATTGTCTCATATTTAATTCCTTTGTGTGAAGATATATTTAAGACTTATGATCAGTAAATATATCATAAGATTCACCATACAAGTAATGCCTCCAAATTTTCAATGCAAAAACCATAACCACCTACTCTAAATCGTGGTTGGGATAGTTTTGCTCATGAATCTTGAACTGATTAGAAGCATAAGCCATGACTTGTTATGTAATTCGAATTGCCAAGTGGCAAGTTTCTTCGAAAAAAACTTCTGTTAGTACTCCAAACTATGTTCTGCCACTTCTCTGAATCCATTGTCAAAGCAGAATAGTGAACTTGCCTATTTTATAAATATTTTTATACTCACCCAAATTTAACAATTGATAACATTGCAGAAAACTACAGGAAATAAGCTAAAACAATGCAATTGATAGAAAAATCCAACTCGGCCATCTACAGTGGTTAAAACAAAACTGTTATTGCAACACTGGCGAATTCCTGAACAGTCATCTTACAATTTCCATAACTTCTAATTTTCTTGGACAAATTAAGTGTTTAAGCGATCTAACTATGAAATTCACTTTAAAACCCAATAGGCATTTTATCATTATCAAGTACGATAAAACCCTAGAAACCTAAGAAATCACCATGCCCACATATTGAACTACTATAACAGGATGTACTTCCTATTCCTAAACTTGCACCTCAGTTCATCAAAATATCACCAAAACTGACTAAAACAAGATTCAATCTGATAGAATAGAGACTAATAGGTTACCAAAGAATTCCCCTCTCTCGTCCTTGATCCCTTGTTTTCATCCCATTGATCTTTCCCTGGAGCAGGAGACATGCAACAGCACCAGGGAGAGGGAAGGACGTGGATGAGAGGTAGAAGAAAGGAAAAATTAGGGCTGGCTGCCTATTCCCATGTTCTCCTTTAATATCCTACACTTTTGGTCTGATCCGAACATGAGTTCAATTCTGATTTGAGTCTGATTCTAAACCATCATGCAGACTAATTGACCTCCGTACTCACTCTGATACACTTATTCGTTAACCTTTTTCTATTGAAGGCTTGCGGTATTACATGCATCTCGGAGAAGCTTCTGATAAAGGATGGGTAAGACAACGTTCGCCAACTTTAGGAAGTGTTTGGTTCACGGAAAAAAACAAATTTTAGAGGATTGTATTTCTATGAAAAAAAATCTACACGAGGGTGTTCGGTTCAAAGGAAGAGCCATGAGAATTCTTTTGAAATTCCTATCGAATGATGTACAATTATAGAAATTTTGGAAGAAAACAAACATCCACTCAAAACCTCATAGAAATTTTCCTTTTGAGTCTATGACAACCATGTCAATCACCAAAATTCATGTGTTTTCTGTGTTCCAACCAAACAACATTTGTTACATATTCCTATGTTTGTCCATCCAAACATAGTATGACATTCAATTCCTCCTATTCCTATGTTTCTTAATACTTCCGTTCCAAAGATGCCCTCGGAATTTTACACATACTGCAATTTAGCTAGACACACTATTTCTAAATACCGTAGCGCCAACTGGCATGCATCAATAATCGGCACATGAATCCAAAAGAGGGGCCAAATAACATCAGGAGAAGAGAAAAGAAGTCTGTATGCTGCATACAAAGGGAGAAAAGAACTACTAATATTTACAATGGCAACAAGGAAATGAGTAGTATTTTCGATGGCAGTCAAAACAAACTAAAAAACTATAAAATTGTCACATGATTGAAAGAATCTGGAATTGGACTATGGTGGCAACTGGCAACATATAACCTTACAAGCTACAAATGCTTGTCTCATAACCATACATCAGGTACTCTGTCTCGATCCATCGCCAAGAGTGGCCACTGGGGGTGTTAAAAAAAGAAAATTTATTTACATCATTTCAGGCTTGCACCGAATTTTTGTAGGAAATAAACCAGGCAGCATAAAAAGGAATGAGGTAACATCATGAAAGGTGCTTTGGGAGGCCACATTGAAAATGGTAAGTATTTCAGTTGAGTGCCAAGACGTGGGGGATTGCCTACAAAAACAGGCAAGAGAGAAGAAAGGTGAGTACCGCAAAGGAAAATTCATAACAAAATAGCACAGCAACAGAATATATTACATTGCTCAGCACGGCATTCTCCTGTCAACTTTGAACGGAATGTTAAACCATTTCTTCCTCTGGAACAGCTCTTTGGTTTTCTTTTCCCTTGAATCGTGATCCTCGCTTCCCTCCATGGGCTGATCCTTCACTTTATTGTCTCTTCTCTGATATTTTTCTTCACCACCTTTCAACCCTTTGGAAGGCGATTTTGCTATATTCCTGCTGGAACTCCGTTTTAGAGGTGGATTGTTGGTATAGTGCGCATGTATTTCATTCCTTTCCTTCAGAAGCTCATCAATTTACAAAACACCATGAGGACTCTGGACATCATAGGAAGCAAAACATGACTATGCATCAGGATCACACATACTGTTTGCATTTCTTGTGTGTATCTGTTGGTCATCTCAGTGAACTTTGACAAAACCTGCAGATCGTAGCGTTTGAGAAATGTTGCCCTTCAAGACTGAGCATGCAAAGAGAGAACCTGAAGGAAAATAACTTAAAAGAAAAATCGAGCACATACTTCTCTATACTCCGTCTCAAATTTAGACAGCTCAGCTCGTTTTGTGAGTATCTTTGCTTCCATACTTTGTAGCTTCTCCTTTTCAGCAGGGAAAGATTCTCCACAAACGACCTCGACATTATAGCTTGCACTTCTGAAAAAATTGTCACCTGAGTGAAGTAATGCAGTTAAAAAATTTCCATACTGCCTCAATTAATTAACATTACAGCAACCAACAAAGTGGTATACCATAGACAGCGAAAAAGTGGGTTCCTGGTTTCAGTTCATTTATGTCGCATGGTTGGAAGCTATCCAATCTTTTAAAGAATGCACTATCAGGATCCTTTGCAGCAGCTGCCTGAAAGTTTTTGGAGTTATATAGGAAAAGAATCCCAAAGAAACACTTGGAGAATAAAAAACCAAGCCACATTTCAAAACTTACCAAGTTTGGAAAAGCCATATCAATTGCCCCATGATCCTAGTAGTATTTGGACAGAGTCCGTCTCTAGTTTTTAGGCCCTAAAAGCCAATTTTTAGAAGAAGCCAGATCGAAAAAAATAAATAAAAAAAAAGAGATTTTTGGGCCAATGTAATGCTTCAGCTTCTAATTATCTCAAGTGGACAATATTGTCTTTCTCTTACCTCATCTCTTCCAAATCCAATGTGACCTTTTCCTCTTCCTCGCATAGTCGCATCTCCTGATTTCTTCTCCACTCACCACGGTTGGCAGTTGCCTACCACTGGCCTCTCTGGCTTCTCTTCCTACCCCTCGTCCTCTCCCGTGGTGACACTCACAAGAGGTTGCAATGAGTAGTGGTGTTTGGCCAGAAGCGATACTCGAGGGGAGGATCGAAGCTTGTTCATGCACCATGTTTTTTTTTACTACTGTTCATTCACACTATGTTGGCAACGATTTTTGAGTGTGCCACTCGTACCACGAAGACATTGTGGATTTACAAGTCACAACAACTACGGTGCGAGCACTTACTGTTGAGTTCAGTCTCAGATATTCTAAACAAATTTGGATATCTATCCAGCTTAACAAGCTTCTTTGAAAATTAACATAGTTGGATATAAAATTATTTTATTTATCATTTAAATGATTACTTTAAATTTGAGCTAATAAGTGGTGCCTAAGTGTTGTGTGTGCGTTTATAGTTTAGCTGTTATTTCTTCTTTTTAAATGAATGTTCCAATTTTTTGCTAATGATCCGCTATCAGAGAGACTCTCATTAACCTTTTATCGCTCGAAACGGACTCATTTCAATTTTTAACCATTAAATCGAAGCAATTTTGATTCGAGCGTTAATGAGTTTTTTTTTTTTGCCAGCCCTGATGTGGCTACACTTCCTTGAGCTCCTTCAGTTTGATGACTTGATGCCATTCTCAACACTTGAAGCAAAGATCATAGTCCGGGCCCATTCGGTAGTGCTTCAGCTCCCGCTCCTTCCAAATTTTGCTCTGACTCTGTGATTCTGATTTTCTGAGGAATCAAGAGTGGGTGGTAGTAGTGTTCGGCTAGCAGCTCTAGATTCTTCCAACGTTGGGGGCCATGAGTGGTCAGATCTGAGGGAGGGGAGGGGAGCAAACTGCCCAGCTGCTCTACTCACATCACATGGCACATCGTCCTATTTCAAAGCATACGATACCAGATGTGCATCAAGGGTCCACCTCTTGTCGATGCAAAAATCCAAATATTCACAGTTAAGATCAAGTGTTGAAGCTAGAGTGGGTGAGTGCACATCCCTTGCAAGCAGGTGAGGTGGCGCAACTCAGCTGAGCTTGCACCGATGTAGACTTTGAACATTAGGTAAAAATGAGTTCACATGCAGGAAATCTAGCCTGAAATCACACAGCTGGAAGCTCCCTAATAACAAAACATGATGGCGAACCTTATATTGCCACTAGATGTGGATATTTGCAAATAAAAGCTCCACAACACATTAGTCCTTTCACCATTAGCGTCGTTGGGAGGTTATGGCACCTCTTCCCAAAATACCAACAGACATAAACGATTCCTACATAGCAAAATAGCATGTCGGGAATGATTGGATGGATTGTAACAACCATTAGATATGCATATAGGAAATTTCACTTTTCCAGGAGAGCTTTTGAAAGTAAACAAAGAGCAGTAAGACAGGACATATGATTTACAATATCCAAAAACAAAACAGGATCAAACTTTCTAAGAGCAAATAAATTATTAAAACGTAAAATTTAGAATTTTTCATAGAATAAAGTACATGAGAGCAGATAAAAATAACATTGCGTAAAGCTCAGTTACTTGGAGTGCAAAGTTTGCTACCCAGAAACTATTACTGTCATTTCAGCCCTTCGCCCCTTCCTTTATTGAACAATAAGCAAGTAAATAGTTGACCTCTCTATTCCCAAGTTTTATGCCTATATTATCCACTTCCAGATGTGTAGCAGAACACTTAAGGTCAAAGTTAAACAACCAGCACAGGATACAACTTCAGAAGGAAAATAACTAGTTAAGCAAAATAACTAGTATCAGAGACAGCAAATATAACAATACTCCGGAGCACATTATACTTGCTATATAGTATTTCTCATATTGTTTAGAGATGGGAGCAAATAGCTTATCTTGGCTATTCCTGCGTCTTTTCTTCAATACAACAGTAACTTGCTAAGGGGCAAGCAGAATTGCAACCCTTGGTTTTCTGGCTTCCTAACTTTTTGGTACATGATTGACAAAGCTTCCCATGAGTCACAAATAGACAGTTCAAATCAAACTTCAGAGAATCAGGAATTTTATTATTCAGATGAACATATGCCTTCTCCCTGCTAGCTGTTGCAGGAACCCAACCCATAGCCTTCGTAATGCGGAGTACCTATTACAGAAATATATGTCACCGCACATATTTGATGCACACTAAATTAATGCCCGGAGGTGGACAACTGGCAAATAAAGATTCACATACATGAGTATCTACTGGAAAATCATCCTTTTGAAGATAGAACATCAGCACACATGCCACCTGTCATAACATGCATAAATTAGAAAAAGTCATTGGTCATATGCTTGTTTAGTCCAGCAGCCTAACGTGGTCAGAAAGTCATACAACTAAAAAAATGGGATTAAATCGTTATTTAAACAGCATAAGCAGATAGTTGATCATAAACATTCACAATACATTGTTTTGAACAAGGCTGTTTAAGTTCCATTGTTGTCGACGATCTAATATTCGATTTTATGAAGTAGTGAGGGAAGGTTACGATCAAGAGGTCATGACGCATCAACCAGACTTTTCTGTGTAGTCTTGATTGTAGTCTTCCCTCACTACTTCATAAAACTGACTATTAGATCATTGGCAATTGTGGAGCACGAACTACAAAGGCTTAAATTGACGACCCCAGCAACAGTTGTAACTAACATTTAAGTCATTAAGTAAGAACAAAACGTTCGGAATCATTGTACTCCATATGTAAAAGCCTAGAAGCTACATGTCATCACTGGACAGCTCTCAATCATCTGTTTTTGTTAGCCATTCATTGCAAGGCCAAAATTGATTGTTGCTGGTTACTGCCAGCCACAGCAAAGCAATAGTTAGGCTCAACCAATGCAAACATAAATCTCTTCCATCAACGTGCAAGATTAACTCTTTTTTTTAATTTCAACCATTTTAACGACAACAAAAAGCATAATGTCTTGAGTTTTTCCATATATCATAGCGTCAAAATTACTCCTTTTAAGAACAACGCACATTTGCAGTCTTTAGTTAAAAGCTTGGTTTAAGATAATAAATACTAAAACAACCCTATGATAACCCGCGTTGCCTTTTGATCACTATATCGTGACTCTCATGAGCTAACTAATCCCATGTAAACCACAACTACTTCTCACTTGTTGCTAGCTTTCATCTTTTACAAGTTTGCAACAAATTAAGAGGCACTCTCTTTACTTTACCATGACTTGCATCAAGCTATGCAAAACTCCAACAACCAGAGGAGAAAATTCACTGAAAGAACAAGAACGTGATCGAACTCACGGTCTTTGGCCCGATCCCTTTGAATTGCGAGAGCTCCCTCTTCACCTCATCCACTGACAGTTCACGCAGGTACTCCAGGCAAATCTTGCCCCTACTCTCCCTCACGCCCCGTAGCATGGCCCGGATCCTCGCCGCCTTTGTCGCCGCCAGGCCCCCGCACCGGATGGCGTCCTCCAGCCTCTTGCCCTCCTCATTCACCACCTCCGAAACGAAACAAATCCGGAATAGGAGGCCGTTAGTAGCGATTAGCGAAAGCTTCTAGAAGCTCCGAGAAGGGGCCTGGTGGGTAGCCATTGCCTCACCGCTAACTACCTGGTCCCAGGAGGGGAAGGTGGCCTTGAGGGAGGCGAAGGCGCGGCGGGAGATGGCGTCGGTGGTGTTCTGGGAGAGGAGGGTTGTGACGAGCCCGTCGAGGACGGTGGGGGGCGGACCATGCGGGTCACCCCCATCCCCCGGCGAGCGGCCGAGGCGGAGGAGGCGGAATGGCGCGAACTCGTCCGGGAAGCCGTGGAAGGCGAGGAGGGCGTCGCGGACGGCAAGGCATTGGACGGGGGAGGGGGAAAGGTTGGGTTCCAGCGAGGGCTCGCGCCTCGCCGGCGAGGCCGGAGGCTTCCGCTTGGGCTTACGGGTCATCTCCCGGGTTGCGTCGTGGCGGTCGCCGGCGAGGCGGGTGGAGAAGACGGGAACTCAGAAGTGGAGGTGGGGGTGGGCCGGGGTCGCTTGAGTGTAGGAGTTGGAGAGATACGAGGCCTGGAGTTGTCATGAATTAAGGGCCGGCTTGTAAGGGTGGGCTTTTTCTTTTGTTTGAGATACTCTTATCTTGTCACAGATAATTATGTTTTAAAGATGATGCGGTCTCTAAAATATAACCTTGCTCACTAATTTTTGTTATAAAACATGATAAAATTATAATATTTTGAAAGCACTTTTGAAGACAAATCTACACATATGATTTTCATGAATTCAATTTAAATATTTAAAAAGATATTGATAGTCAAAGTTTCGAAAGTTTGACAACACTTGTGTCTAAAACGATAACTATTTGTGACCGGTGGAGGTAATTTACAACTCTTTTTGGAATGATGGGATTGACAAGTGAGAAGAAGCCTTTTGTATTTTTCAGGCTAACACACTAGATTGAACTATTTGGGACTTGGAGGGAGTAATGTACAACTCTTTTTGGAAAGATGGGATTGGTGAGTGAGAATAAGCCTTTTGTATTTTTCGGGCCGTCACACTAGATGTCGGCACGTCTGGAGTATAGGAATTTCATAAGAAACAGTTTAATTCTCACATGTATCATTGAAAGTTGTCCTTTCAAAGTTTTTTCACAAGACTATTTTGGGTTTGTGTGGCATCTATGTGAATATGTGATCACCATTTATGTCAGAGTAAGAAAATTCTCGATTTTTTAAAAAGAAAATGACGGTTGCTATTTCCTGGATGTTTGACTTGAATATGGATTTACTGAAGCATTCAGAAAAACAGGAGATTTGAAGCCATTGTAGTAGGAACATGGTGCTCGAGAACTTTAGGCATGAAGGCAGCCAGGCAGCTAGCTAGCCATTCATCTTTCTCGATACCGATCAGCTTACTTTTCTTGCTTTCCAGCGCACTCGAAAGGATAATATAGTATTACAGACTAGTATTCTTGAAGCATGAAGAGGATCATGCTAAGACTTTTCGCACAGAATTCTCCTCTCTCATCTCAAGAACAAAAAGGGAGGGCAAAAGGAAGGGAAAAAAAAAGGAATCTGCACGTTGAACTTTGCCGCTCTTTTGCTTTTCTTTTGCACAGCTGCACATACCTAACTAGCTACTCCCTCCTTTCAAAAATATAATACATATTTTGACTTTACATAAGGATTAAGGTTGGGTAAAATTAAAAAAGGTATGAGTAAAAATGATCTCCGCTTAATTGTTTTGGAAGATGAGAGATAACATTTTATATGTGGTGGTCATGAATAAATGCATATAGTTGAGAGAGAATAAATAGAAGTATAGTGGGAAAAACCTCATTAAATATACATTCAAGCTTTATATTTCTAAACAAAATCATTTAAACTATAGGCTTTATATTTTTGAAAGGAGGGTAGTTAGTTTAGGAACTTCAGTTTCGACGAGAAATAGGACATGTTGGGCAATCAGTTAGGTGTACCATAGCGGCTTAACTTCTCTAAATTAACAAACTGCAAAGTAGCATTAGCTGCCTCATTTTTTTTTTGACTTCGGCCTCAGCAGAGACGACTGAATTCATGTCAATTATGTGCTCCAGTTGCTAACAACTAACAAACTTTAGAAGTTGTACCAGAACAGAAGTCCTCTCTAACAAAGAGGGAGAACAGGAACCAGTGAGTTGCACCAGACGGTTAAGAACTTCTTAAACACTTCTTTTTGTCAAATTCCATCGTGCTTAATTAACCCGAGAACACCTGGCAGAACCGATTATTGCGGTTAACATTACTCCAATGACAACGAAGTATTTCCCCGTACCATTCTCTCTTGGAGAAATGAATGGAATGCCATCGACACCTGTTATATTGACGCAAGCATTAAAATTTAGGAGCCCCCACAACTTCTTTAACCTTATCTATTTAATTCACGGTTTTTGTTGTCTTAAAAAAAGATTTAGGAGCCCTAATGGTTTTGAAGAGCATTTTAAAGACGGGTCTATTGCTGCCAGAGAAGCTAGACCGCCAACGAGAATATCTTTAGCTTGCACAAACCGGTTGTATTATATATAATCACAGATGTTTTTTTGTAAAACTATCTATGATAATTGAATATCACAGACGATTTTCTCTAAGTATATATATCGTTCTAGGTTTTGTGCTCGCCGCACTCCTCAGCCAAACAAAATTGAAAACCATTCGCCTCCTTTCTCACCCGTTCGGCCGCATCCCTCGGCGACCTCCCCATCGGCGACCTCCTCGTCGGCGTCATCTCCGTTGGCATCCTCCCCTGCAGCATCCTCCCCATCGGCCGTTCGCCTCCTTTCTCACCCGTACGGCCGCACCCCTCGACGTCCTCTCGCGCGGCGACCTCCCCGTCGGCCGTTCGTCTCCTTCCTCGCCCGTTTGGCCGCACCCCTCGGCGTCCTCCCTGTCCCCGCAGCGACCTCCCGTCAGCGACCTCCGCGGCAATCTCCCCCTTGGTGAGCAAGCACCACCGAACCCTGAAACTACTGGACGCTAAACTTATATGGGGGTTTTGCCAAAACATTATTAAAATCTTAGTATTCATTGATAGGATTGGGGTTGGATGTAGGTTTCAGTATCTTGATGGTGATTTGACCTTGATGAGGCTAGTGTGTGTATGTCTATGCATGAATTTTGAGGCCTGTTATTTCTGGTGCACGCAACTTATATAACCATTTGTTGTTAAATGTGAAGACAATGTCGACATGGTTATTTTAATGCATGCACATGAAATTTTGTGGCCTGTTAATTCAAATGCGTGCTGTACATAGAATCATCTGTTGTTGGATGTGACCATATGAAGGCTATGTTAACATGTATTGTTGTGTAAGCAATTTGTGGTTGCTTAGCTAACATTGTGCTGGCTTTTCCTTTTTCCGTACAACCTATGGGTATGCCACTTAAGAGGTCCAACTCTTTTGTATTATATATCATTACTTAAATATATATTGTGTGAAATAATCCCAAAGGCAAGCAAAGCTTAGATCTGAAGGATCGAGTTGGCAAAGAGGGGGGGTGAATAGGCAATTTCAATAAGTTCTAACTATTTTAAGCAACTAACTGAATTAATAGAGAACAACTTACTGTAAGAATAATACAGAAATTAAAACAACTAATAAACACAGCGAAAGTAATAAACAAAATGACACAGGAGAGACAGAGATTTATCCCGTGGTTCAGAGCCACACTCCTAATCCACGTTGAAGCACTTCTTTCGAAGTTCTGCTTCTCCAAAGCTAGTCGCAGTAGCTCTGGCGATCACTCAGGTAACTCTTTCACTACTCCAGTGAGGTGAGTTCCAAACCTTTCACAAATACAGTTGCCTTCCACAAGCTCCTTTGGACAGGTCACACTGTTCACTTCCTCCAAGCTGTCTACGATTGCCAAGATCCAAAAGTAATAAACTTTGCACAAGTTCTGTCTCTTGGTTCACTTTGCAATTCACACAACTAGACACTGACTTGGAGCTAACACACTTAGAGATGTATGAGAAGTTTTTGTATGAAGATGAAGCACAGACTCCTTTTGAGAATAAGAGCTATTTTTCAATGCCAAAGTGTAAGGAGTTCATCTATATGTTTGGTAGATGGCTTAGGTAATGCTTATATAGCCATTTGGAGTGAAAATAGCTGTTACACCTGCTACAGTAGCCGTTGGACGTGTCAGATGTCAAAAACAACAGAAATATACATGTACAACGGGCTTAGTATCAGTGCTTAGCGATACTGGATATGTGTATGTCGGACCAAATTTGAGAGATTGCGACGGACCAAATATTTTGGTCCGTAGAACATGGGTTGATTATGAAAGATGATCTGTCATACCACTGAGAGACATACATGAGTATCAGTCCAAAACTTTGGTTCGTTACACATGGATTTCAAAAGATTTTAGCTTAGGTAATGAGACCTATGTATGTCGGACCAAAATATTTGGTCCGTTATACATGGATAAAACAAGAGTTTTGCCAGGAATGGAGACACATGTACTTCGGACCAAAATATTTGGTCCGTCATACATAGACTTCACAGAAGATAGGTTTGGCATGGAAACACATGTACTTCGGACCAAATTTTTGGTCCGTCATACATGGTCTTTTCAGAAGATAGGTTTGGTATGGAAACACATGTACTTCGGACCAAATTTTTGGTCCGTCATAAATGGTCTTTTTAGAAGATAGGTTTGGCATGGAAACACATGTACTTCGGACCAAATTTTTGGTCCGTCATACATGGTCTTTTTAGAAGATTGGTGCCAAGGACCTTTTTCAACAAAGATAAATTTTATCTAAGCTTTTTATTTTAGCCACGGAAAAAAAATAAACACAAATGTTTGGTCCGTTTTTTTTGAGTAAAGGTTCTTTTGAAGATAGAAAATATTCATTTTAGGTTTCGATTGAGAGTACATCAAAGATTTAGTCCGGCCAAAAACTTATACACTGAAAGGGGTGCCGGACCAAATTTTTGGTCTGCTGAAAAAGAGAAACCTAAGATATTTGTCCGTCATTCATAGGTAAACCTTTGGCTATCAAGAAGATTTTCAAAGAAGGTTTTGATCAAGGATATGAGAATATGAAAGCGAATTCTTTAATCTGAAGATCAGAATTCAAAGGAAGTTTTGACGAAGAATAGTTTTCAAGGAATGCAACGGACTTAAGAAGATTGATAGGGAAAGATTGGTCCGTTGTACTAAGAGGTATGCTTTTCATAAAGGTAAAGACTAAGTGTCTTTTGCTCCGAGTGATCTAGTTTTGCCTTTGCCTAAACAAACTATTTCTTTGTGCAAAGTCCCTCCTTTAGATAACCACAAAAGAAAAACAAACCTAGGCTATTTGACTTGAAACATCTCCCAAGTCATAAACTAAAAACTGAAAGCCTTAATCTTGTTATCCCATCTTGTTCCATCATAGATTCCAGCTTACTTTATTTAAAGCTTTGAGTATTACTAACTTAGTCATCAATACCAAAACCATAATAATACAAAAATAAAATTGAGGGGTGCCTAGATGCTATCAATCTCCCCCTTTTTGGTAATTGATGACAACATACCTTTTAGTTAGTAATATCTCATTTATTTTGCAAAACAGAGTTAGCTGAATAGACTGACAGCAGAATTGATGAGTGAATTTTTCTCTCCCTTAATGAATGCATTTATATCATAGCAGAGAATCCGAGCATATAGCATCTAAACAGTTTAAATATGAACAATATATGATCAAGGCACACCATAAAGTTTGCACATAACAGTACAAATACACATACTATTTATATAGTTAAGCCAGCCTACAGAGCAGAACTTAAGAGAATATGGCTAAAGGCTATAAGCTATAAGGATATTCTCCCCCTTTAGCATCAATAGCCAAAAAGGGGCCCTATCGGCGCCTTGAGAAGATTCTTTTGAGCTGGCCCTGAGCTTTGTTTTTCTTTGGAGGAGAGACAGGTGGATCATCAGTGGCTTCTTGGCTTGGACTATCTGGCCTTTGAGACATGGCTTGTTCATGCCAACTTGGATAGTCTGGGTCTCCAGGCTGGATAGTCAACAATTGAAGATCTGACTGAATATGATCCAAAGATTCATTCATATTTCGAGTCTCAGCAAGGACGTCGCCTACTTCATACATGCAGTCATGTGCCAAGCGAGTATGGTCGAGCAAGGCATCTTCGGTGAATTCTATAAGGTGATCCAATTGATGCCTCATCCATAAATGATTGCTTGTATGAGATATATTTCCAGCCTCCACTTGATTTCTTAGTTTCTTGTATTGATCATCCAATTTTTGATTCATGTCATACAGTATGTCCTTGATCAGATTTTGATTAGTATCGAGCTGTTGAACATGCTGTCTAAGATTTTCCTGATCTCTGCTTAGGTGGTCAAATCTTGACATGACTTCATTTTGGAACTTTATTTCTTCCTCATATCTGAGAGCTGCTGTCTTCTGATCTTCCATGTATCTTGCTTGGAAACCTCTTTGATCAGCATGATACTGTTGCTCAAAGTTGGAAAACCAGGAAGGCTGAGAGTCAAAGATATTTTCTTGAGCCTGAGATGGATTATCTTGTGCTTGCTCATCATACTTTGGAGAAGATGGTATAGGATACTGACAATCAAACAAACTTTCCCAACCAGGAAACGTGTCCCTTTGATCATGCTCAGGATGAGTTGACATTGAAGGATAGTAGGTTTCAAATTGTTGGGGCATTTGGATGGCATTCGGATCCTCCTGCTTCATTTTCATTTGCTCCTGGTCTGAACGTTTATGCCTCCATGAACCTTTCTGCAGCTGCTGACTCTTGAAGATGATATAATTGTTGCTCTTCATCTAAGGTTCTATCAACTGAGCTTGAAAGCTTTTGAGTAGCAGCATTGTCCATTTCCCTTGATTCACTTCCATGAATTACTTCAGTTGTTTCTGGAGAATGGTGGCTCAGAGTCTCCCCTTTTTCTCTTTGAACACTAGGTTCTCTGTTATTTCTACTCTGATCAGACATATAATGACTCTCATAGGTTTGATGATAACTTTCATAAGACTGATGCCAGGAGTCATTTTGTTGTGCCTGGGAAGGATCTTTAAAGCTGTTTCTGTCAAATTCATTTTCAGCCTCTGCCCTTTCTTCACTTTCTTCTTCATCCTGCATTGGTTGATTTTCGGCCACTCTTTGAAGAAACCCAGAAATCCTTAAACTTTGTCCAGTAGCTTGATGCATACTATATTTCTTTAGAAAGCACTTGAATTCTTTATTTAAATCGTCTTGAGAGATAATGCCTTGGGCCAATGAACTTCTTGATGATTAAGCGGGCAAAAGGCAAAGAGCTACTAAACTTTTGTAGATGGCTTCCTCCATCCGCCCAAAGAAGTAGTCAACTAGATCTACAGTGTCTTGATAGAATGAGATGTAGTAACAGAGCTATCTTGAGGTTACTCCTTCCTTATATCCAGACTTGGGATATATAGTATGCCTTAATATTAAAAGCAGAACCTTAGCTTCTTCAGACAGACAGGACACTCTATTCGGATTAAAATCCTCACTGGAGTTGTCTTTGTATATGTGTCCTGATACTTGCATATCTGGCATGTCCCCACTCAGTCTCCACCTCTGACGAGGATACATCTTTTCAAAGATTCTTGTCTTGTTTGCCAGTGGACTAGAAGCTCCGATTGCCGATTCAAACTGGGATGACTTGATTTTTCTTATTTTTCCATTCAGAGTGAACATGATATATTTTCTTTGTTTGTTCACTAGTAAAGATGCATAAAACTCTAGAGTCCTTGAAACACTCCATGGAATTGTTTTGTTTGACATAATTCTTACTAGTCCAGGAGTAGAGTTTATGCAATCAAACAGTCCAGTTGAACCAATGATATTATTTACTTGATCCCATTCTACATATTGGTGATTTGATAGAGCTGAAATCAACTTTCCTTTTCCATCTCTTCTGTTCAGATAGGCATTGTATATATTTTTGTGTAACAAGGACACAAAATTTTCACCTGAGTGGCCTTAACTCCGAAACAGACCTTTTCACTTACTAACCGAATCGCTCTCAACTTCTTAGTACTAAGGTTTGCAGTTCTTCATTGCTAATCATGTCAATTTCAGAGACTAGTTCAAGATACTCTCGAGGAAGATTTTTGTTGGGTTCATAGGGACAATCCTCAGAGGATGACTCAGAATCAACTATTTGCTTTCCTTTTCTTGGATGAGAGGTTACTACTTTTCGGTTTGCTCGAGCAGCACTATGAACATCTGGAATTAGTACTGGTCCATGAGGTTGTTCAGGCAGATTTGTTTCTGAGGATGAACTGGATCTTCTTTGCTTCTTATTCTTAACTTTATCAATAATTTTTCCAATCAAACCCCTTTTATCAGGATTCCTTGACCTCATTTTGCTTTCTGACTTAAACACAGACTAATTGCTCAAACTCAGGACCAGGCCCTCTTCAAACAAAAGAACAGACCTAAAAGGAAGAACTAAATCTAAGCACCAGGTCTAGGGTTCGAGATTTTGAAGAGAAAAAGAGAAGTTCTAAGGAACTTACTGAGCTTGAAGAAGATTCTTGCGCAAAATGTCACAGGATCACCGTCGCCAAGACCCGATCAGGATTTGCTTCGGTGTAGAGAAGAAGGAAACTTCTGTTTTTAGAGAAGTTTTGCGCAAGCAAGGAAATAACGAAGAGGTTTTTGATGGAAGAAGTTACTGCATTGAATGTATTGGCAGAAGTGGATAAGCCTTGGGAACTGACACCTTTAACCAGGGTAGTTGAAAAGGAATGGGAGTTCTGACAAGGTGGTGGGACCTCCTTTTTGAAGCGGTCTGAACAAGCACAGAGAGTCCCAAACCTAAGGTCAGGTTAGCAATGGGTAAGACCTAAAGCAATGGGTAAGAATTTAAATAAATTTTGAAATCTTGAGAGAAGAAGAAAATTTGATAAGAAATGACTTTAGAAATATTTTGATCATGAGGCAGACTGATTTAGACGGATTTAGACAGATTACTGATTGGGCCGGACCAAAAAAATTTTTTATACTCAGCCTCGACCAGATTTGGTCCGTTTGTGGAGGAGTTTTAGTCCTGCTTAGTGTTAAGACCAAAACTTTCATTAGCGTCGGACCAAAAAAAATTTTAGTCCGGTTAGCATTGACAGTTTGTTTGAGATTAGTCCGATCCAAGTAGGAACCTGTAACTTTAAGTTGATCTCAGTCTACATCAATTCCATATTTCTGAAGCTTTTTTAAAATAAGAGATATATCTAAGATTGACAACCAAAATCAACAAAGGCAAAAAAAAATAGTAAATGTTTGAGTTTGATAATCAAGTAAGCTTAAGTATTTTGTTAAACTAAGCTTATCTGAAAAACTCAAGTACTTTAATATGGACACTTTGCTGGAAAAGGCAGATGAAAATTTTGGTTTCTTTAATTTTTTTTGATTAGATAAGAATGAGCATTGAAAGATGAGTCTTATAGCAACATTTTTATTTTAACTTGACATTATTACCTTATCCATATCGTGTAGTCGAAATAGTAATCTGTCGAACTAGAGCCGCGAATGATATCAGCAGAATGTGTTGTGCGACTAATCGAAGTTATGTTTAGCGACGTACGAGTATGAAAAGTCATTCAATTTAGAAAACACACAAGATCCAGAGAGCATTTTTAGAACACCAGATTTTTATTTATAAACAATGTCCCGGCTTACATGATCAGAGGGAGCGGGACAAGAACAAGAACTTAGGTTTCTCCCCTACGCGCGCGCCCTAGAGCCTCTATGAGCGCATCTCTGGCCCTAAGGAGAGTGGGGAAAGCTTCAAGAAAGGCATCCACGGCAGCACTGTCTCTGACAACTGCCCTTTCTTCAGCCATCTCTGCTAGATAGCGATCAAACTCCCTCCAGAGCTCTGCAAGCTCTGGATCGTCCCGATCATCGTTGAAACGTCTTTTAGGCATGATGAAGAACTCAGAAAAGAGAGAAGCTGAGAGATGGATTGTATCTTCAGAGCTTTGGTTCACCTTTTATAGCCATTTTGACAGGGAAGAAATGAATGCCTCATAATCCGAAGCGGCTTGAAGTTAGAGAAGATACGAAAAACTAGGAGGTTTACGGAAACCAAAGAGATTTTTAACAGAAAGTCACACTAAGCTGGGGTAAGAAATCAAGGTATATGAGTTTCAGGATAAGTAAGTGAGCAAACTTGCTCCCCCTTAATCAGATATTATTGAGCAACATTTGAAAAGGCAATAATATTTAGTTCATTTCTTAATTTCGAAAATTTAGCCTCATCAAGCGGCTTAGTGAAAATATCAGCCAATTGGTCCTCAGTTCTTACATGACTAAGCATAACATTTCCTTTAGCAACATGATCACGAATAAAGTGATGTCGAATTTCAATATGCTTAGTTCTGGAATGTTGGACCGGATTGTTTGCTATTTTTACTGCGCTTTCATTATCACACAGTAGAGGCACATTTTCAAATTTTATACCAAAATCTAAGAATGTTTGTTTGATGAATAAAATTTGAGCACAACAACTTCCTGCAGCCACATATTCGGCTTCGGCAGTGGATAGTGCTACTGAATTTTGCTTTTTAGAAAACCAAGAAACTAAAGACCTTCCAAGCAAATGACAACTCCCTGAGGTGCTCTTACGATCAATCTTGCTTCCGGCATAATCAGAATCTGAGTAGCCTAGAAGCTCAAAAGGAGCACCTTTGGGGTACCATAAACCAATACTTGAAGTAAACTTAAGATATCTAAATATTCTTTTTACAGCACTCAAGTGAATTTCTTTAGGAACAGCTTGAAATCTAGCACACATACATACACTAAACATGATATCAGGCCTAGATGCCGTCAAGTATAGTAAAGAGCCTATCATGGATCTAAAAAGCTTTTGATCAACAGACTTACCTCCCACATCTTGATCAAGATGTGTGTTAGTAGCCATGGGAGTCTTTATAATCTTGCATTCTTCCATTTTGAAGCGTTTGAGAAGATCCTTAGTATATTTTTCTTGAGAAATAAAAGTTCCCTCCTTCAACTTCTTGATTTGGAATCCCAGAAAGAATGATAGTTCCCCAATCATAGACATCTCGAATTCTTTGGCCATCATGTCTCCAAACTCTTTACAGAGAGAAATATTAGTACAGCCAAAGATAATATCATCAACATATATTTGACAAATCATTAATGTTCCATTGATGTCTTTTAGAAACAGCGTTGGATCAACCTTTCCAGTTTTGAAGTTCTTATTGAGTAAAAAATCTCTAAGACGCTCATACCAAGCTCTAGGAGCTTATTTTAGACCATAGAGTGCCTTAGATAATTTATACACATGATTTGGCGAATTTTGATCTTCAAAACCAGGTGGTTGTTCAACATAGACAGTTTCATCAATGAATCCATTTAGAAATGCACTTTTTACATCCATTTGAAATAGAGTGATATTAAAATGAGTAGCAAAGGCAAGAAGAAACCGAATAGCTTCAAGACGAGCCACTGGGGCATAAGTCTCTCCATAGTCCAGTCCTTTGTAAGGCCCCCATTTTTGATAAATAAATACCAAAAATGGATACCATGTGCATACAGTACTAGTCCCATGATCAGTAGCTAGTACGCACAAATACAAATTGATATCACTGTCATACACAAACTTTATTACACAGCGGAAGTAAGATTACATATTATTTTTACAATACCAAAAGTAAAACTGCAGTGGAGACAACTTCTTGTAATATGCCTTTTTAACCCATTGTTCCACAGGCAACTGACAAGGGAAAATCCTTAGATAAATTCATCGTTAAATTCCCCATATCCTGCATCAACGTAAGAATCGTCGGGAAAATCTGTTTCTTCACCTAAAAACATCAACATTGGCAAGTTGAGTACTTACGTACTCGCAAGACATGCAAATCCTAAAATACATGCAGGCCATTCCAATGAAAGGCTAATAAGGTTAATTTGCATAAAGCTGGTTTGAAACGTAAATACAGAATAATAGATTGCAAAATGGAACTTAAACAAAATCAATTTAATATTGACGTAAAGAAAAGTAAGCATAAAGAATTCACAAATACTTGGGCATCATGACCATATTCAAAACTATTTCCACCAACACAAGGTGGAAATTATTAACACATGGTAGAAACCATATTTTAAGAAAATAATCAAAACAGCTAACTATGTGATGACTTTACCAAGTGTCCATGATCATGACGCGCTAATCGATTAGTTTTACACTCTGCAGAGGTATACAACTTTCCCACAAGACATGTGACTCTTTGAGCAATCGATATTTGCACACCGCCTTTGGTGTGCCGCAGAGAGTCATGTTATAAGCTGTTACATTATTTAAACCTAACTTTGCACCAGCACGGTGACGATAACCCATTCTGTGGTGTAAGAACTCAGAGCATAGAAATGATGGAACTGCCCACAGTATGGCATACACCGTTATATTGGTAGACATTTAATCCATGATCACCGTGGTGTGGACGTCCCGTCGAGCAATTCATTAAGAAACAGCTCGTACTACTCCGGCCTTCCAAGTGCAAAGCTAGCCTTAAACAACTTAATAAGTTAGAGCTGTCCCATACCAGCACTTGTGGTTGTATGAATATTCTTGGCCTGAAAACAACTCATAGTTCGGTCCTTAATCCGACACGGGCAATAATCTCCACCCTACACTACGTGCAAAGACATGCACAACCGGCTATTGCCAATAATTGCCCGCATCTAAACCATAGTTTTATTTTTATTTTTCCATCCAAAATACCAACCACAAAAATGGTCATACCCATTTAAATGTCATAACCAACATTTTGAATCATGTCATGGTTGTATGTTCATTTGAGCATGGCTAAGCAAGTTACTAAATGTGAGTAACCCAGATTGACATTAAATAATGTCTAAGCTATTCTAGGGTTTTCAAGGTTCTTAATTTCCTACTTATCAAGGAAGTTCTATAAGTCTACTGGTACAATTACCATTACCCGAAATATAGCAGACTTTAACAAAATAAAGTATGCAGTAAAACATTTAATGAAAATATTTATAAAACTGGGATCAATATAATCAAAGGGGTTTGCTTGCCTTGTTGATTATCCTCGACTTCGAACTCCTGTTCGTCGAATACACCGGGTTCGTCGGATTCTACACGTCGTATGGCGACATATATCAAATACCAAATTTCGATAAGGCCAAAAAGAAATCAGATGGAAATATTCAAATAAAATGAATTCACAAATTCAGGAATGGTTACATGAGTTACTTGTTCTCATTTGCAATTTAAAGATTTAGTTTATTTAAACCATTATTGCATTATTTGCTACCCATTTTGTAACTTAAATTTTTCTTATAATAGACCCTAAGTATTTTTACAGATTCTAGTTTCTGAGATTACATGGATTCTAATAAAATTTATTTTACTAAATTTGGAGATCATATACAAAATTTTCATGTATGACATATTTCTAACCTTTTCTTTGAATTTAAAGTCAAAATCCAAATAAATTCAATTCTGAAATATTTTTGTATATTCTGAATCTACTGAATTTTATATGAATTTAGAAATTTATTTCATCAAATTTGGTTAAATGATTCAAAAGTTATAGCTAAATGAATATCTAGGTTTTGAATAAACACTGAAAATCAGAAAACTGCCGAAAATGGAAAGTGCGCTTTCGCGGGGAAAAATGCGCTTTCCCTTTTCGGGCGGAACCGCGCTGAGGCGCCGACAAAACGGGTCCACCGTCTAAGCTAGCAATGTACGCTGCTGTGGCCGACGCTGTGTGCCCAAGGTCTTGTGACGCGCGAGGTCGACAGCGGGTCCGTGATGTCGCCGACGCAAGACGGCGCGACGTGGATCGACCGGCCGGCCCAGATGGCGTGGCCAGCAGCATGGCATGGCACGCGCGGCTAACGGCCGGGCCCGCAAGCGGTGACCAGAGCGAGCGCCGGCTTCGGCTCTTGGCGGCGAACCGGAGCCGGAGCGGCGGAATGGATCTCGCTCGAGCATCGCCGCATCCGTGCGAACCCAGGGACGGTCGCGCGGCGATCTAAGGCGGCCGGAAAGGCGGATTCCACCGGCGAGGGGCGACGGCGGCTCTGGCGGAGCTCGCCGACGGCGGAGCAGGCCCTCCGGGGTAGAATTCGTTTAGGGCATCCGTGCGCACACTTTGGTGGCGGCGCGGTGGCCTGAGGGGCTCTGCAGCGGCACGCCACCGTGCGAGGGCGGCGGCGGCAATGGCCGAGCGGCGGCGACGCAAAACTAGAGCTAACCAAGCTTCATTTTCACTCAGATGAGCACCTGCGGGACTTAAGGAACCAATTTCATCAATCGCTTTGAAGAATGAATGAAGGAGGAAGGCTCTCACCGTGCGCGGCGGCGGCGGAAGGAAGAACGCGGCGGAGAAGCTCTCCGGGGAAGAAAGGGTTTCGGCCGAGGCTTGGGATGAGCTCCTGGAGGCACGACGGAGCCTCGGGTGAAATGAATTGGGACGAAATGGACTGAGGCAGAAGAATTGGAGTTTTGCCCTCTTTCGGGTTTTCGCCGAAATTGGAGAAGATGACAATAGTAGCGGCGGAATGGATTGCACAGGAGGCGAACTGGGTCGGCTGCGACGCGAGGAGAGGCTTTTATAGAGGCTCGAAGGCGGTTGGGCGAAGAGGGCGCGCGAAAAACCGAGAAGCGGCGTCGGCGCGGGAGAGGCAGAGAGAGAGGGAAGAAGAAGGCGCGGCGAGAGGTGCCACGCGGGGCCGATGGCAGCGGTGTCGGTGAGTATCTCACCGATGCATCGGGCCCACATGTCGAGAGCGAAAAAGAAGTCCGAGAAGACTCACGACCGAACGGGATAAAGCGGTGTTTTTTGGCCAAAACAAAGCAAAATTTTATGAAATTTTTACCATAGGTCGGCAAGGATATTACGGACTCTGAAAAATTTTCGCTATTTTATGATGCACGATATTTTTAGAAAATTCGACGAAGGCAACAATTTTTGCATTGCCCATTCGGTTTTTCTTCTAATTTGCGATTTAAATGAAGTGATTATTTTACAAAACTTTTTATTACGGTTTGTTTTAAAATTGTAAAATTAATTAGTAAATTCTTGATATTTTTACTGAAGGTTGATACTGTTTTTATGTCGACAAGATAAAAATTTTGGGTCAGGATGACTTATAGATGTTTTTACCAAATTGTTTTACCATTTTACCTTGAGATATTTACTCATGATTATCTTTGATTAATTAATATTTTTACTAATTCAGCTTACCAACCGACTTAAGCAAGCTGAGGAGAGCCCTCAGATATTTATGGTGGCTTTGGTAAATTTTTTTTGAATTAACATTTTTACTTTTTACCATTTTCTATTTACCATATTCTTTGTTTCACTTTCTTGTATTAAAGAAAAGCCAAAAGAATATACAGAAAATCAGAAAATTCAGAAATTCCAAAATAATACACAAAAGATTTTTATTTCATTTTTCTTTATTTTATAATTTTTGAGGTCATTCTGAGATCTACCCTTACAAAAATCTCGTCCCAGAGATTTGGAGATGACTAGAAGAAATCGGGAACTCTTGTCGAAGATGATCTTCTCTTTCCCATGTAGCCGTCTTGATATGATTGCTCCATTGCACCTTCAACATCTTGATGGTCTTGTTTCTTGTTTGGCATTCGGCTTCTTCCAAAATACGAACTGGATGCTCCCGATAAGATAAATCTGGCTGAAGATCTATCCCTTCCAAATCAGCGAGGTCAGAGGGAACACGAGGCATTTCTTAAGTTGAGATACATGGAAGACGTTGTGAACGTCAGATAGTTGAGGTGGCAATTCTAATTGATATGCCATCTCACCCATCTTTCCAATGATCTGAAATGGTCCAATGAATCGAGGAGCCAATTTCCCACGGATTTGAAATCGACGAACTCCATGAAGAGGCGAGACTTTGAGATAGACATGGTCACCAACTTCAAAACTGAGTTCACGACGACGATTGTCGGCGTAACTCTTCTGATGAGACTGAGCCTCTTTTAGTCGGCTTCTGATCATGTCCACTTGCTCTTGAGCTTCTTGAATAAGATCTGGGCCGAAGAATTTTCTTTCTCCAACTTCAGACCAGAAAAGAGGGGTTCGACATTTCCTTCCATCCGGCGCTTCAAAGCGACACTTGCAGACTAGATTGGAAACTGTTATTATAAGAGAATTCGGCGAAGGCCAAACTTTTCTCCCAATTAGAGCCGTATGACAGCACACAGGCTCTTAACATGTCTTCCAAAATTTGATTGGTCCTTTCCGTTTGTCCATCAGTCTGAGGATGATAAGCTGTACTGAAATTCAACTTAGTACCCAGAAGACGGTGCAAACTTTCCTAGAAACGAAGTAAATCGGGAACCTCGGTCGAAACAATTGTCTTGATGACGCCATGAAGACGGACAATATTCTCCAGATACAACTCGGCAAGCTTATCTCCAGAATGAGTAGTCTTGACCGGAATAAAGTGAGCCACTTTAGTCAGACGGTCAACGATTACCCATATGGAATCATGCCCTTTCCTGGTTCTTGGCAAACCAGTAATAAAATCCATGCTGATATCTTCCCATTTCCACTCTGGAATCTTCAAAGGCTGAAGAAGTCCTGCGGGACATTGATGCTCGGCTTTAACACGCTGGCACACATCACAGATTGCGACATATGCAGCGACATCCTTTTTCAAACCGGGCCACCAATATTCCTGTCGGAGATCTTGATACATCTTTGTACTTCCAGGGTGAATTGAGAGGGGAGACTCATGGGCTTCTTTGAGAATCAACTCTTTTAATTCTGGATCATCAGGAACATATATTCGATTTTCGAACATAATCACTTCATCTGAACTTTCACGGAATTTGGATTCCTTTCCTTGCTTCAACTCTTCACGGATTTTGATAATTGCTTCATCTTTGAGCTGAGCAGATTTAATCTGGGACTTAAGGGTTAGTTGCACCTCTAGGGTGCCAAATAACCTTTTCAACAACTCCCAAATTAAGCTTTTGGAAATCTTTTACGGATCGGATTGATCGGTCAAAGATGAAACAGAAAGACAATGAAGCTTTCGACTTAGAGCATCCGCTACGACATTGGCTTTACGGGATGGTATTGAATGCTAAGGTCGTAATCTTTTATCAACTCTAGCCATCTTCGTTGTCTTAAATTTAGATCAGTGGGTGAAGAAATATTTGAGACTCTTATGATCGGTGAATACACCGCATTTGTTTCCAATCGTAATGACGCCAAATTTTTAAAGCGCACTACAAAGAACTAATTCCAAATCATGAGTCGGATAATTGAGCTCATGAGGTCGCGAATCGACGGAGGCGTAAGCTACGACTTTTCCTTCTTGCATAAGCACACACCCAAGCCCACTCTTGGAAGCATCACAATAAACGTCAAAGCTTTTATGGACATCGGGTAACACTAGCACAGGAGCTGATGTTAGCCTTTTCTTTAATTCCTGAAAGCTTTCTTCGCATTCAGGTGTCCATTCAAACTTCTTTTCTTTCTTGAGAAGCTGGGTCAAAAGACGAGCGATTTTAGAGAAGTTATCGATAAAGCGGCGATAATATCCCGCTAGACCGAGAAAACTTGAATTTTGAACAGATCGAGGGCTTCCGGTCTAGAACAGCTTTGACTTTACAGGATCAGCGGAAATACCTCCTTCGAAAGAATATGACCAAGGAAAGCAACTTCTTTTAACCAAAATTCACATTTTCAAATTTGGCATAAAGCTTATGCTCTCGAAGCTTTTCAAGAACCATGCGAAATGATGCGCATGATCTTCTTGATTTGGAATAGACGAGAATATCATCAATGAATACCACTACGAACTTATCCAAATACTCCATGAAAACTTTATTCATGAGGCACATAAAATTAGCAGGAGCATTTGTAAGTCCGAAAGACATCACGGTATATTCATATAGACCGTAACGAGTGGTAAAAGCGGTTTTAGGAATATCTTACCGTGCGATCTTCAATTGATAGTACCCATGTCTTAAATCAATTTTTGAAAAGATTTGAGCACCGGTCAAGCTGATCGAGCATGATCATCGATACGAGGCAAAGGATATTTGTTCTTAATTGTGACATCATTCAATGCACGATAGTCCACGCACATGCGTATTCCACCGTCCTTTTAGGCACAAAAAGAATGGACTACCCCAAGGAGAAGAGCTAGGTCGAATAAAGCCTTTTCTTAATTGCTCTTGAATTTGATTCTTTAGTTCGACTAACTCATCCGGGGCATTCGATAAGGCGCTTGGATATAGGCGCTATTCCAGAACAAGGTTTATGACAAACTCTATATCCCTATCGGAGGCGGGCACCGCAACTCATCCGGAAAAACATCAGAGAACTCGGAGACAATTGGAATCTGGCTAAGATCTTTTACTATGGTGAACAAAGGGAAGCTTGAGAATTCAAGAACTTTGGATGGAAGAGAAATGAACTGGAATTCCTTCAGGGCTAACCAAGGAAATGGATCGATTGGCACAGTCTATGCATCCTTTAAACTTAGACAACCAATCCATACCAAGGATTACTTCTAACCCTGAGGTTTCAATAAGGATAAGATCACCATGAAACATGACTCCACTAATTTCAATGCTAACCTCAGGACAAAACTTAATTGAATTCATGACTGAACCAGGGGAATATATTATCATTTTGGCAGAGAGGAGATCAATTTCTAAGTTATTCTGATCAGCAAATTTCTTAGAAATAAACGAGTGCGATGCTCCAGAATCAAACAATACCAAAGTAGGTACCGAGTGCACAGGAAACATACCCAGTACCACATATGGCGCTTCGCTTGCTTCTTCAGCAGTCACATGATGAAGGCGACCGCTACTCGCACTGCGATTAAGAGCTACGGCAGGCTTGACGATCTGAGAATTCCCAGCTCCTGAAGGTCGACTGGGTCTCGAACTCCTGCGACGATCGCGCCTCGACGCTTGACCTCTTTTTAGGCGAGGCATTTGCATAATGCCCGCGCTTTACAATGATAGCGAGTCACACCAATCGCTGATTACGAACTCGAAGTCCTTCCTTCATTACCGCTCGAGGGACGACGTAAAATTTCTTTGGGCCGGGTGCTCGACCTAGGCGCCTCTCTGCTGCTGCTGCTGCTGATGAGGCAGAGGAGGTCGAACATTGGTCGGCTGACCAACGCGCGGCCTCGACAAATTCGGACTGGCAGCTTTTCGCGCCATCCACTTCCTCTTTCGACTTTCCATAACATCACGCGAACTATGCTCGGCGATTATAGCTTTGTCCACGAGTGTTTGGAAGTCGTGGAAGTCGTGAATGGCGAGAAGATGCTTAACTTCATTATTCAAATTGTCCCGGAAGTGCTCAATTCTTGAAGCTTCGAATCGACCGATGGCGCATAACGAGCAAGGTAATTGAAACGGTGAAGATACTCCATTACGGACATATTTCCTTGACGCAGGCCAAGAAATTCCCGTCTTTTTAAATTCACCAGGCTCGAAGGAACATGCGTCTTCCTGAAAGCTTCTCTGAAAACATCCCAAGTAATCCCTTGATCTTGGGGCCTTGCCGCTTGGAAATTTTCCCACCAGACTGCAGCGGCTCCCTGAAGTTGGTACGATGCATATAGAACCTTCTCATGATCATTGCATTGAGCAATGGTCAACTTGCTTCCAATAGCTCGTAGCCAATCATCAGCGTCCAGGGGATCTGATGAAGAAGAAAAGGTTGGAGGCCGAGTCTTCAAAAATTCTCCCAACTTGGACTGATGGGAGGCTTCACCAAAACTGGGCCTAGAACTTGCAGCACCAAGGTTAGTCGTATTTTGGACCAACTGTTGGAGCAACAGGGTATTCGTCTGGCGACCCTGTTCTATCATCGCAAGCACTTGGGCCATGGTTGGCGGCCCTGGCAACTGCCCCTCCGAAACTTCTTCTTCTTGGACTTGAGGAGGCGGCGAATCTCGACGGCTTGGGCGACGCAATGAAGACCCTCGAACTGCCGATGGATGGACTGGATTGAGCTGGGCTGGAGTGGCCGAAGTCACTCACCGAGGGTGAGTTTTCGGGGTTTCCTCACTCCCCAGAATCTCATCCAAGGATCGGGTAGCAGGCATCTGGAACAGGATTATTAATGAATTCAGATCTACTTTAAATTTTAATCTCAGTTGTTACCAAATGTTTTAAAAGCACAACTTGATTACTATTATTACGGATCACAACGTCGTAAAAATATTAACTGAAAGTTAAATATTTACGAGTAGGAACCAAAAGCACACAAAACAATATAAAGCAAAAACTTTATTTCAACTTTATAATATTCACACAAAACATAGCATTTATTTTTGACGTTACTACATAAAAAGGGCAACACCAAAAACCTCTTCTAACACTACTCATCATCTGACAAACTCACAGACTGTTACTATCTCTACGGCTAGAACTCTCGGCATCAGGAGGATAAGGGGTCTCCTGACAGCGATGCTCCTGCGGTATCTGAGGACGCCGTGGAGGAAAACTATGGGGATCTACCTGGATGCTCGGTAACCTAGGGCGACTCCCTATCACTGGCATCCTTGCTGGCGACACAGGTGGTGCTGGGGTGTCGTCCCCACAGTGCTGAGGAATTGCCCAGGCGAGCGAGGAACAATACCTCCGCAACGCAGGGGCGATGGCATTCTCTAGGAATGCTACACGCGACGCCTCCTCAGTATTCGATTATTGCCCGACGGCACATCGGTCGAGGCATTTATGAATTCCACTAGGTTACGTAAAGTGGGATTTTGTAACCCAGTGGCATCCATATAGCTATTCTCCCCACCTGGTGGCCAGGATGGAATCCTCCTATATACTACTGCTAGTTCAGGTAAGGCGTGGCGCAAACTGACAATAGCCATATAGGCGGCTTCATTCATGGCCATCATGAGGGAAGATCCAGGACCCTCAAAAGATAAAAATTCTTCACTATCTTTATCTCGGGTAGGGATATCCACCCTAGCTATGTACTCCACAGAGACAGAACTAACTGCCGCGTGGAATACTATATATCGTGGATTTTCGGGAAAATGGGCGAATTCTAGCAAACGAGTAAGAATTCCCGCCATGCCAGAATTCTCCCTATTAGTGGAAGTATAACATGGGGTGTATCCGCCCATCTGCACATTTAACAAGGAATTAGTATTCCTGATTAAATGTAAGACAGTAAAGTAAATTTTTTTTTTGAAAGAAAAGATTCTAGCAGAAATTTAAAAATAGGAAAGAGTTATTTACAAGTATACGCATAACCAAAAGAGGAGTTTCATGCATATAAAGAATAGACAGGTAAGATGTCCTAATTCAAAATTTTAGTTCACTTGGATCCTAATATCAAGTTTTAAGTTTTATTACTCCCATACTACCTAAGGTTTTCTCTGATCAATATGGCTCGATACCAACTTGTAAGGCCCCATTTTTGATAAATAAATACCAAAAATGGATACCATGTGCATCTGATACTAGTCCCATGATCGAGAGCTAATGCGCACAAATACAAATTGATATCACAGTCATACACAAACTTTATTACACAATGAGTAAGATTACATATTATTTTACAATACCAAAAGTAAAAGCTCAAGTGGAGACAACTTCTTGTAGTATGCCTTTTTAACCCATTGTTCCATAGGGCAGCGACAAGGAAAATCCTTAGATAAATTCATCGTTAAATTCTCAGTATCCTGCATCAACGTAAGAATCGTGGGAAATCTGTTTCTTCACCTAAAAACATCAACATTGGCAAGTTGAGTACTTACGTACTCGCAAGACTTATGCAAATCCTAAAATACATGCAGGCCATTCCAATGAAAGGCTAATAAGGTTAATTTGAATAAAGCTGGTTTGAAACGTAAATACAGAATAATAGATTGCAAAATGGAACTTAAACAAAATCAATCTAATTTTGACGTAAAGAAAAGTAAGCATAAAGAATTCACAAATACTTGGGCATCATGACCATATTCAAAACTATTTCCACCAACACAAGGTGGAAATTATTAACACATGGTAGAAACCATATTTTAAGAAAATAATCAAAGCACTAACTATGTGATGACTTTACAAGTGTCCATGATCATGACGCGCTAATCGATTAGTTTTACACTCTGCAGAGGTATACAACTTTCCCCACAAGACATGGTGACTCTTTGAGCAATCGATATTTGCACACCGCCTTTGGTGTGCGCAGAGATCATGTTATAAGCTGTTACATTATTTAAACCTAACTTTGCACCAAAGACAACGGTGGCGATAACCCGATACGTGGTGTAAGAACTCGAGCATAGAAATGATGGAACTACCCACGTATGGCATACACCGTTATATTGGTAGACGTTTAATCCATGATCATCTTGGTGTGGGCGTCCGTCGAGCAATTCATTAAGAAACAGCTCGTACTACTCCGCCTTCAAGTGCAAAGCTAGCCTTAAACAACTTAATAAGTTAGAGCTGTCCCATACCAAAGACTTGTGGTTGTATGAATATTCTTGGCACGAAAACAACTCATAGTTCGGTCCTTAATCCGACACGGGCAATAATCTCCACCCTACACTACGTGCAAAGACATGCACAACCGGCTATTGCCAATAATTGCCCGCATCTAAACCATAGTTTTATTTTTATTTTTCCATCCAAAATACCAACCACAAAAATGGTCATACCCATTTAAATGTCATAACCAACATTTTGAATCATGTCATGGTTGTATGTTCATTTGAGCATGGCTAAGCAAGTTACTAAATGTGAGTAACCCAGATTGACATTAAATAATGTCTAAGCTATTCTAGGGTTTTCAAGGTTCTTAATTTCCTACTTATCAAGGAAGTTCTATAAGTCTACTGGTACAATTACCATTACCCGAAATATAGCAGACTTTAACAAAATAAAGTATGCAGTAAAACATTTAATGAAAATATTTATAAAACTAGGATCAATATAATCAAAGGGGTTTGCTTGCCTTGTTGATTATCCTCGACTTGAACTCTGTTAAATCGAATACACAGGTTAAATCGGATTCTACGTCGTATGGCGACATATATCAAATACCAAATTTCGATAAGGCCAAAAAGAAATCAGATGGAAATATTCAAATAAAATGAATTCACAAATTCAGGAATGGTTACATGAGTTACTTGTTCTCATTTGCAATTTAAAGATTTAGTTTATTTAAACCATTATTGCATTATTTGCTACCCATTTTGTAACTTAAATTTTTCTTATAATAGACCCTAAGTATTTTTACAGATTCTAGTTTCTGAGATTACATGGATTCTAATAAAATTTATTTTACTAAATTTGGAGATCATATACAAAATTTTCATGTATGACATATTTCTAACCTTTTCTTTGAATTTAAAGTCGAAATCCAAATAAATTCAATTCTGAAATATTTTGTATATTCTGAATCTACTGAATTTTATATGAATTTAGAAATTTATTTCATCAAATTTGGTTAAATGATTCAAAAGTTATAGCTAAATGAATATCTAGGTTTTGAATAAACAGAAAATCGAAAAGCGCGAAAATGGAAAGTGCGCTTCGCGAGGAAAAATCGCTTTCCTTTTCGGCGGAACTGCTGTTGAGGCGCCGACAAACGGGTCCACCGTCGTGGCTAGCGCTTGCGCTGTGGCCGACGCTACGCTGCTCTTGGCGTGCTTGTGACGCGTGAGGTCGACAGTGGTCCGCATGTCGCGACGCAGACGGCGCAAGACGTGGATCGACCGGCGGGCCCGGATAAGCGTGGCGTAGCTGGTAGCAACGCATGCGGCTAACGGCCGGCCCGCTTGGCGGTGACCGAGCAGAGCGCGGCAAAGCTTTCTGGCGGCGAACCGGCCGGGCGGCGGAATGGATTCTCGCTCGAGCATCGGCGCATCCGTGCGAACCGAGGGACGGTCGCGCGGGCGATCTAAAGCGGCCGGAAGGCGGATTCCACGGCGAGGCGGCGGCGGCTCTGGCGAGCTTCGCCGACGGCGAGCGAGCCCCTCCGGTAGAATTCGTTTAGGGCATCCGTGCGCACACTTTGGTGGCGGCGCGGTGGCCTGAGGGGCTCTGCAGCGGCACGCCACCGTGCGAGGGCGGCGACGGCAATGGCCGAGCGGCGGCGACGCAAAACTAGAGCTAACCAAGCTTCATTTTCACTCAGATGAGCACCTGCGCGACTTAAGGAACCAATTTCATCAATCGCTTTGAAGAATGAATGAAGGGGGAAGGCTCTCACCGTGCGTGGCGGCGGCGGAAGGAAGAACGCGGCGGAGAAGCTCGCCGGGGAAGAAAGGGTTTCGGCCGAGGCTTGGGATGAGCTCCTGGAGGCACGAGGGAGCCTCGGGTGAAATGAATTGGGACGAAATGGACTGAGGCAGAAGAATTGGAGTTTTGCCCTCTTTCGGGTTTTCGCCGGAATTGGAGAAGATGACAATAGCAAGTGGCGGAATGGATTACAGAGGCGGCCGGGTGGCTGCGACGCGAGGAGAGGCTTTTATAGAGGCTCGAAGGCGGTTGGGCGAAGAGGGCGCGCGAAAAACCAAGAAGCGGCGTCGGCGCGGGAGAGAGGCAGAGAGAGGGGAAGAAGAAGCGCGGCGAGAGGCGCCACGCTGGGGCGGATAGCGTGGTGTCGGTTGGTATCTCACCGATGCATCGAGCCCACATGTCAGCGAGAGCGAAAAAGAAGTCTGGAGAAGACTCACGACCGAACGGGATAAAAACGGGGTTTTTGACGGTCAAAACAAAGCAAAATTTTATGAAATTTTTACCATAGGTCGGCAAGGATATTACCTCGTGAAATTTTTTTGCTATTTTATAATGCACGCAGATTTTTAGAAAATTGTGACAGTGCAATAGTTGGTGCATTGCCCATTCGTTTTTTCTTTTAATTTGCGATTTAAATGAAGTGATTATTTTACAAAACTTTTTATTATGGTTTGAAATTATATTATACTCCTTCTGTAAAAATTACAGACTTTAATTATTATTATTTAATTTTTAAAAATTCTGACATTACTGTTTCCCAGATTATTTATTCACTGTTTTTGAATTTTTAAAATTGTAAATTGAATTATTAAATTATTGATATTTTTACTGAAGGTTGATACTGTTTTGATGTCGGCAAGATAAAAATTTTGGGTTAGGATGACTCATAGATGTTTTTACCAAATTATTTTACCATTTTACCCTGAGATATTTACTCATGATTATCTTTGATTAATTAATATTTTTACTAATTCCGCTTACCAACCGACTTAAGCAAGCTGAGGAGAGCCCTCAGATATTTATGGTGGCTTTGGTAAATTTTTATTGAATTAACATTTTTACTTTTTACCATTTTCTATTTACCATATTCTTTGTTTCACTTTCTTGTATTAAAGAAAAGCCAAAAGAATATACAGAAAATCCGGAAAATTCAGAAATTTCAAAAATAATACACAAAACATTTTTATTTCATTTTTCTTTATTTTATAATTTTTGAGGCTGTTACATCCTTCGATTTGAGTAAATCCTTGAGCTACAAGTCTGGCTTTATTCCTTATCACCACTCTATTTTCATCTTGCTTATTTCTGAACACCCATTTTGTACCAATAACATTGTGATCCTTTGGGCGATTTGTTAAACTCCAGACTTTATTTCTTTCAAAATTGTTGAGTTCTTCTTCCATAGCAATTATCCTATCAGTATCTTCTAGTGCTTCTTCCACTGTTTTAGGTTCAATACATGAGACAAAAGAGTAATGTTCACAAAAAGAAGCTTGTCTAGAACGAGTTTGAACACCCTTACTAAATTCACCAATGATTTGATCTGAGGGATGATCCTTCGCAATGGTATGATGGCTTTTGATGAGGATTGGACGATCTTGTTCTTTTTCTTCTTCTTCCTCTTGAGTTCCAGCATGAGGCATTATTGATTGAGTGGGGAGTTCATCCTTGTCTTCCTTTGGTCGAATATCACCCACTTCCATCTTCTTTACTGCTTGTGCCAAGCCATCATTTCCTACATCATCTAAATTTTTATGCTCACCTTGTGAGCTATTAAATTCATCAAACTTTACATCATAAGTTTCTTCTACCAACCCAGTGGTATTATTAAAGACTCTATATGCTTTGGACTTAGAGGAATATCCTAGCATGAAGCCAGTGTCACATCTAGTTTGAAATTTTCCCAAATGAGTTCTCTTTTTATATATGTAAACTTTGCAACCAAACACACGAAAATATGATATATTTGGTCTTCTTCCTACCAATAGTTCATAAGGTGTTTTCTTAAGCAATCTATGAAGATAAAGTCTATTTACAGCATGACAAGCAGCATTGATAGCTTCAGCCCAAAAAGCATCAGAGGTTTCATATTCATCTAGCATAGATCTAGCCATTTCAATCAAGGTTCGATTTTCCTTTCAACAACACCATTTCTTTGAGGAGTATAAGTAGTGAGGGTTCATGCTTAATTCCTAATTCATCACAGTATTCAATGATATTTGTGTTAACAAACTCAGATCCATTGTCACTTCTTATTTTCTTGATGGGATAATCAAATTCATTTTGAGCTCTTTTTGCAAAAGTTTTGAAGATTTTTCCAACTTCACTTTTATTTGGCAAAAAGAATACCCAAGTGAATCTGGAAAAATCATCAACAATTACTAAACAATAAGAGTTACCACCAATGCTAGCATATGAGGTGGGACCAAACACATCCATATGCAGAAACTCAAGTGGCCTAGTGGTGGACATGATACTTTTAATTGGGTAGGAGTTAGCTACTACATAGCTAATTTTTTTCAAGTGCTACATAGCTTATTCTTTTCAAATTTGACATCTTTCAAACCCACCACAAGCTCATTTTTGAAAAGCTTTTTCAGATTAGACATACCTACATGCCCAAGACGCCTATGCCAAAGCCATCCAAGGGAAACTTTAGCTAACAGGCATGTTGAGATACATGAGGAGTTAGATTTGAAATCTACTAAATAGAGATTTTGAAATCTGAAACCTTTGAAAATAAGCTTTTCATTTTAGTCAAATCTGATTACCCCATCGAAGAGAAGTTGCAATGGAATCCAAGATCACATAATTGAGCAATGGACAATAAATTAAAATTTAAGGAATCAACGAGAAGAACATTGTCAATAGAGTGATCATTTGATATGGCAATCTTACCAAGACCTTTTACCTTTCTTTTGCTGTTGTCTCCAAAGGTGATTTTGTGACTTGGATCACTTTCTCATTCAATTGAAGTGAACATTCTTGAGGTACGGTCATGTGTTGAGTGCAAGCCATCACAATGACCCAATGTCTGCCTCCACTCTTATAATTTACCTACAAGATTATTTCTTTACTTTAGGTACCCAAATACTTTTGGGTCCTTTGATGTTAGTTACAGCCATTTTAGGTTTGAAAAGATTTGTCAACATAGCCTTAGGTACCCAGACAGTTTTAAGTTTCTTATTTAGATTTGAGGGACCTACATATTTCACATTTGCTTTGCCCCTGAAATCTTTAAATAACATGTAATGGGCATCTACCATGCAATTTCTTTTAGCATGAGAAACATTTGCAAGATAGCAATTTTTAGATTCATGATTCGATTCATGACAATAATAACATTGAGTGCTTTTCTTGACAAATATTTGTTTAGTATGACCTGAAGCATTTTTATTTGGCAGACTATTGGGCTTATACCCCAAGCCCTTTTTGCCCAAATTTGGTCTCTGTCCAACTAGAATTTTGTCAAGAGTAGCACTTCCCAGAAAACATTTTTCTAAGCCTTTATCAAATGTGGCTATTTGAGCTTTTAGTTCTTTATTTTCAGTTTCAAGCTCCTTGACACAGGAAGCATATTTGCAATTTCCTTTGCAAGCATCAGAAGAACCATTAGTCAAGATCTCTTCTGTTGAAGAGTCACATAAGATAGATGCATTACTTAAAGAGACATGACTGGATTTGTTAGACATCATTTCATTTTCAATTTCTAGCTCACAGTAGTTAATTTGCAAGTCTTCATAATTTTTAGCAAGCAAAGCATGACTTGTAACTAGATCATAATGAATTTGTACAGACTTTTCATGTTCATGCATAAGTTTTTCATATTTGTCAGTTAGCATCCTTTGATCATTAAGCAAGCTAGAGACAGTCTTCTTAAGAGTTCTAGTTGAGTTTGTTTTATCATGCAAGGCATTATTTAGTTCTTCAACTAGTTCTACAAGCTCATCATAAGAAGGAGAGTCACTAACCTTTTTCTCATCTGATCTTGCCATGAGACACAGAGGAAATGAGGGTGGTGGTGGAGTTGACTCATCTAGAGCGAGTCCAGCTAGCCCCTTTGACTTTGGACTTTCTTCATCTGAGGATGAGTCTTCACTTTCACTTTCATCATCAGTAACCCATTCTCCTATGCGAGCTTCTCCTTTTCCTTTCTTTACAAATCTCTTGGAGTAGTTCTTCTTGAAAAACTTCTTCTTTGGTTTTTCCTGAGTCTTTTCCTCATCCTCATCATCCTTATATTTGTACTTGCTCTTCTTCTTCATTTTGTTGGGACACCGAGCAGCTATGTGCCCCTTTTCATTGCATTCAAAGCATACAACATTAGAAAAAGGATTTTTCTTTGAGTAAGAATTTGACCTTTCTCTGTCTTTGAAATTAACTCTTCTCATGAGTTTGTTGGCTCTTCTCATGAGTAAAGCTAATTTCTTTACATCTTAATCCTCATCTTTACTTGACTCATCATTATCTTCGTCAGATGAGTCTTGTATAACTTCTTTGGCTTTTAATGCGATGGATTTCTTCCTTGGAGCATCTTCATCAGCCAAAGTGAGTTCATGAGCAGATATCTTGCCCAATAGCTCGGTTGGAGTGAGCCTTTTAAGATCACCACTGTTGGACAGATATGTGATCAAACTGTGATATGCCTGAGGAAGCACTCTGATCATCTTCCTGCATACTTCAACATCTGAAATTTTAGTTCCTAGGCCTTTTAGTTCATTGATAATAGGATTTAGCCTAGAAACATGTCATTAGCATTTTCTTGAGAAAGCATTTTGAATTGATCAAATTTTTCTCGGAAAACATAATATTTTCTTCTTTTACATCAGAGGTTCCTTCATGAATTTCTTGTAATGTTGTCCATATATCATAAGCAGATGTAAGATTACTTACTCTATCAAAAACTTCTAAATTAAGACAGGAAAATATGGCATTTCTAGCTTGGGTATCATATTGCATATTTTGAATTTCACCAGGAGTGGGTTCTCCATATGCAAATTGCCCTTCGGGTATGACACGAGGAGGCATAGGCTTTTTTGTAACCCTCCACACATCATACCCGACAGCTTCTAAATAGCATCTCATCCTAATTTTCCAATAAGCATAGTTTGTGCCATCAAAAACAGGTACTCTTCCAATACTAACAGTTGCAGAACCATTTCCCTCAGCCATTTACCAAAGCTAGTTAGGCTAGACAAGTAAAACCTCGCTCTGATACCACTTGAAGGATCGAGTTGGTCTAGAGGGGGGGTGAATAGGCAATTTCAATAAGTTCTAACTATTTTAAGCAACTAACTGAATTAATAGAGAACAACTTACTGTAAGAATAATACAAAAATTAAAACAACTAATAAACACAGCGAAAGCAATAAACAAAATGGCACAGGAGAGACAGAGATTTATCCCGTGGTTCAGAGCCGCACTCCTAATCCACGTTGAAGCACTTCTTTCGAAGTTCTGCTTCTCTAAAGCTAGTCGCAGTAGCTCTGGCGATCACTCAGGTAACTCTTTCACTACTCCAGTGAGGTGAGTTCCAAACCTTTCACAAATACAGTTGCCTTCCACAAACTCCTTTGGACAGGTCACACTGTTCACTTCCTCCAAGCTGTCTACGATTGCCAAGATCCAAGAGTAATAAACTTTGCACAAGTTTTGTCTCTTGGTTCACTTTGCAATTCACACAACTAGACACCGACTTGGAGCTAACACATAGAGATGTATGAGAAGTTTTGTATGAAGATGAAGCCTGACTCCTTTTGAGAATAAGAGCTATTTTCAATGCCAAAGTGTAAGGAGTTCATCTATATGTTTGGTAGATGGCTTAGGTAATGCTTATATAGCTATTTGGAGTGAAAATAGCCGTTACACTGCTTTCTGATGGCCGTTGGGCGTGTCAGATGTCAGAAACAACAGAAATATACACATACAACGGACTTAGTATCAGTGCTTAGCGATACTGGATATGTGTATGTCGGACCAAATTTGAGAGATTGCGACGGACCAAATATTTTGGTCCGTAGAACATGGGTTGATTATGACGAGATGATCTGTCATACCAGCGAAGACATACATGAGTATCACCAAAACTTTGGTTAGTTACACATGGATTTCAAAAGATTTTAGCTTAGGTAATGAGACCTATGTATGTCGGACCAAAATATTTGGTCCGTTATACATGGATAAAACAAGAGTTTTGCGGGAATGGAGACACATGTACTTGGACCAAAATATTTGGTCCGTCATACATAGACTTCACAGAAGATAGGTTTGGCATGGAAACACATGTACTTCGGACCAAATTTTTGGTCCGTCATACATGGTCTTTTCAGAAGATAGGTTTGGCATAGAAACACATGTACTTCGGACCAAATTTTTGGTCTGTCATACATGGTCTTTTTAGAAGATAGGTTTGGCATGGAAACACATGTACTTCGGATCAAATTTTTGGTCCGTCATACATGGTCTTTTCAGAAGATTGGTGCCAAGGACCTTTTTCAACAAAGATAAATTTTATCTAAGCTTTTTATTTTAGCCACGAAAAAAAATAAACACAAATGTTTGGTCCTTTTTTTTGAGTAAAGGTTCTTTTGAAGATAGAAAATATTCATTTTAGGTTTTGATTGAGAGTACATCAAAGATTTAGTCCGGCCAAAAACTTATACACTGAAAGGGGTGCCGGACCAAATTTTTGGTCTGCTGAAAAAGAGAAACCTAAGATATTTGTCCGTCATTCATAGGTCTATCAAGAAGATTTTCAAAGAAAGTTTTGATCAAGGATACGAGAATATAAAAGCGAATTCTTTAATCTGAAGATCAGAATTCAAAGGAAGTTTTGACGAAGAATAGTTTTCAAGGAATGCAACGGTCTTAAGAAGATTGATAGGGAAAGATTGGTCCGTTGTACTAAGAGGTATGCTTTTCATAAAGGTAAAGACTAAGTGTTTTTTGCTCCGAGTGATCTAGTTTTGCCTTTGCCTAAACAAACTATTTCTTTGTGCAAAGTCCCTCTTTTAGACAACCACAAAAGAAATACAAACCTAGGCTATTTGACTTGAAACATCTCCCAAGTCATAAACTAAAAACTGAAAGCATTAATCTTGTTATCCCATCTTGTTCCATCATAGATTCCAGCTTACTTTATTTAAAGCTTTGAGTATTACTAACTTAGTCATCAATACCAAAACCATAATAATACAGAAATAAAATTGAGGGGTGCCTAGATGCTATCAAGATCATATACCACGTCTTATTGATATGATAGTTTCCTGTTATATAGCGCATATCCCTTTGTTGTCAGTTACGTTGAGAAACATATGCCTGATAGATGAATGCTAGTTAAAACATCCATATATAGTACTATGCCTAATAAATGAACTGCTCCCCTCTTATAGTATATGTTTGTTGCAGCTGGGTTCTCTCTTTATTCATATATGTTTCTGATCTAAATTAATTGAAATATGATTTGGTAAAATAGATGATATGGAAAAATTGTTGGATGCAAAACAAAAACTTGAGGTGGAGATAGAATAACTGAAGGAAAAGTCTGAGTTAATCGAAAATATTTATGAGATGAAAGAAAAACTGAAAGACATAGATGATAAATTACAAGATATTCAATCTCTTAACACGGCACTCATCATTAAGGACCGCAGAGTGAATGCAGAGCTAGAAGAAGCCAAATCTGAGCTTATAGAGGTAATATAAAGGTTTCTAGTATTTAATTCGACATGGTTACTGATAATATACCCTTTTCATAACAACATGATCGTTTTTGTAGGGGTTAAGAGATATGACAGGATGTCAATTGGTTATTGGTGTCAAACAAATAGGCACTGTGCTGGAGTTGTGAAATTTCAGAGAGAATCGAAAAGCCTCTGTTGCGGAAGCTATGACACATATAATAGCATATATGGAAAAGCGCTAAGGTCTTGGGTTGATATGTCAAATAATGTTAATTCTCAATGTATATTTGTTGATATTTACGGTGTCATAGCTTGTTAATGTATTGTCACCTGACATTATCCTTAATACATGAATGGTTAGTTTGCTATGATTATGCTTGCTGGATACCCATACACTAGAAGAACACTTAGATACTATTCATAATCTGATTTTGATGGTGCATAATTTAGGAATGTAAGAGTTCAAGGCCTTATTTGCTTGGTTAATTGTCTAGTTTAATTTTGATTATATGACCTTCGGTGTAGTGGAGGTATGTATTATGTTTTTTTTCTACCTCTCTCGGTAGAACTTCCATGATTAGTATATGTTGTTCGAAATTTTCTTCTCTTTAGATATTTTATAACGATATTTATAAGACACAACCAGTTATAGATTTTGCAATTAAATATTAAAACATCCTAAATGCATTGAGGCAACAGCTTGTCTGTTGAAGATGCTCTTAAAAATATAAATATTTGTAGTACTTTTATCACTTTTCTTATTATAATGTTGATGGATTCTAAGGCAAAATCCAATCCACCATAGTTCGTCCTGATGTTGTTATAATTTTATTTATCGTTTCCACTTCATCCTCTAATGAGAATACCATAGGCAACCTATTTTCACTCTAATCTTATATAAGAACAGGATCTTGTTCTGCATCTAGAATATTTTGATATTCAATTGCAAAATCTATATCTGGTTGTGCCTTGTAAATGTCGTTGTAGAAATATCTAAAGAGAATAAAATTTGGAACAATAGATAATAATCATGGAAGTTCTGCCAAGAGAGTTAGGAAAAAAATATATCACAGACAGTTCTATTTAAAAATCGTCTGTGATCAAGTCATATCACAAACGGTTCTGGTTAAAAGCCATATGTGATATGTGTTTTCACAATCAATAGGAAAACTGTCCGTGATATATGTCATATTATCACTGATACATGTTTACAGACGGTTCAGAAAATCGTCTGTGATGATATTTTCAAACTGTTTGTAACAGCCTTCTCTGTAGTAGTGTCAACCTTTCATGTGTATGTAGATACCGACACTCTTACCTTTGATTTGCTATATCTCTTTCATGTTCCTTTGTCGAGAGATCAATAACAATATCTCTAATGTACCCTGTTGTAGTCACTGCGTTCTAAGCCTTCGACGTGCTTATATACTGGAGGCCCTGACCATTGACGTTCCTTTCCATTCGAAAGGAACCATCAGTATTGATAGCCTAACCACAACACTTCCGGGAACCGATGGACTTATTGCTCACTAATGCCACCGCATGCATGCAAGAGTTAATTAGCCTTTCTTTGATGCTAACATGTAGATGACATCCACAACTTCGTTCCTTGCTGCATGCACGGGACATACACTACTACAGAACAGCCAATCCTTGTCGGCATATCACTGCCGGTTAGGACCGAGCCGACAGTGATAACGTATCTCTGCCGGTTCGAAAGTTAAGTTGGGGGGAGAATTTATCACTGCCGGTTCATGCAACCAACCGGCAGTAAAAAGCAAGATATCACTGCCGGTTTGAGACAACAACCTGTAGAGATATATCACTGCCGGGTCGTTATTAGACCGGCAGTGATACTTGCATTTTCACTGCCGGGTGGAAGCGAGAACCGGCAGTGATATTATCTTCCCGCGCAATATGTTTTTCAGCGCATTGAGCTTATCACTGCGGTTCTGCGCGAACCGGCAGTGATAAGTCTTTTATATAATCGAGACCCTGCCTCGACCGATCGAGCAAAGACAGAGAGGCGCTCTGTCTTTGCTCGATTTGTAGATTGCAACGATCTGCTTTAAAAATTTGTTAAAATTTGTATTGTACTTCTTTTCGAGGTTAGTAATTTGATCTCTATTTTTGTAAATAATAAAAATTGCCATGTGGATTTTTACATAATGAAAAAGGTGTATTTTCAAATGTTGAAATAATAAAAACTTGTTAGATGGATATTTACCTAATAAAAAATGTTGATATATTTTAATGTACTCAAAGTATATCCTAAGTACTTACAATTTTTCCAAATTTGTAAATAATAAGGAATTGCAAGATGGATATTGACGCAATGAAAAAAGATTGATATATTTTGATATAGTCTAAATATATCCTAACTATTACAATTATTTTCATTTTTACAATACTAAAAATTGCTACATGGATATTTACATAACGGAAAAAGGTTGATGTATTTTAATATAGTCAAAATTGCTACATATGTTTTTAAATCTAATCGTTTACAATTATTTGTTATTTGCAATTATATGCGTATGTAATGTTTGATTTAATTAATTGTAGATGGACCGAAGGTGGATGTATGACACGGACCGTTGTGGGCGAGTTTTTAATGGTGTGGGTTATTTTCTAAATGTGGCTGCGGCGCTACAAGTCGAAGAATCTGGCGAACTACATGTGCTGTCCATCGTTATTGCAAAAATCGAAGTTGTTTTCTACCATAGAGTCGATCGTGCACACTTGCTTGAAGAGGTTTCAAGGTGGCTATACTGTTGGACCAAGCACAGCGAAGATGAGATTGTACATGAAGGGCAACACATTATTGAAGATGAGCGGAGACAACGGTATATGGCGATTGAAGATACGTTTGTCGACGTACCACGATGACGATCTGGATCAAATGTTGCGTGATGGGAGGAGACTTCACGAGTGAAAGAGAGTTTCAAAAGTTCCAACATATGGTACAGGACTCCACGACACCATTGTACCCGTACGCAAGGAGGAGCACAAAAAGCTGCAGACCGTGCTTACACTCATCGCATTGAAGGCAAGCAATGGTTGGTCAGATAAGAGCTTCACCGAGCTCTTATGTCTCTTGGGGATTTGCTTCGGAGGGTAGCGTGTTGCCTACAAGTGCGCACCGAGGCCAAGCGGGTTATGCGCCCGTTGGGATTGGAAGTACAAAGGATACACGCATGTCCAAGCGATTGCATGTTGTATCGCAATGAGTTTGCGGACTTGGATGGTTGTCTTTGTTTGCAAAGCAAAGCGGTATATGGGCAGCGATGATGACATCGATAATGAAGATGTCGGGGTGAAGCGTAAGAAGATGAGATCTCCCGTAAGGTGGTGTGGTATTTTCCTATAATTCCCGTCTGAATCGATTGTTTGCGAACAAAAGGCATGCCCAATTGCTACGATGGCACGCCAAGAGCGTAAGAACGATGGAATGCTCGGACACCTTGTCGACTCGTGCAATGGAGGAACATCGACGAAAATATAAGAAGCACTTTGCATATGATGTAAGGAATATAAGGTTGGGTTGAGTGCGGATGGGATGAATCCTTTCGGTAACATGAGCGATCGTCATAGCACTTGACCGGTAACTCTATGTATCTACAACCTTCCTCCTTGGCTTTGTATGAAGCGGAAGTACATTATGATGCCACTCTCGATCCAAGGGCCGAGCAACCGGCAGCGATATCGATGTGTACCTCAAACCATTGGTTGAAGATCTTCTAATCTTGTGGAGCGATGGAGTGCGGGTATGGGATGAGTATAAAAAGAGAACTTTATCCTACACGCATTGTTGTTCGTAACCATCAATGATTACCCCGCCCTTGGTAACTGTCGGGCAGACGACAAAAGGCTTCAATGGATCGTCCAATGCTTAGATGGTACAGACTAGTCGGTGGTTGAAGAAGCGTCGAAAAATGTCTTACATGCGGCATCGTAGGTTCCTCATGAGGATCACCCATACCGCAATAATAAGAAAGCTTTTGATGGGACAAAGGAGACCGCTTTAGCTCAGAAGAATCTGCTTGGGAGAGAGATATTTGCAGCTGTAAGGGATCTTAAAATTATCCACGAAAGGAGCGAGCGGTACATCTATCCCGAGTTCCGTGATAAGGTTCCTTTGTGGAAAAGATATCGATATTTTAGGTCCTACCTTCTTGGCAAGACTTAGAAGTTCGACACGCAATCGACGTCATGCACATAGAGAAGAAGCGTGTGTGACGACTTGCTTGGTATCTTCTTGGATATACAGCAAAACAAAAGATACTCTCAAGCACGGATGGACCTTGAAGATATGAAACTCGGGAAGGAGCTGCATCACGAGACATGGATCTGAGGAAAAAGTACCTTCCATGACTGCTACACTCGAGCAAGAAAGAAAAATTAGCTGTGCGAATGCTTGCACGGAGTGAAAGTTCCGTCTGGATACTCTGCCAACATAAAGAGACTAGTCTCAATGAAAGACATAAAATTAATTGGTATGAAGTCTCACGATTGCCACGTGATGATGACGCAGATGCTTCCAATTGCGATTAGGGTGTTCGCGGAGAAAGTCCGAGACCCAATTGTAAAGTTGTGTTCATTCTTCAACGCGATTTCACGAAGGCCATCGATCCATTGAAACTAGATAAGCTACAGAAGGCGTGGTCCACACTCTGCGGGCTCGAGATGTGTTTCCCTCCATCTTTTTTTATATTATGGTCCGTCTCATTGTTCACATCGTGAAAGAGATACGGATTCTCGGTCCCATGTTTCTACATCAGATGTATCCTTTTGAGAGGTTCATGGGGGTCATAAAGAAATATGTTCGTAACCGACATCAGCCGGAAGGTTGCATTGGTTGGGGAACCGAGGAGGTCATTGAGTTTTGCGTTGATTACATGGATCTCAAACCGATTGGTGTGCCTACATCACGACATGAGGGTAGGCTACGAGGAAAAGGGACATCTTTGGCAGAAATCACTCCGTACAAACAATCTAGCTTCATTCACACAAGCACATTTCGCGAGCCTGGGACAATCGGTTGTGGTGGCCCGTATGTCAACATGCACAAGAGCATGCTATCTAGAACAAACCCAACGAAGTCGAGAGGTTGGATCGCGAGAGAGCATAGACATAACCGGCGATTGGTTGCGTAGGCACATGATGCATACGGAGACAGAGTGCGCTCGATTGAAAGTGTTGGCTCAGGACCGTCCACTACAATTCGGACATTCCAAGGATACGATATAAATGGTTTTACTTTTTATACAAGAGCACAAGATAAAAGAGCACCAACCAAAACAGCGGTATCCGTCATGGATGCCTCTGACAAACAATGGAGATAGAAAAACCTACTACGGATTCATAGAAGAGATTTGGGAGCTTGATTACGGACCTTTAAAGGTCCCTCTCTTTCGGTGCCAATGGGTAAGACTTCCAAGGGGCATGAACATCGATAAGTATGGTATCACTACCGTGGACCTAAAACTGGTCGGATATAGAGAAGAACCATTCGTACTTGCTAATTGTGTTACACAAATCTTTTTTGTAACCGATCCAGCTAACAAGGAGCGCCACGTGGTTATTCAAGGAAAAAGAAGGATTGTCGGGGTTGAGAATGTTGTCAACGAGGAAGAGTACAACCAATTCGATGAGCTTCCTCCTTTCGGAGAGGACGTTGACCTCGGTCTCATGGAAGAGAGTGAGGACGAAGTTACATACATACGCCGCGATCATGACGAAGGTCGAATCGTAGCTTAGTTGTCCTAATTAAATACATTTTATTTTCTCATATGTAACAATTAATGTATTCTTTTGTCATATGTATCAATTTGTGTGAATTCAACTTCATCTGTGTTTTTTTTTGTATTTGTGTGAATTTTTGAAGCGATGGTTGGTCTACTGCATTTGTTTGAATTTAAATCAAATATTACATGTCATGAAGTATTCTTCCAAAAATTTCCAGAAAATTTGGATAGAAATTGATAGGATTTCAAAACAGTGAGCAATTTGAATTTTTTTATTTTGAAATATTAAAACTATGAAAACAATGAGCAATCTGGATTTTTATAATTTTACAACTTTGTCAAAACTTAGGGGAAATATTTAAATCAAATATTACATGTCCTGAAGTATTCCTCCAAAAATTTGCAGAAAATTTGGATAAAAATTGATAGGATTTAAAAAATCCCAAAGCAATCATCCTTTGAAAACTTTGACATAACTGACCGGAGCTTATCACTGCCGGTTGTATCATTAAGCCGGCAGTGAAGTGATTTATCACTGCCGGTTTGTAGTATTAACCCGGCAGTGATAATCAAGTATTACTGCCGGTTTTTGTTTTGAACCGGCAGTGATAAATACTTTCACTGCCGGGTGTAGACACAACCGGCAGTGATAAGGTAATTATTACTGCCGGTTTTAGATTGGACCGGCAGTGAAAATAGATATTACTGCCGGGTTGAGCTTGAACCGGCAGTGATAATTCAACTATCACTGCCGGTTCTATTTATTATCCGGCAGTGATAGTTTATCACTGCCGGTTTTTGTTGTGACCCGGCAGTGATACTCTAACCCTATAAATTCAAACGCCGCGCCACTCAGCCCCTCATTTCCACTTCAACCTCACGCCGCCACTTCGTCGCCTCGCATCACCCCGCCGACGCTTCGCTTTTCCCCGGCCGTCGCCTCGACCTCGCCGACGCCCCGCATCGCCTCGACCTCACCGCCGCGCCGACTTCTCGGATTCTACAGGTGGGGAACATACAGGTAAACAATGTGGTAGTTTGGGATGAGTTGTGTCTACATCAGAGGATATAGTAGATTCGTCTTCCTGTATGCTTGCTGATGGTATTGTAGTTGTGAGTGTACATTCAAGTGGTTCTGTAAGATAACTACTAGTAGCTGTGATGTCGAATCTGCGGTCTGTTGGTTCATGTTTTTGTCTGGCATGTACCATAGAAAGTTTCGTCAATTCCAAGTGAATGTTGAAACCAATGTTTAGTTTGTGATAGCTCTATATGACTAAATCCCACCGCAACACTAGCATGACGGCCGTACACCTGATTTGTCATGGTAAGTTGCTCTTTGATTTGTCTATACAACCACACGTAATAATTGTCGATGTCGGCATGAACATGCCTCGGTTTCACATGTCATTTTGTAAGTTGAGGATAAAAGCAGATGAAGCATCAATTGCTTGCAAATGGCCACTAGGCGGGGAAAAAGGAGCTTTTGCTTAATTTCCTACTAGATTGCAAAGAATTTCTCGTCTGAATGATCGTTTTACTTTGCAAGGGAAGGCAAAGCAGAGGAATGGCTAATTCTCGCGGATTATTGTCCAGGGCTTGGTTACTGGATGTATATGTGTATGGTTACCGGATTTGTATGTAACGTGCATATGTTTATTGCTATATGTTTGATTTGTGCCGTGAGACATAATGTGCATATCGCTTATTCGAGAAAATATGTGCTAACACATCGACAAAGTATATATGTATGTGTACATCTCCTGCAGATGTGTATATATCTTGTGTACGTGTATGCTTATATTTGTGTTCATGGTCAAAATATTCGGAGAATCTGATTCAAAAAGATGTATATGTGTATGTGTCCTTCAAGGATGTTTGTGTATATAGATAAAAAAATATGTGTGTACATGTTCTTTAAAGATGTGTATTATTGAGTACTCCTTTCAATAAACATGCCATGTAGCTTTCTATTCAAAGAGAATTGCTTGATTTAGTTTGGAATTTGGGGCGTGATACAATTATAAAGAGTACGTAACAACGTAATTATAAAGAAAAATGAAAGAGAGCAACACTTCAATGACCATTCTCAATTTCAAGTAGTTCTCTACAATATTAATGTAAAGATGTATATGTGTATGTATCACAGGATATGTAAACATCCTTTCACGGATTAACTTTAATGTCAATCCTTGTTTGTATGTGTCTTTCAAAAATGACCTTGTTAATTGGAAATTTTCAACAAACTTGCTAGGAATGGCCTCCGACGAAGGACAAGTGCCGGAGGGAGTTGGGCCCTCAAATATGGACGAAGGAGGAAGGGGTAGCCCGAATAATAGCCCAACGTCCTATCTGAACCTGCAGGATCTAGCCATGGACCAACCTGACGATACTCACATAAGCGAGGTAAAGTTTTAGTACACTGTGGTTCCCAAAACATGGTAGGCCCAGACGACTAATAATTTAGAAGATCAATTTGTAGTCTCAGGCGTCTGATCAACGAAGGCAGCGTGCAAGTCGTGGTCGAACAAGATGCCTAAGGGATTTTTAACATAGTGGAGCTCTCGGCGGTCGGGAACTGCTATGCGAGTCATCATTGGGGCCGTCTGGGACGGCTGCGGGGTTATTGCTAGGGATGATGTGCCCATCGGCTATAGATCATGGATTGGCGCGGAGGTGACCCATGGGTGGTACCCAATGACTGAAGAACTCATTATGGGACAAGTGAAACAAGTTTTCAGTTCCCCAAGGGACCGAGCTGGTTGCAAAGAAATGAGCACTCTGCATCATGTGCCTTTGCGTGGAAGAATTGGAAGACAACACTAAACAAGAATTATGTGAAAAAGAATGAAACGCGAATTTTGACACGTACCCAAAGTTAAGGGAGTTCGGGATGAATTTGTGGCGTATAAGAGATCGAAGAAGCTCACATAGTAAGTCAAAGGAACAAAGCAAACGCGGATAAGAATATTCACCCTCACAAACTAGGAACAGGAGGGTACGTGAAGAAAATACCAGCATAGGATCGGTCCGAAGAAGAAATAACCCGCAAGGGTATAATTCTATGAACGGCCGCCTTAAGCAAACGATCGAAGCCTTTGGTTGCTTGGGAGGGTGCTTCTATCTCCGATGATGGCGGCTTAAGCGAAGCGATAGAGAGCGTGAAGTCTTGCAGAATCACAGATGCTCACACGCAGTCTTCCCAAGGATCTTTCGTGCCACGAAGGGAGAATGACGAGCTAACCATAGCCCTGGGTAACAAGGAGCATCCAGGTCGCACCAGAGGAGTTGGTTTGGTCACGTGGAAAGAAGCCTTCCCCGCAGATGCATGGATGTACAAATGTTCAAAGAGATTAAGAGAAGATCGACTGGAACGTCAGATAAAAGATGCTGTCGCGAGAGCGCTAGAGGAACAAAGATCGGAACTAGATAAGGTGTGGAGCAAGCCGCATGAAAGCTCTCACTCACGACCGCCACCGGTGAAAGCCACGAGCTCATCGGTCCGGTGCTCGTAAGAGCATTGCGCGTCCTGAGGATTCGAAGAGCATGGACTGCGTTTTCTGTAGATGACATCAAAGAACCGACACGTGCAAGCTACATTTGGCGCACATGGCATTACCATAAAGGTGGTGAGGCGGGGCTTGGCCATGCCAGAGTCACGGACTTTACTCGTCGCCCGATACCGCGAGGATTCGCGAGTCAAAGTGGGCGGTGTCATCCGCCAATACCGAAAAATGGAGGTAGAGATCCTGGCGAGGATGGGAACAAAAGCTAGGAGAAAACGTGAATGGCTTCCTCGCGTGGCGCAAGAGCTTGATTAAGTTTGGCTCGGACGATGAGGCGGCGGCGATGATGATCACCGCACTCTCCACGAGACCTCCGCCCTCTCGCCGCCAACCGGAAAAGTCCAACTCTCTGCGGCACCAACGAGAAAAAGCCCGACTCCTCCGCCAAAAGCGTAAAGAATCGAACAACGGGAACATCTCGGCGATCGGCACCGTCCTCGAAGAAATCTCAACCATCTGTGAACCCGGGACAACCACAAAAGAAACTATCGGTGACATGACCGAGGAAGAGCGGAAAAAGCATGTAAGCGCTGCGTAGCATCTCACTTTAAAAGGTGCCATCAAGTAAGAAGACTAAAGTTGATCTTGTGGCGCAAAAGTTTTTCTTGAGTATGGCAAAAGTGCAAAAGACGGGCGAGCTTCGAACCTTGCAAAATATCGGACTACGGCGCATATCGTAAAGCAATACTTGCGGCGGCTAGTGCCGACACGTTAAGCGGGATGCTCAAGCGGATGATGTTCAACTAGATGCTCGGCTCAAGGTCTCGGTGGAAGTTCGTTATGGGAAAACATTTGGTTGAACCAGCTCATTTCGACAACCTTACAACTCAAGCTGCGGCGCGTCCATCGATGGTACATGCAGCGATCCAACGATGGTATGGGCGTTCGATCGGATACGAGCAAGATTTTCACAATGGGGATAACATCTGCTGGGTTCTTTTCACGGAGCTGTATATGTTGTACCGAGAAGATGCCTAGGCGTGAACATACTTAGACTATGGACTTTGTAAGTCCGTCAGTATATCGTTGAGCATTTACAGATTGTTTAATTGCATCTCTAACTTCTTTCTTATGTAGAATGGAGGTACAGACATGTAGAAGAAATAACAATGACAATCTAGCATTCCTAGATCGGGGCTCGTCAACGAGAAACTTGTGAGCGACAATCCACGATTCGTTGAAGACTATTTATTTAATACTTTTTGAAGTCGCAATACAAAACCTCCGTACTTTTACCCTATAACTTCAAGCACGTATCTCGACTTCTAATATCGTTTTACTATTTTTGCGTAACACGCACGATGTGGGAGTAATTGACTACGTTGACATATATATGCGTGTTTCACTTTGGGTCCTCCTCGTCATCGGTTAGATGCTAGCGTGATTTTTGTCTTGGACTCGGGAGAAAACAAACTAATCTGTACCAAGACCTTTGGGACATCTTTGATGTAAACTCGATCGTTGCGTTATTACTCTAGCAAAATTCCATTCTATTGCATTCAAATTTAATTACTATTCAAAATCATTCATAGGGCTTTCTTGCGATCATCGCAAGAAAAGTGTTAGTATCGTCCATACGGAAAAATTTTGAAATAATAAATGACTTTCCATGCATGAAGCAGAACCCGGAAACAATTTATGTGCATTCTATGTATGTACAAATATGCATTCAATTGTCACGAGAGTGTCGGCTATAACGAAGCTATGGTGCGTAATTACACTTTGATGCCCTTTTTATTTAACAAATATCATCATTAAGTAACTTCCTTTTTGTTCAAAAACAGCGCTCCAAGCGAGAACCAATAAGTTATTCTTGTGAAATTATAGCAATTCAAGAACAAATCGCGGATTCATTCATGATGAGATCATCAATCCAAGCGGCGAGTTCCACGAGTAGCCTCATCGCCCTCATTCCTCGGCCTAGGCGCGTGACATGTCTACTTCTACTCTTTGTAAAATCAAAGCGAGCGGGATGACATGTAGTCAAGCTACATTTGTAAATAAATCATTGTAAAACAAATTATGTGATCGTAATTTCATATATTTGAATTATGATTTTAACGATGCTTAGTCGATACATGCATATATTTGAATTATGATTTGAGCGATGCTTTATATACTACATATGGACACTTGTAAACAATTATATAAAAATATATATATATTGCACAAAAATATGCAAGCTTGTCACTTTGCGGTTCTTGAGAAAACCGGCGGTGATATGTATCTATCATTTATCGGATTATGGTACAACCCGGCGGTGCTAGTACAATATTACTGCCGGTTTATATATAACGGCGGTGATAATTATCATCGCTGCGGTTGTAGATAGAACCGGCGGTGATAATCCTTATCACTGCCGGATTTTGGTTTGATCCGGCGGTGATAGTCGATATCACCGCCGGTTGTAGGTAGAACCGCGGTGATAATCCTTATCACTGCGGTTCTGAGCGGTAGTGATAATCCTCGAGTATCACTGCCGACCAATCACTGCCGGCGCCAATGACCGACAGTGATGGGGTTTTGGAACCGACAGTGATGTGCTGTTCTGTAGTAGTGATATGAACAATTGTGCAACCGGCAGTGGTACATAGTCAGGCAATCATCACACGAGACTCGAGACTATTTCTTATTATAATCACTATGTTTAATTATATGCTACACTTCATATTATAAAATAATCTTACATTATGTCCGGTGAGCTTTTTCTTTGCGAACCCTACGTGTCCAGTGACTGACAGACAGCATCAGAAAGCGTTCGTTCAGGCATAGATCTCGCCACGATGAGATGTTGGATCGAAAGAAGAGAGAGTATTTTATGAGCCAGCAAGGGAAAGAGCGCAGAATCTGTGTTGATCATCAAGACATTAACAAATACAGTAGAGGGAGAGATAAGGCAGTACCAGACAACCGGTACCAATTCATTTTTTTTATTAAAGAACTGGCAATACTTTTGTCAATTACAAGCAAAGTAGAAAAAGATCAAGTACATGATGACCATGCAAACAAAGATTAGCAGTCCGAGACAAAGTAAACATATACAACGCCCCCAAACAAGTGTTAGTGTGGTAGTATGATCAACACATCACATCTTTTATAATTCTCTTTCTTTTTTCTCTGTCGATAACGTACGCTCCATGTGACCGGATCCGCCCTGACAGCAGCAACCGTTCGCCGGTGAGGTCAGTGCTGAACAAATCATGCAGGTAAACTATTCCAAGGACAGCTGTTCTGTTCATAATTTCAGATCTTCAGGCTACTCTCTCTTTCTAGCACAAATTATGCCACAGGTCGTCCCCTCGACTTTGTTCAGATCTTTGGCTCTTCATCGTACGTGCTGCAGGTAGCAAGTCAGGAGGATGCCTCCATTGCAAGGGAAGTTATCATGGAAGGATGGCAGGCTGTGAGTTGTGACACTGTCAGACTGAAGAGTCAAGTTGGCGCAGAAGATTGCTTAGCTTATAGGCTCACAATGTTTGAAGAAATTGCAGTTGGCGCAACGCAATGGAAGCTGATCCTTTCCCGGCCCAAAAGATCGATAAAATGTCAGTGTACTTTTGCTCATCACAGTGAGTGATCCACACTTTGTGGCCAAAAAGAGATCGAGGAAAGTAGTGTCAGTTTAAAACGGAAGAGAATTGTTTGACCGGCTTGGATGGATGCTTCTCTCTCTGGACGTGGCTTGCATGCCACGAGCTGCCTTCATGACAAGGACTCGTGCAATGCAGCTGCTTAACAGCTAATTAGCTGCTGAAAGCAGCTTCCTGGCCCAACGCCCTGTGGTCTATGGAATAATGAAGCTTTCCGGTTATCAAAAGCACCAATCAAAATGAGTTCATGTAATCAAAGTCAAGCCACAAACTTTGCATCTCATATTAGTATCTGTTCGTCCAAGGACAGCTGTTGCATTCTGTTGCTGGAAGGATTCACAGGGAGATATGCTTTACTGCAGTGGCGAAGCCAGTATCAAAATAGAGGGTGAGCTTAAAAAACTAAGTTAAATTAAGACAAACATGCCAAATATAGTCTTATGCAACTAAATTCATAAGAAAAAAGGAGAAATATAGCAAGAAAGCAAAATACAATACTGGAAGGTACCTAGCTACTGACAAGGCATCCAAAAATACATGAATATGCGTCCAAAATGATCTATATATCAAAATGTGCAAAATTAGTGATACAATAGTAAATTATAAATGATTATGAATATTCAAAATTGAAAGATCATGTGGAGGTCGATCCATTTTTGTGATGAGTATTTGACTTTATTTGAGCAAGGTGTGCTCAAGTTTGAGTTTGATTTGGATTGATTTTCAAGCTAGAGCATTTTGAGTGGCTGGTCGGAGACCAGTCGTCCAACCCCGAGTGGTCGGGGCTGTGGTTGAGTCGGAGACCAGTCGTCTGACCCCGAGTGGTCAGGTCTTTGGTTGGTCGGAGACCAGTCGTCCGACTCCGTGTGGTTGAGTCGGAGACCAGTCGTCCGACTCGAGTGGTTGGTCGGAGACCCGGTCGTCCGACCAGAGTGGTGCAGGCTTTGGTGGTCGGAGACCGGTGATCGACCTCAGTGGTCGGGATGGAGACCGATGGTCGGACCACGTATGGTCGGGTTTCTTTGGTCGGCGTAGTGTATATCTTTCGTTGAGATGGATATGTGTTGTTGGACATTGCTATGTGATGTGGTTTCCTTGTCTATGATGGTTGCGAGGACTTTGGAGCTAGGTCATGGTGAGGCGAAGGAGATCGGGACTAGGTGGGAGAGCCGAGGTCCGGATGATCAAGGTGTCGCCAAAGATGACCGAGGCCAGGGAGTAGCTGCAAGCCAAGAAGACAAAGGAGTGGATGAGATGCTAACTTGAAGCTGCTCTGATCAAGGAGGACCGTTGGATCGCGGTCAGGAAGATAGAGTAGCGGGTCAAGTTAGTATGATTTAGCGTGCAAAACCCGTTGTGTTGTTGGGTTTGGTCACCATGTATAGCTGTGTGAGTGGGTAAAATCTCAGCCCTTGATGGAGTGCTCTAGGGTTTAGAGGCTCATCCAAGGGTGGTAGGTGGTCCAAGCATGCTATAAATAGATAGGGAGAGGGGTGTCTCCCTGGGGGTGAAGAGCATGTGAGAAAAGTGTACGTGAGTAGGTGAGAGTGCTCTGGAGGCCTCTGTGCTCTGAAGCTTTGCCCACTTTGTAGTGAGGCTTTGTAAACCTACCCTCGGCAATGAAAAGCTGCTTTCCGTCTTTGAGTTCACTTTCCTCATTTACATTATGCTTTAAATTCATCATTTAATTTCATGCACTTTACCTTCTGTATGGTTGAATTTTCTTCCTCTCCTTCTAAGTGCTTTTGGATTTTATGCCAAGGATGAAAGATTGCTGGATGAATCTTCTATAGATCATATCCCAATCATCTAGGCAATCTACAACCTCTTCTATTCAGTTTTGCAAGAAACCAATTTTTGTGCCTAGTAGCAGAAAGTGCCTTCAGATCGTGTTTATATTTGTTTGAGGAGTTGTTTCTTCGTGTACTTACTTGCTATGATTTGTGGAGAGTCATCCAAGGATATTCTGACTATCAACTCCCACCAGCAAGTTAGGGGTGAGATCTGCGTTCGTGACTCTGTTTTTTGGTGTTGCATTTGTTAAACTGAAAAGGGACGGAACCTTGGTATCAATTCCTTCAATTGATGATTGAAATAGGTTCCTGACATCCTTAGGGAGGTGCACACCAATTTTCACTGTTTTTGGATCAGTCGATCAAAAGGTTCATCGATTTCTGTTTTTAAGATTGTGCTGCTTTTGCTGTTCACCTGAACACTATTCACCCCGAGTACTGTTCATCCGACCTCTTCTGGTCGGGAGTACTGTTAATCCAACCTCTTCAGGTCGGGAGTACTGTTCATCTCGAACATTGTTCATCCGACTAGTGCTGACGACCTGTTCGTAGTACTTTGCTAATCCCGGAACACCGTTCATCCGACCAGAGCTACCCGACCAATGCAGTTTTTACTGTTCACCAGACCTTAACTAGTCGGTGCCTCTGTTCATGCAATTGCCTGATCAATGGTTCAGTTCTTTCTTTCTGGTCTTTTGGTGGTTTGAATTCTAGGGGAAAAGTTTATTCGGAAATTTTATTTGGGATCATTCACCCCCCCCCCCCCTCTGATCGTCATTTCGATCTTTCAAAAATAAAAGAAACATACCACTGAGATGCTAGCTTAAATTACGAGGCAAATTCATTCTATGAGTTTTCATGCCTTAGAAGCGTCGGAGGAGTATTACTTGAATTGCTTATGAATATTGCAATTTGCAAATCTACAAGCAAATAATACAAGTATATTACTACTATATAACCTAGATAGTAAATAGTAAAGACTTACAAAAGTACTCACCATTGAGTACTTAAAAACTATATTGTAAAAAGTAAATTGCAAATTTGTAATCATATTGTTAACTATATTGTAAAATGTAAAACATAAATATTAAATACCACTATACTAGTACAGCAGCAGCCAGCAATGGAACACCAACAACGGCACAATAGCGATCCCTCACTGGCTCCCTCCGTCTGTTGGTGTCACAGTAGTCCTTAGTCGGCAGCACATTGCTCGGCAATTGGATTTTAAGTCGCTTCGCCGCTCACTGCCTCACTCAGTCGCTTACTCGATCGGCCACTCGACTCTCCTCAGTCCTCCTCGCCTCCTTCTCCCTCCCAAACTCCCATCCTAAGATCTCCGACGCCGGCGTAAAAGATAGGCTCCAGTCTGATAGAGCCCCTCGTTAAATTTTTAGATCAAAAGGGCATCAACAGAATTGATGTCCCAGTTCTATTACTGAAACCAGTAAAGACATTACATAAAGCAAGTTTAGCACCAACTTGAACTTAACCACATCAACAAACCAAACATTTCAACCCAAGCAACCACAGCAAAGACAGAATTACAATTTACCATCAACCTAGTTACTCAAATAACTTTCAAGCGACTTCAATTCTTTTGGAATGATAGCTGCCTCCTGAGCTTCAACCAACAAATGATCGATCCAGCACCCAAAGGAAGAGGTGCTTGAAGCCTGGCCACCAGATTTTCGCAGAACTTCTTCAGTTTGGCCACCATCTCCTCCTTGTACAGCGAACTCCAATCCCTCAAGGACATGAGCATCCTTCTCCACACTGTTTTTACATTTAACCAACACTGAAAACGAAAAATCATGTTATTTCTACTATTCCACAAGCTCCAGAGGGCAGCAGCACAAATAGTATTCAAAGCAGCATTTCTCTTATTAATCAACCAAAAACGAGCTACAGATTCATAATTATATCCAATATGCAAATAAAAAACTCACCGACCAAACCCTAAATATTCTGGGCTACAACACAATAAAAAAAGATAGGTCGCCCCTCGTTAAATTCGCCCTAGCTTTACTGTAAGACTGGCATTTGATTTCGTCTGCAAGATTTTTCAGCCCAAGATTAGAGTAAAGGAATCAGAAAGGCTGAAAGCCTGCAAAGAGAGCATGGTCTGGCTATGGTAAATTCTACAATCGTACTGGAAGTCCAAAAGAAATTTGCAAGAGTTTTGTAAGAAGCAGCTCAATTCAAGTAAGAGCAAAAAAGAAATTTGCAATAGTTTTGTAAGAAGCAGTACTGCATCACGTAATTAGTCCCATTTGAAACACATAAGGTTAAAAAAAGAGAGATATTTCTATATGTTACTATTTAAAAGTTACATAAATATTATAGAATGAATAAAGAGTTGATTACGATTACTTACTTTTTTTTATTGCTTTAACATTTATATAATTTAAAAGACGGATACATAATTATGGCATAACAGCTTAAGGAATTTTTTTCTTTAATATTTATTTTTAATCTTTTTTTCAAAACTAGTCACCCGGATGAAAAAATAACAAAATTACCCTCCGGTCGCCCGTGTATGGGCGATCGCCCATATCTACAGGCGATACCCCTCGCCTAACGGCTCGACCAGCGGCTCTAACGGCAGTGATGGGCCCCTATCGCCCCAGTAGGCGATCGCCCCATCTGAGGCGACAGGCTCTTATTTAAAGCGCTCGGTCGGTGGTGTGCGAGAGAAAGGAAAGAAAGAGAGGGGAGCGAGCGAGGAGAAAAAGAGGGGAGAAGAAAGGGAGAAGAGGAAGAAAAAAAAAGAGAAGGAGAGCCGAAAAATTTAGGTAAATTTTTGAATTTTATTGTAGAGTTAGTTTTAGCAATTTTTTGTAGAGGTAAATGTAGGAATTTTTTATAGGTTATGTAGTATTTAAAATTTAATGTAGCATTTAATATTTAGGAATTTGTTGTAGTATTTAGAGATTTTAGGATTATGTATTGTTTAGAAATTTAATATAGCAGTTAATATTCATAAATTTAATGTAGTATGTAGTATTTACAAATTTAATTTAGTATTTGGTATGTGCAAATTTAATGTAGTACTCGGTATGTAAAAATTTATCTGAGAGAAATATTAGACAATATTTGAATTTAATTTAATACGGTTGTGTATTAGTAATTTTGTTATGCAAATAATGTATTAGGCAATATATATACAAATGTAATGTGGTATGAATTTAATTTAGTAGGCTCGTGTATTACTATTTTATTATGTAAATAATGTATTAGGCAATATATACAAATGTAATGTAGTAGAAATTTAGTAGACTAGTCGAATCACTTATTTATAGTCGTATTTTGTAGTACGATCAATGTACGTTTGTAGATTGTATTTTAGAGTAATATTTTTCGTGGACGTTGCGGCATGTCGGAGAAATTGTATTTCCAAATATTTTACGGAGATGGGGAGATAGCACAGGGCGGATGGGGTGGATCTATCATCATTTTCAAGAGTCGCAGGGCATATGTAGACCGAGCGATAGGACATCTGAGGGTTTGTTGGAGTGGATGTCTCGGATGTTCGGTTTGGATGCCTGTGTTGGTTCTTGGTCGAGCGAGTGAGCCGTGCGCAAAGCGTTTTACGGAGAGTTGATTCCTATTAACTCGGCGTCAACATGGAGGAGTTATGTTGGTTTTCTTAGTAGAGCGAGGTTGGCCGCTCATGTTGTTGGTGCAGTGCTACCCGTAGCTCCTCGGTGTCGCAAGTTCGTGATGTCGGGGTGGACATTACGGGGAGGGCGTCAAATGTAGAAGGATGCGAAGAGGAAGGCGGCGAGGAGCCCGAGGCGAGGAGCACGAGATAGCGGTGGCGAAGGGACCGGAGGCGAGAGGATAGCGGTGGAGGCGCGAGGGGTGGCCGACGAGGGGAGGAGGTGGAGGACATTGTTGACTGATGGAAGAGGAGGACCGTGTGGATGAGGAAGTCCACGATGGTGAGCACTCGACGAGGAGGACAACGCTCTGAGGTGCCTATCCTAGTGTGTGGACCAATTACAATTTGAAGACCTAACAATGAATGAAGGAACATTGATGCATGGGAGTATCGTGAGAACGAGGTGTGGAAGGGCCATATATAAAGACAAGGAGGCTGTGATGGATGCGGTGAAATCTTGGGCAATGTCTCTCCGTGGCAATTCGGGGTAGTGAAGTCGGCAAGAAGGACTACGACGTGAAGTGCGTAGTTGATTCGTGCCATGGCGGGTGCATGCATACCGGGGAAGTGGAAGGACTCTGGAAATGCTCCATAGTGATTGAGCATAGCTGCGGTGGAAGAAGCGGGCGAGGACACCATAATCTGTCGTCCACTTGGGTGGCAAATGTGTTTTATGGTCGGATCGTGGACAATCCCCATCTGCGACCTCGATCTATTATCACGGTAGTGGAGGAGAGGTTTGATACAAGATTAGCTACGCAAAGGCATGGAGAGCAAAAGGACGGCTCGGAAATATGGTTCGGGACGTCACGAGGCTTCGTGCGAGAATATTCCCCACTTGCTCGGGGCAATCGCGCGTAGGAACCCGGTACATCCGTTGACCTTGCGGAGTTTCTGCGGGTGGTGTGTGCGCCGGTAAGTGGGTATTGTAACGTGCATTCGCCATGCAGGCGCATGCATAAATGCGTTAAACGCTGTTGCCCGATCCTTTGCATGGGCGGCACATTCCTCACGAGGAAGTACAAGGGCGATTCTAAGCTGCGATCGCGGTGGATGCCAACAACCGAGTTCTACGGTTGCATTGGCATTCGTGGAGAAACACGGAGAGCGTGCGATTCCTTGAAAGAGTGAAGTGGCGGTTGTTCTTGCGGGCACGATGTTTGTGTCATCCATGGCCAGGCATGCGAGTGCTAAGAGGCGATCGTGGATATACAACAAGGGTCGCCGTCGTGGGAGCGACAAAGTGGCGGACACGAGGAGCAGGTGGTGCATGAGGCACATGGGTGCCAATTTTTCCGCCGATTCAGAACAAGGAGCTTATGAACATGTTCAAGCGCTGTGCAAGCAGAACCAACGGAAGAAGTTCGGCGCTTTGGAGGGCGTTGGGCGAACTAACGAAGAAGCAATCAATGGATCCCGGAGGTACCGCTAGTTCATCAAGGAACCCGATCTTTGTACCATGAGCAAGGAGAGGACCCCACGACCTTGTGTGCGCTGAAGCAGACCCCCAAACCTCCGGCGTGGCCGAGTACCGGCATAAAGAGTTTCACCGATTGGATCGACATAAGCCTTTGGAGAAATGGTCCATACGCATGGCGAGGCGGCTCGCGTTACGGGATCATGACAACGAACCTAGCGGAGATTTACAGCCTGGGTAATGAAAGGCACGGATGCCTTCCTTTGGTGGGTATAGTTGAAGGTGTCTTTTAGGGACAGAGATATTTCATTGAGCGATACAAGACTTCCACAAGCATGTATGTCGGACAATCGATTGTCGTACTCAAGCTGTTGTGTCTACTTACATGTCCAAGAAAACAAGAAAGCGCAGACACATCGGGTTACACGGAGAGTGGCGTGGAGCGGAGATACCACATGCCTGCGGTGGCCGAGGTCGCGAGGGTGCCACCGGAGAGGACTTCCATCTGTGCATACTCCGGCGGTGAGTGCGAGTGCGAGTGCCAGAAACCACGCCTGCTGCACTTGCCGTGCTCGCACATCATTGCCGCAGCCGCCGAGACACATCAATCATGTCGTCCGTTCATCTCCCCGTACTACTACAAGCAGAGCGTTCTCAACACGTGGCATCACGAGGTGTACGGGTACCGAGTGGATGGATCGTTCACAACAGCCCCCCTCCGGACCATCGATGGGTACCGGACATCCGAATGTTGAAGCTGAAGGTCGGGTGTCGAAGGACAAGGCGCATTCGGAACGATATGGACGAGTCCGAGGCGCGTCGCAACCGCGGATAATGTAATTTTCTATGTTGTTCCCATCTTGTATTTTTCAATGGACCGGTAAGTTGTAATGTTCGATGTAATTTTCAAAGTACTAGTAAGTTGTTGTTCGCATCATGTAATTCTCCGATGTACCAGTTAATAGCTACGAGGATAATGTAATTCTCGGCGTTGTGTGCCTCGTCGAACATGTCTTTGTCTTTCGTATGTTTGTAATATGAGATTTTTTTTGGCTCTCTGCACTTCGGTTGTATTGTTTGTTGAGTATGGTACAATTCGTTATTTCGCATTTCATTTTGTGTGCATATGTAATTAATGATAAATTTGTTGTATTTGCTTTGTAACATGCCACGATGGCGCGACCTTGCCCTGAGCTGCTGGACGTGACCGTCGATGCGACCCACCGGTCTAGGTACTCCGAGAGGAGAGCGAGAGCTAGGGACACTCGACCTCGGGTGCCCAACGAGTACGCCGCATCGACCCATGTTGGGTTCCACGGTAAGTTGCCAGCGCTTGCACTCTTTTACGTACATGTACTTACACGTGAATGCAATTCTAACGACGCAATGCACTACATGCGAGGTTGCGGCGGTGGCTTACTTCCTCTTTGTAGGATGGTGGAGGAGGTGGCGCCCGTTAGCGGGCAAGGAGGTCTCGCGGTTCGATGCGACCGGTCCTGCTGGCGCACTCGTGGACCGGTGGAGACCGAGAGCGCACACGTTCCACCTTCCGTGCGGAGAGATGGCTCCGGACGCTGCGGGGCGTGTCGTACCTCTTAGTCCTCCCATGCGGGTCCGGCGATCGTGCCGCGACGAGCGCCTCAAATCACGTGGCACGCCGAGTTGTCCGCAGCGTTTCGCCGCGGTGCGGCGGCACCACAGGCAGCCCCTACCGCCCTCGGGAGGTGGCGCCACGGACCGGCGAAGCGTGGCTACTTGAGTTCACGGTGAGTACCTCTTTCTTTGGGAATTAAAAGAGAAGCGCTAAGTTGCTGATAATGTTTGTTGCGAACGCTGCAGGCTCAGCTTCTCCACCCGCACGCGGAGGAGGCGGACGTGGCCCACCAATTGGAGGCATACCTCCTGTTGTTGTTCAGTTGGGTGATGTTCCCATCCTCCCACGGGAACACGGTGGACCGTCACCTGATCGAGTACACCCAGCACATCGCCGACACCCCGGTGGATGAGGTAACACACTCAGTTCAAATCTCATCTCAGCGGATCACGTCTAACTCCCCCCTTGTAAACAGATGATGCAGTGGTCGTGGGCCTCAGCTGTGCTAGCGGCGACGTACCGAGGTCTGTGCGACGCTGTCTCTTGGGCGGAGCACGATGCGACAATGTCGGGTTGCGTCCTCTCCTCCAGTTGTGGTCCTGGGAGCGCTTCTCCATCGGCAGGCCTGTTGTTGACACGACACCGTACCCCGGGGCCTTTACGGAGACGACCGGTGGGTGGCCCACCATGGGCCACCTCGGGTCCGACAGCGAGTATGCTCCTCGTATCTTTTCCCACTAACGCACTTGAATAACCTTCGCCATTTCTTATTTCCTCGCGCGGAGGTACGCGCACCGACAGTGAGGAGGTCCTACAGAGTTCGTTCGGAGTTCGACCGCCTCCACGGCGAGGATGTGCGGTGGGCGCCATACACCGCGTCGACGTCCACACCGAGCACTGACGGGTCTCCGTGCTTTGCACGCGAGATGAGGCCTTACGGCTCACCCGTAAGGTTCTCGTCTTTGACACGTGTGTCGAGGAGTACTCCCGCACCGAGTCTTTGCGGCGATTCGGCTGTTCGATCCTTTCCCTTGCCGCCTCGTCACGTTGTCGCGCGTGGCGCTCACGGTACTTGCCCCGATCCTACTAGTCCGCATCTTTGCGAAATGATGTGGTGTGTACTTACTGTTTTTGCATTGCGGGATGACCCGATGGATCTTTGCGGTGGGCACTCGATTCGCGCCGTATGCGACCATGGGCGCGGCGATGGGGCGCCGCGACTCGGCGAGAGGTCACCGAGACCCGTCAGACGACCATGACATGTCGATCGGTACATGGAGTGGTTCGCCAGCAGACTCGCCTCGGGTGGGGTACACACCCGACCGTCGTCGCCACGGCGAGCATCGATAGCGGACACGTACCCTTCACAGATGTCCCGGAGGACAACGCCTCGGTAAGTGTCGCAATCGAAGCTACATGGGCATGTCTTCTTCATGTAAATTACGTAATAACAATCGGCGTTACATGCGGACTCGGCTCATGGGGAGATTGAGGTGGAGGGCGTGTCCATGTTGCCGCGCCTACGGGGCATCTGGTGACCACCGCCGAGTCGAGACGGCTTGGGCTCGGGTCCTCGATAGGATGAGGCGGTTGGCTCTCGCAGCCACTGCCGGGCGTGGAGACATCGGCGGACGCAGACACCACGTCCCTGCACCCGGCACCTCGCCCTACCCGCGGTGCCTCGTCACGCTCCCACGCAGTGCGGGGGCGGTGGTGAGAAGCTCCTTCCGCGTCTCGCCCTACCCCGCGGTTCCTCGCTACGCTCCCACGCAGCGGCGGTGGGGGCGATGGGCTGCGGAGGCTCCTCGTCGTCTCGCGCCCAGCGGAGACCCCTGTGGTTTCGGCGACCACGTGGGCGGCGAGTTCGACCTGAGGAGTACCTTTCGGCCGACTACCTCGACCCTCTCGGCTCTCGAGGCGCGCCACAGACACGCCCTCGTCGCCGCCACACTACTCTACGCTGCGCGCAGGTCGGCCTAGGAGGGCGTCCATCCGCCGTCGCCACTCACCTACCCCACGGGCCAGATCAGGAAGCATGGCTGTGATTGACTTGTTGTACGAATGTATTTTTGTAATGGCTTTACGTTCAGCAGCATATTGTATAACTCTCTGAGTTAGTAACATGGCAGCCTTATCACTTTAAATTGTTCAAATTCATGTATGCATTGCTTGCCTATGCCACACGACGTGACAACACACCAACGTCTCGGTGCACCTATCGCCTCTAGTAGGGGCGATCACCCTAATATGAAGCGATCGCTCCATACCCGGGCGATATCTGCCCTTTATAACATTCGTTCTCACAAGCGGTCTCGCAAAGAATAGAGGAAGAAAGAATACAGGGGTGAGGAAAAAAATTCAGAATCAATTGAAAATGCCGAGGCGTGCAAGTGCAAAGGGAAAGGGGAAGGCAAAGGAAGAAGCAAGTGCATGCCCGCGCAATTTAGCGTACCAAGATCTCTTCCTACCTCGTGGAGCTGTAGCACTCATGTGTATGTGCGGAGATCTTTGCAGGCTTGTCCTCTCTTGGGAAATTTCAACTTGGAAGAGGAGGTATTGGAAGTGCCGCAACTTCGCCTTCGATCCATGGGAGAAGAGCACGAAGGATCACCGCATGGTAACAATCGTCACGGGTTACATAATATCGTGAATGAAACTTTGCTAATTTACGTTTCATGCGGTCACCTCCGCCATGTGTGAATTTGAGCGATGGTTTGATACGGAGATCAACCCGAGGACCAACGGCTTCTTGATCAAGCCAGCCGGCAGACGAGTTCACGCGGCGGCTTCAAGAACAACGCGATGTCGCACGCGAGGAGGCATGTAGGAAGGAAGCGGAGGAGAAGGAGGCGAGAGAGAGGAAGCGAGAGAGGCGCGGCGTGCGGAGAAGCCAGCGGAGGCATGGGCGAATGGGAAGTGGCCTCGAAGCACTCAGTAGACATCTGGTGTTAACTTTGGTTTTCTTTGTTCGTGGTACTCCTTTCAGATTTAAGTCGTAATAAAGAGTTCGGCCTAACCTTCAAGTGTATGCTCACTGTCCGAAGGGCTCGTATATGTTCTACTACTCCAGTTGTCCCAAATGATGTTATTTTTGTCCATCAAGATAGGTTATAGCATTTTAAGTTAATCAGATTTGATTTCATCGAGTTTGACCCTCGTTTGCAAAAGATACGGCCATTTTGATGTTTTACCGATTGCATGTTCGGACAACAATAAAATAGTGCAGTCTAAAGTGACATCTAAATATTTTTACATAATTGTAACCTATGCAAGCCCAAGAATGCAACAAAACTGGTTCTGTCAAGTTTTGAGGTCCTTTAGACATTATTCTAACTGCTTGAACAATGAATGTTATAAAGGGTTTAAACTAGCCATCTTTGATTCAAAATGCAATCATATTTAGATATTTTTGTAAAAATAAAGTGCATACAGTTGTAGTAACTTATTCTATTTATTTCATGATTTATGGATCAACACACATTGTAATTCCTTCACAATCCATAGTTAGAGCCTAGCATTCGAACTCAAATAAAATTATTTTTCTGCAAATAACACATAGATTTTTATTTTATAATCTAATTCCTCATTCCAAAATTTAAATTTAGAAATAAGTTTCATTTCATTTGGACACTCCTAGCAAAAGTTATAGGGTTCATATTAAAAAAGCATATAGTAATTACAAAAAATACTAAAAAAAATCGCCTGCATCCCCTGTCGCCCATGTCTCGGGCGACAGGGGAGCCCACACCACGGCAGTTAACGGGCAGCAAACGGCGAGGGAGGTACCGGAGGGTAATTTTGTTATTTTTTCATCCGGGCGACTAGTTTTGAAAAAAAATTAAAAATAAATATTAAAGAAAAAAAAATTCCAGCTTAAGTACTAGTCCTTCTGTAAAAACTAAAAGTCGCAGGTTGCCGATAGCGCGTGCGGAAGAAGCAATGGCGAGTGGCGACTCGCGAGTCGCGACCTTCTCCTCTCCCAGTAGCCATCGCTGAAAGCCTGAAACCACACAACTCGCGAAGCCCACCTAAGCTCTCCGCAGCGAACGCGCCAAGTCGCCCGAGTCCATGGCTACCAGCCGGCCGCGGTGGAGGCCGTCGTCCACGGCCTCCTCGCTGCCGTCCTCCGCATCGCCGTCATCGTCGTTCACGGCGGACCCGCCGGCGGAGTTCCTCTGCCCCATATCCGGCACGCTCATGGCGGACCCCGTCGTCGTGCCGCCGGGCCAGACCTTCGAGCGCGCCTGCATCCAGGCCTGCGCCGCGCTCGCCTTCTCCCCGCCCGCCGTCGCCGCCGACCTCTCCGCGCTCCCCTCCTCCTCCGCCCCGCTGGTGCTCGTACCCAACGTCGCGCTCCGCACCGCCATCCTCAACTGGTGCGACCGCCTCGCGCTGCCCCACCCGTCCCCGCTCTCCCCTGACACCGCCCTCGATATCGTCCGCCGCCTCATGCCGCCGCACCAAGAGCAGGGGTCGCGGTTGCAACACTGCCCGCCGCCCTCTTCCGTCTGGACAAGAAACCACTACGGCGGCGACGACTTCGAGCAGGAGCAGCCGAAGCAGACGGGCGGTTCGTTGGAGGAGGAGATCATGGCCGTGCTCGGGGCGGCCGACGGTGCCGGCCCGGCGGAGCAGGAGGCAGCCATGGCGTCGCTGCGGCAGGCGACGCGGGAGAACAGGGAGATGCGGAGGCAGCTCTGCACGCCGCGGCTCCTCGCCGCGCTCCGGGCGATGCTGCTGTCCGGGGACACCGGCGTCCAGGTCAACGCGGCGGCGGCGATGGTCAACCTGTCGTTGGAGGCGGAGAACAAGGTGCGGATCGTGCGGTCCGGGGCGGTGTCGCCTCTGGTGGACGTGCTCCGGGGCGGCCACCCGGAGGCGCGCGACCACGCCGCCGGCGCGATATACAGCCTCGCCGTGGAGGACGAGAACCGCGCCGCTATCGGTGTGCTCGGCGCGATCCCGCCGCTGCTGGAGCTGTTCGCGAGCGACGGCGCGGGGCACCGCGCGCGTCGCGAGGCCGGGATGGCGCTGTACCACGTCTCCCTCTCCGGGATGAACCGGTCCAAGATCGCGCGCACGCCAGGGGTCGTGCGGACGCTGCTCGCCGCGGCGGATGCGCGGGGCCGCATGAACGAGACAGACGCCGCCGCGCTGCGGAGGCTGGCCGTGATGATACTGGCGAACCTGGCCGGGTGCCCAGAAGGGAGGGCCGCCCTGATGGACGGCGGCGCGGTGGCCGCCGTCGTCAGGCTAATGCGCAACGGCTCCGCCGCACCGGGTAGCGCGGAGGAGGAGTACTGCATATCGGCATTGTACGGGATGAGCCGGGGCAGCCTGAGGTTCCGCGGGCTCGCCCGCGCGGCCGGCGTGGAGGCCGCGTTGATGCCGGTGGCCGAGGGCGTCGGCGGCGTGGGGCGCGACATGGCGCGGCGGACGCTCCGGGCGATGCGCGGGGAAGACGACGAGGCCGCGGTGTTGGCCGCCGGGCTGCTCGGGAGGCAGTGGGATGACGGGAGCGTCGTGTCGGAGGGGCTCGTGTCGATCCGGCGGCCGCCGCACCGGAGCAACTACGCCGGGCCGTCCGGGTCAAACACGACCCAGTTCTGAAAAGTCAAAGTCTTCGGTTTCTTTACCATTTTCTCTTCTTGTTTCTTATGTCTTTCGAACTGTATTTTCCATAGCCCGTAAGATTGGTCATTTGACTCATTTGTGTTGTGTATCTCATCTGCAAGATGAATTCTTTTGTTGTAACCTTGGAATTGAAGTGTAATTTTATTGGATTTGTGCAGCTTTGTGACTGAACTGTAGTTGAGATTGAAGAAAAACTACTACTGTGGGTTTGTGACACCAATTCTTTAAGCTTGTGTCTGTTGATGATGCCATAATGGTCAGAATATGTTTAGCTTCCATGATTGCATTTGATTAGCTCCAGGTTCATTCTTTCTTAGTCGATTTCAGCTGCCTTTTGCTGATGTTATTGCCGCCTCAGCATTGTGCTGACTGGACACATTTGTCTATTAATTCAGAAAGGTCCAATGAAGAATTTCACGTTAGCACTGAACTTGTCAAAATGGTTAGCATTCCACATCTTAATCCTTTGCTGCTCAGCTATCAAGTTGCATTCACCTATTGGATCACCAAAAATACACGCACGTCATCCAATACTGATAAAATCGGATGAAACAAACAATTTCGAGAATTTTCACCTAAAGCTACGAAGGCAACATCATTTCTTCTCTGATTCTTTATCTGAGAGGTACTTTTATACATCTCCTCTCAATACAAATTGCACAAATCTTAAAGCAAGTAAAAGGATAAATAATTATTATATACCGCTCATAAATGCTTTAATATTTATGTAATTTTTAAAAAGAGATGTATAGAAACATATCTCGACTGGATTTCTAAATTACAATGGAACCTAACATAAGCATTGTTTTGTTTTCTCGAGAATAAACAAGAGGACTGCGTATCAATGCATCGAAGGAACAATACAAAAGTTCAAGCATTTCCTCGTTGCCTCGCCAAAACTCAACAGAAACCGGTTCAATAAGTCAACTCTATGCACTGCTTTCACCACAGCTCAGCTAGAACAGTTCAGCACAATGTCCCAGACTTTATGGATTAGCACGAAGGCTTCCGTAACTCACCCGTTTGATAAAACTATGCTAGTAGATTAGTTAGTACTTAGCTACACATAACTTCATAATACATGGCTCCATAATTTCATCAACGAAATGGGAGCTCAAAGTAACATCTTACATTGAATTTTCAGAAGAAAACTTCTACCATTCCACCGCATGGTTCTAAATTTTGTTTTCGGTTTACATCTCTCTACCCTCCGAAATCCGAAATTTTGGCGAAATCTCATTATTTCGGACGAAATCCGGAATTTTTTGGACCGAAATTTCGGCCAAAAATCCGAAATTTCGTCCGAAATTGCCGAAATCTCGGTAAATTTCAACTGAACGAAAAATGATTCAAACGATGTTGAAATTTTTTTTGGATGTTCATGACACATCAGTTATGTTCTCATAAAAATTTCAAATGATTATCAAATCTGAGTAATTTTTAAAAATTCAAACATTGCTACTGTCTTGATGAAACGCTGACTGGCAAGTTTGAATCGAATGAAAAATGGTACAAACTACGTTAGAAAATTTTAATTTTTTTTCCTGGTTTTGATGCATTACTAATGTTCTCATAAAATTTTCAGATGATGATCAAGCTTCATGAATTTTTAAAAATTCGGACAATGCTACTATCTTGTTAAAAGCCTAATGATCAATACATAGATACGCTTTAGCAATAAAAAAGATTTAGAATTTTTGAAATTTTTAGAGAAGGGTGATAACGAAATTACTAAGATCTCATAAAAATTTTGAATTATTTTCACACTCCAATAAATTTATAAAATTCTTACAATTCAATGTACCATTTATGTTCTTTCTCTTTTTGATTTTTGAAATATAACAAATGAAGTTCAATGCTTACATAGATTTGATTGAGCAAACAAAAAAAGTTTAAATTTTTTCAAAAATTTTATAGATGGTACTGAGGTAATTCTTAAGCTCTCATAAAAATTTTAGGTCATGATAAAAGTTGAAAAAATTTATAAAATTCTGACACGGTTACTACCTCGTTTATGCTAATTCTGTTTTTTTATTTTTAAAAGATAATAAATGAAGTTAAAATATTTTAAAAACATTTCTGTATGATCTTAGACTTATTATGATGGTATCATAAATTTTTCATAGCATGACAAAGCTTCTTCAATTTTATAAATTTCGACAGTGTAACTTTCTACCGAAATTTTAAAATGTCGCAAAAAATAATTTTTTTCGAAAAATTATCTTCGAAGATCACTTTCTTATAGATTATTGATGTAATTACGGTCAAATCCGGCAATAAAACAGCAAAATCCGGTTGATTTGGACGAAATCTCGCAAAAAAATAAAATAATTTCAATTTTTTTATCTAGCCGGTAATTTGGATCTTGTGGGCCCAAAATCCAAAAAATCGCTGGATTTTGCCAAAATTTGAATCCATGTTCCACCGTAGCCCTGTCCTGTGATATCTCAAGAATTCCAACTGCCACGACGCTTTCCAAATTCCTATCGACAAAACGAACCGAAGAACACCGCCGTGGACACGCGCCATGGACGCCTCCAAGGCGGGCGCCACCACACCGGAGTTCATCTGCCCTAGCTCCGGGAAACTGATGGGCGACACTTTGATCGTCCCGGAGGGCAAGACCTTCGAGCGTGGCTGTGTCGAGAGGCATGCTTCGCCCTCGCCTTCACCCCGACCGCGCTCTCGCCGTCCATGGACTTCGCCGCGTCCCCGCCACCCACGCTCATACCGAACGCTAACCTCAAGAAGGCCATCTCCTCCTACTGCGACCGCTCCGGCCAGCTGCGTCCGCTCCCCCTCGTGCCGGACGAGGCCAAGAGCATTGTTCGCCGCCTCATGGGCGTTCAAGAACCTACTCGGACGACGCGCATCAACGGTGAGCGGTTCGAGTCGCCGCCGCCTTCGCAGGAGTTCACGCCGCTGGGGTTGACCCAGGAAGAGGCAGTTCTGGTAAGGCTGCTCGACGGCGAGCCGAGCAGGCAGGAGGGCGCGCTGGAGGCACTAAAACAGACGCTGAGGGACGGTAAGAACGGGCAGCGGCGCGCGCTCTGCACGCCGAGGCTGCTCGACAGGCTGCGCTGGTTGCTGAGCCTGGGATCCGCTCACGGCGCCGCCGCGTGCGTGGTCAACCTTTCGCTGGAGCCGGCGAACCGGGTGCAGCTCATGCCGGTGCTCGTCGAGCTGTTCGGCGCCGCGTCCCTGAAGCTGCGTGACCACGCGGCTGTAGCTCTTCGCAGGCACAGTTTACGGCGACAGCACGCGCCGCGACGCCGGCATGGCGCTGTACTACCTCTCCCTCGCCGAGATGAACCGGTCGAGGCTCGCAAGAACGGCGGGCTTGGTATCAATCCTAGTCGACGCGGCCGTGGAGGCCGCGCTGCGGCGCCCTGCGCTGATGATCATGACCAACCTCGCGGGCTGAGGCGAGGGGCGGGAGGCGTTCAACTGCGGCGGCGCGGTGGCGGCGGTGACGGGGCTCATGCTCCGCGCCATGGCGCCCGGGTCCACAGAAGAGTACTGCCTCTCGGCGCTGCACGGGATGAGCCGCCGCAACGCGCGATTCGGAGGGCGCCGACGCGGTGCTCAGACGCGTTGCGGTCGCGGACGGTCCGGGCGGCGGCGTGCGGCGGGACATGGCGTGGCGGACGCTGCGGGCGATGTGCGGAAACGTCAACCCGGGGCATTATTACGACGACAGCGACAACACCGGGGCGCCATGGAGCGACGACGTAAGCATCATGCCGGAGGCCATGGCAATGCCGTAGTTCCCGAGGCGGCTCCTCGAGCACGTGCATGGGTGGCACCCGGGCCGCAGAGGTCGAACACCACGGCGCTCGACAAGCTCCGGGAGGCACCCCATGGCTGACATGCAAATCTCTACCAGCGTCAGGTTGTTTCATGATTCCTAAATAGTGAAAGAAAATTACATAATCTAGTGGTGTATGGTTAATAGTTACATACCTGATGAAGTACGGTTGATTATTCATTTTGCCGAAATTAGGATATACATTTCTGTACAAAGCATCAGCTTGAGGAAATTTGTGTACAACCAAACCGTATGCTCCAACTTATTTCCCAAAAGGGAGTATCTAGCCTTCGTCCAAATATTTTGTTTCTTACAAACATTCAAAATTTAGACCTTTAGATCAAAGTATCAAACCATCTATCAAAACACAATTCTATCTCCCTTCACGTGTTACGGATCTCACCGCAGATCCAATACTCCAAAATTTGGATGTTTTTTTGCTAAGAAAACATCCGGGTGATGTTTATCAAAACCCTTCCCAAAATACCTTCCTTTGCTATCTCATCAGTCACTACTACTGGAATAACCAAATAATGAACAGTATATAACATTAAAGCAGTTCATTTTAACTCATCAAGGTCAGGACTCAAGAGCAGCTTGATTGGTAAAACCTTGGAGAAATCTATTTTTGGGAAATAGTAAGTCCAGATCAAGAATGACATGCGCATGCAGACACGTGGGGCAAAAATGTACACAATCACAATACTATGTTTATTCAACTCGTAGGTCTTTAAAGTATGTACAATGTGAGGCTTATCTTTCACAAAGCATACACAAACAGGATAAGGATTTCATAAGCATTCCCCAATCAAGAGAACATCACTGAGCCCTGGTTCCTGCATAAATTAAATTAAAAAGTGTGTTAAAGGGAATGTACAGCAATGCGCAACTGCAAATCTATCGGCAGTAGAGCATATTGCATATACATATTGTGAACTCAGATTTGCAAGTTTCTTGTATACTCACCTTCCATATTCAAGATATTCCGAAGGGGATATAGGTTTAGGACCCCCAAACCAATCAATCAAAAATATGTTTTGAATTTCCAACTTGAAGATCTGGAAGTGATGGTTCTTCGGCCAACCTATCAAACAACAGTACATGAATATTGAGATAAAGAAGTAGCCTCATTAACCTCACATTAGCCCTACATACAAGGAAACAATAAATTTAGTTTTACCCTCCATTTCAGGATGTTTGCTGAAAAGTGCTGCTTTGGCCAAGTCCGCTTCAGATGACTGAAGGTCAACCAACTTCAACTGCAAAAACACTAAATGTTACTTCAGATTGCAACGCAAGAGTACAGCACAGTGGTCTCCTGTCTCCACAGCCTACAATACTTAGTAAATCACATCAAATCTATGTTCATTATGTGAGGGAATTAGAAACAGGTATCCATCTCCTCTGCTACTTCAGTGCATCTCACGTCATGATAACTTACTGTTTTTTCTTGCTCATCATGGGAGATACTTTGAGAGGGACAGCTTGGAAGGCTCAAGCACAAATGTTAAGACAGAATATAACTGTTTTGTTTGTTATGATTATGGAGGTAGACAGCATCAAGTTACCACTACGATGCTTAAAGGTTGCTGCTTCTGATATGGTCATGTTCCCCACTACTTCCCTTTTTTTCTTGGTAACATTATTGAAAGCTTGGTAGAATAGATTGAAAAGCACCGCAAGAGATGAGTTATGCATTGATCAACATATATAGTTACAAGGAAACAAGTCCCTGACCTGTACATCAAGTAAGGGCCTGTTTGTTTTAGCTTTGGATTCTCTAAAAGCTGATTCTGGATTGTGGTGGTAGAGAAGTTGATTCTCCAAAAACTAGAATCCAAAAGCACATATAAAGTGGATTGTGGATTCCAGTATATATAGGTGGGCTGGATTGTGAGAATCGGATTCTAGAATCGGGCTATTTGTTTTTTATTTTGCTTTTGGGGCCAGAATCTAGAATCAAAAGCTAAAACAAACAGGCCCTAAAGCTTAAGAGATAAGCTCACATACAAAAGGATATGCACACACGCAATATGTACAGTTGCCAAACCGAGAGGATTCAGTGGTTGGATGTATGGATATATGATTCCATACTCAATTATAAGTTGATACAAATATTGAATTATGAGAAAACTCCACAAACATTAGGATGACTGGGAAGTCGGAACAAAAGAAGAGTCTATAGACTATAAATGTACAACTTATAGCCTGAAACTATAAAGGCGAGCTAACGCAGGGACAATGTCTTCAGGATTATAATTCAAGCTCAGTAGTGAATTTTAAAAGATAGAAAATCAGAAATAAAGCATTGTAAATTCTACCACCACTAAGCAAATAAATAAAAGGGAAGTAAACAGCAAATGAACAGTCATCATATCATGGATATAATTTGTTAGTACCTTTCCGGTAAGAGTAAGTTTTGCACATGTGGGGTTTTCAGGATCAATCCTCCCACATGTCCCGAGAGGGAACTCGCTAAGGGTAAAAGAGGTCCTTTCATCCTCCAATGCATCTCTTGCAGTGGGATCCAGCGTGGTCAGATAGAAATAGGGGATTCCATGGCTCCCACCTGGTACTCCATCACTATACGAAACTACATTGCTGCGTGTACAAGAAGCAGAGAACTAAGTTCAACAATCAGAAAAGAATATATATACTGGTGGTTTGCAACACTGAGACAATTAGGAATACCCAAATGGAGCTCCACTTAGATCGCTTGATATTGTGCTGCAAACAAAATGGCAAAGCATTAAAGAATGACCAATCAAATTGGCACTAATAATGTAGGATAGGAGAAACTATAATCATCTTAGTAAAATTAATTGGTTCAGCTGAGGAGAGGGGCTTTTCCTTAAACCTGAATTGAATTCACTCTCAACATCATGATTTGTTGGCTCTAGATGAACCCTTTACAGAGGAAGAAGTTTGGAAAACCATTAAAATTATGGCCATGGATAAAGCACCGGGGCCTGATGGTTTCACCGGTCGTTTCTATAAATCTTGTTGGGAATTCATCAAAGGTGATGTTTTGTTAGCTCTTACGGTAGTTCAGCAAGGGCATGTGCAGAAATTTCAGCTCCTAAATTCAGCCTTCATCACCCTCCTGCCCAAAAAAGTGGATGCCTCTCATGTGAAAGATTACAGACCTATCAGCCTTAGTATGGCTAAGCTAGTGACAAAGATCCTAGCTAATAGGCTGGCTCCTTTGATGAATTCTTTGGTCTCATCCAGCCAGAGTGCCTTTATTAAAGGAAGATGTATTCAAGACAACTTCCTCCTTGTCCATCAAATGGCTAGAAGTTTAAACAGGAAGAAAGAGCCTCACATCTTGCTAAAGCTGGATATTTCAAAAGCGTTTGATTCAGTGGCTTGGCCTTTCTTACTTGAAGTCTTACAACACCTAGGTTTTGGCAGAAAATGGTGCAACCTCATCTGCCTTCTTCTTTCTACTTCTTCAACTAGGGTGTTGGTGAATGGTGCGCCGAGCCAGATCATATTTCACCGCCGTGGACTTAGACAAGGCGACCCACTCTCTCCTCTGTTATTCATCCTTGTCATGGATGTGCTGAACTCCCTTTTGGAGTTTGCTACAAGAGAAAATTGGTTACAACCATTTGGAGTTCAGCAATCTAAACATAGAGTGTCGCTTTATGCTGATGATGTGGTCATCTTTCTTCGACCATCAAAATTGGACTTTGAGGTGATAAATCAGATCTTAGAAGCTTTTGGGCATGCCTCAGGTCTCAAGACAAATATGACAAAGAGTTCAGTTCTGCCAATTCAGTGTAGAGGGGAAGATTTGGAGATTATTGCACAAGGGCTGCCATGTGAGCTCATGAATTTCCCTTGTAAATACCTTGGTCTTCCATTAACTCTTAGGAAACCAACAAAGAATGATATTTTGCCTTTGGTGGATAAAGTGGCCAACAACCTCCCTTGTTGGAAAGCATCTCTTATGAATAGGGCAGGTCGCTTAACCTCAGTTCGGGCAGTTTTAACTGCGATTCCCATCTATCTCATGGTTGCTATGGACCTACCCAAGTGGGCTTTTAGGGCCATTGACAAAAGAAGAAGAGGCTTCCTTTGGAAAGGGCAAGAGCAAGCCAGGGGTGGTAATTGTCTTGTAGCTTGGGATCAAGTTCAGAGACCTATCAAGTTTGGTGGTCTAGGCATTCATAATTTGCAGCTCTTGGGATGGGCTCTGAGGATTAGATGGCTTTGGTTGCAAAAGACAGATGCCTCAAAACCTTGGGTTGGCCTGCAAATTCAGGTACCTCCCAAAGCCCGAGCTCTTTTTGCTATAGCTACAAAATCAGTCATAGGCAATGGTCAATCAACAAAATTCTGGATGGATAGAATGGTTGGAGGGTAGAAATATTGCTGATGTTGCTCCCAATCTGTTCAAGCTTATACCAGAAAGGGTATGTAAGCAAAGAACAGTTGCTCAGGCGCTTATAAACCGGCAGTGGGTGAAGGATATAAAGGGAAATCTATCGGTGCAAGCAATTATTGAATATCTCCACATTTGGGAGTTGGTTGATAATCTGATTTTGCAGCCTGATATTCCTGACCAGCACATTTGGAGGCTAAATAATGCAGGAACTTATACCAGCAAGTCGGCATACAATGCCTTTTTTAATGGATCAATCCAATTTGCTCCTTGGAGACGAATTTGGAAGTCTTGGGCACCCTTGAAATGCAAATTTTTCATTTGGTTGGCTGTCAAAAATAGGTGTTGGACAGCAGATAGATTGGCTAAGAGAGGATTGCCTCATCCTATTGCCTGCCCTTTGTGTGATCAAGCTGAAGAAACAATCAAACACACCTTGGTTGCTTGTGTGTTCTCTAGGGAAGTTTGGTTTAAGGTTCTCCACAACCTGAATCTAGCTGTTTTAGCACCTCAAATTTCAGCGACAAGTTTCTCCGGTTGGTGGTGCCGGGCCCTGAAGCAGATCCCTAAGGAGTTGAAGAAAGGGTTTAACTCTCTAACTATTTTAGTGGCTTGGGAGATTTGGAAACATAGGAACTCCTGTGTTTTTAATGGATCATCTCCAAATATCCAACAGCTTTTGCTCAAAATCAGTGAAGAATGCAAGATGTGGAGTCTAGCAGGAGCTTCAGCTCTTCAAGGAATCCTCTCTAGGCAGTCTCATCCAGTTGTTGGGTTTGTCTAGGTAGTTTGGCTTTTGGTGCTTTTTTGCACTATTAGCTGGCTAGTTTTTTTTTTCAATCTTCTTATTGAAATGACACGTAGCTCTCCTCCGTTGTTAAAAAAAAAAGAACTAGACTAACAACTCTACTAAATTGCAGTTTTACAACTCCTGGAAAAATTTTGTCCACTATATTGAACTGAATGATGCCGAGACCTGCTAGAGGATATCAACTCCGCACCAATTTTAAGGTAGCTGTGAGTTCTTGTTATCCAATTGGCGTATCAGGATGGTGATTTAGACAATATTCTGTATCTTCAATTGTAAAGTATGACTCCTGACTGCCAAATCAGTGTCTAATTTTAGAAATCCGCACACAGCAGCAAAGTAGGAAAAGGGTATGGAAGGACAATAACAATTTCTCAGAGATAAGAAGCCTCGAGCAATTACTGGCCACTCTCCGCAAGTGCTCGCACTAAGGATCGCCAATTCGGTCAAACCACCTGCTGTTAAAGGACTCAGTACCAAATCGCAGGGGCAAGAACAAGAAGAAAGGGGTTTGGCTGCAACCTGAGGACGCCCCACGTGTTCTGGGCGGCGAGCCACCTCGCGGTGGCGGCGGCGTCGGAGGGGGCGGGCTTGCCGGCGATGAGCGGGCGGCCGGCGACGGCGTGCGCCGGCGGCCGGAGGACGAGGAGGAGGGCGGCGGCGAAGGCGAGGTAGGCAGGGGAAAGCATGGTGGTTTCTTGCATTTGTGGTCAGTTCGTGTCGTGTGGGAGTGGGACTCGATGTCTCGTCCTCTTCGTCATTTGCATCTTCCTCGTTGCGTACAGGAAAATTCGAGCAGAAGCTGACAAGGATTGGATGCATGGGCTGCGTTTCCCCTACGGAGTAAACTGAACAAGTCGTCCCTTTTCTAGCCCGTTGTCTTTTTATTATTATTAGTTAGCTCCATCGCCATTTATTATATAGCTTTGTCGCCATTTCAAATAGCAACAAGGTATGTTTAGTCGCGGTTTACGATATATTATTTTGTTGTGGATTCATTTGATTGGCCTAAGATTTCTATTGCTATTTCGATTGGCGACAGAACATTATCGTCATTTCAAATGGCGACGGAACATTTTCAATTGGCGACATAACTTTTGTCATCGTTTGGATGACAACAGATGTGTATTTTTTTTGTAGATTTTTGATTTAGCATATTATTTTTTAAAATTATTTTAAATATATATTATTTAAAAAGTCATTGACAAAAAATAAATATTCTTACCGGTGTAACCACAAATCAAAAAAGTACCTAACTCAATCAAACTTGACTAACTTAAATTAAATTAAAGTATAGTAAATTTAGCTCCGAACCAAACAAGCCTATAACCTGTTCTCACGGATTGCATTGTTTGTACCGGAGGAGTCAAACACTCAAAACAAATGCTTAGCTCTTCAGCAACGCTGCATAAACTTCTACCCTGATGAAGAAAAAGACAAAAGGATAAGAACTTGTACCATTATCCATCCACTGGTTTATCCATATATGGGCAAACACATATGCCAAATCAACTTAGAGCCGTATAGTGACATACCCATTCCCATACATACAACTTTTCCTTCAACTCAAAAAAAAAAGGAAAAAAAAAGAGAGAAGAGAACTCAACAAAGCTGAACGGCTGAACCCATCTACTAGTACACATTCTGTGTGATCTTGCCAAAAATGCGCTAGAAGTACCCAAACAAGTAGGAAAACAAAGGCCATGTCTGGAACTCTGGAAGGGATTGCCAACCTGGGCTTCAGGCATCGATCAAAATTCAGACATATAAGCGGCAATTTGCACCTTTCTAACATGGTGCAGCTTAAAACTTCATCTACTTCTTTGAGGAACCAGCTCATTGAACTGCCTCAAATTAGTGATCCACCTAAACTACTAAGGTGATGCTTAGAACGCAGGAATTTTTCTCAACTTCGGTAGGAATTGACCTGTTTCCTATGAAATTCTTGTAAAATTTCTGTATTTCAAGCACGCCTTAAATCAATAAACCCCGAGAACAAAGGAACCTTGAGCTCTATAAGCTACGAATTCATAAACAAGCAACAGTCACCCTCCAAATCTTGACATCGCAGTCCAACGAACCGCTGCAAACAAGAGCAGAGCAGCCACAGCACGAGCTCTCCTCGTTGCACGCGCAGTCGTGATCGCCTCCTGCTCTACCCATCACCACCAATGCCAAGCTCTTCACGGCCCCGCCATGGCCGTCCAGGACGGCCAAGCAGGAGTACTTCTCCTCCGCTCCCCGCGTCCACACCCGCACCGTCCTGTCCGCCGAGCCGCTGCACACTACGTCCGAAGCGGCGGCCAGGCACAGTATGGCCTTCGTGTGGCCCCTGAGCGTGCCGGTGGCCGACATGCACCCGCCGGCACCCTCCCACACGATGACCGATCGGTCGCACGCGCCGGAGTAGAGCACCCGCCCGCCGACGCCTAGCGCGAGCGCGTTCACCGCCGACCGGTGGCGCTCCATGGTGCTGACCAGCGCGAGCTTCTTCTGCCCCGGGTGGCGCCTCCACGCCTTGATCGTCTTGTCGGCCGATCCGGTGTACACGTGCCCGTCGGGCGAAACGGCGACGGCGTTGATGGCGTCGTCGTGGGCGGGCGCGACGGACTCCACGCAGCGGAGGCCGGGCAGCCGCCACGCCTTGAGGCTCCTGTCCCAGGACACGGAGTACAGGTGCGCGCCGTCCGGGGACAGCGCGAGCGCGGCGACCGCGTCGACGTGGTGCACCCAGGTGCACTTCTTGTGCCGCCGGACCTCGACGTAGTTTTTGGGGAACAGGAACGTGCGCAGGCAGTCGACGGCGGTCGGCAGCACGGCTCTCAGGGCGAGGTGGCGGGTCCCGTTCCGCCGGCCGCCCTGCCACACCCTGATCTTGCTGTCCTGGTGAGAGCTGACAAGTCCATCGTTTGCGGCGATCAAACACTTTATGGAGCTATTGGCGACGGCAACAGTAGAGCTGCACTGCTCGCCCTGTTGGATGGCCATGGACATGTCCAGTGGCCACAGCTTGATGTGTCCGTCCGACGAGGCGACGTAGAGCGAGTCGCCGACCACGGCAAGGCCGGAGACGTAGGAGGAGTGGCCTCTGAGTGTGGCCACGCACTGGTAGAGGCGTGGGCTTAAGTTTGAATTGTCGGAGAAGGAATGGAGGGAAGGGAGACTTGGCTGTGATGAGAATGACATGGTTTGGGAGATGATACCTTCTTGAGACTCATCCTGGACTTGGCTTTGTTCTTGTCTACAAGATGAACCCATGGAATATAGGAGACAAGGTCGAGCTCACTGCAATTCTGCGAAGTACTGAGAATAGATAGGCAAGAAGCAATCTGCATGAAAGCACAGAAAGGAGATTATAGTAAGCTCCATTAGGGATTGACGAGTGACATATCTTTATAGCAAAGTGTCCCAAAAGGCTTCTAGTAATTGATGTGTTTCAGAAAGTTTCATAATAATGCAATGCAGAAAAATCTGACTGACAGGTGGTTAAGTAGGGGAAAAGCCAGTCTAGAATGCTTTAGATTCTGAGGCCGGGCTACATTCTTGGTAAAATGTCCGTGTCAAAATGAGATGCAGTCAAAAATAAAATCATGTGCTAGCTATCCACTAGCCTTCACTTGATCATCCATGGAAACATTCTAGGAGGAAAGTGCTTTGCAGAGAAAAATAATTTTAAAAAGATCTGTCCAGTAGGCCCGAAATGCAGATACACATCAAGAGATGTATACCTAACATGGATTTGCCTTGCCATTTTGGGAGTGCATGCTGCTTCCTTTTCTTTCTTGGCTCCTTTCTCCCCACCTTCCAGTATGCATATTCTTCCACCAAAGCTGAGAGCTTGCAATGATCACTTGGCTGTGATATGATCTTTTATCCATGTGTAGCTCATTTGGGAGTGATAAGGCTCATCAGTTACTACTTTCGCTGTAGCAATACATTTTCTTGTCATTGTAAACATATTAAAAGAAATGATTTCTTATGCTTTGTTATCGACAGAGATATCTCATTCACCTAAATTTCAGGGACAAGACAGTACCAATTTTGCTGTCCTGCATCAAACCAGATAGCAATATAAGGCACCCGGCAACAACAATAACTTCATGAGCCACACAATGTGACATTTATCCCACACTCAACACAAATTCCAGTGAAACAAGTGCTATCCAATGCAAAGATGTGGACATCATGTCTTGATGCTTATTGTTCACTACGATCAAGGTGTGATTCGTTTGCGAGTAAACTTGTCAGGGAACAACCTGATACTCGTGTTGTTTTATTGAAAACCACTGACAGAAATGCATTGCCACAGTTCACAATCTCACTCAGCATCAGCAACAGTTACCTGAAGCACACAGCCATACAACCTACAAACTGAAAGGATTCTCAAATATGAAGCCGCATTCCAAAGACAAGAATAGCTACACTATCCGTTCATAATAACGTATTGTGCCAATTGCACTCAGCAACAGTAACTGGAAGCACACATGAATAAAGTTGTCCAAAATGCAACACAGGTTCTGCCCTACAAAGTCATTTTCCAAAGACAATATGTTTATTCTCTGACGAAAACCGAGCCATCAAGGAGCAATGTTCAAACGAAACAGCTTGGTTGTGGGAAGAAGAAAACTATACTAGGGATAGGGACAAGACCCACTTGAGAAGGCCAATCGCGCTCTCGCAATGCTAAGAGGAAGACAACCACTTAGCATGTTGCATTTTCAATCGTTTTATCAAGGACCGAAAGACATGATGTAACAGCAACAGAGATAGGATAACAATACAGGAACTGGGACCAGTGTTAAAGCTAGTACAGGGAAAAAACCAACTGTATCAGCAGCAAAACCGAGTGTGCTCTCACTCTCAAATTCAGTGTATTCTTTAGCTCTCTCATTCAGTGTAATCTTACTCTACCAAAAAGAAATTCATGGAAGCAGAGGAGAGGTATAGAAGTTTGAGTAGGAGTAGGTGACATGGCCAAGTTCTCCAACTATGAAAATCTTAGATCTATTAAGCCACACAAATTGACAAATCTTAAACAGCAATTGAAAATGTTGACAACTTTTTCACACACGTGTGCACGCACACAAGAGCAATAGGAATGGCATGATAAACTTATCTACTCAAAACTGTGTAAAATGAAATCGACTAGCAAATTAATAAAGTCCTCACATGGAGCCTTTTAGAAGCACTTACATGACTGATGCAACCATGCAAGAAATAAAATCACAATGCTTTCTGAACCAGCTCAGCTCCATGCCTAACTTCGATTCATGAAAAACACAGAAGGCCTGCCTTAATCAAGAAAGGTGTTTTACGTTAGAAAAGCAGAAGGGGATATCACAGTAAGAAGCAAGTGAAGCCAAAGAGCAACAGTAGAACTGGCAGTTGGTCATGTGAGAATAATCTACTAAGCTACTTAAAAAAAGTAGTCTGAGTACTAATCTCTGAACAGAACTGTCTCTCAATTCTGGGACACTCCTTTTGTAGCCTGCTGGTTTTTCAAAAGAAGACACTGTTGATCCAGCTTGGCTCTTGACAAGTAAATTCTCTCCAAGAAAAAAAAGGGAGGACTCCTTTTGTCTAACGAATCCATTACTTTTCTGCCCTCGACACCTTTATTTTTTTTTTAAATCTAGCCTCCTCAGTAGGGATTTACAAATTTAGCTCTTGCCGTGCCCGGGAGCGCGGAAGCAGGCGGAGCGACAGGAGCTAAAAAAGCAATGTGTTCTTCTCTAACTATATATGATTCAACTGTAGTAGGACAACCATGCAAGGTAACTTGGCCATCCTATTTGTAGTAGGTTAAAGCTTGTAAAAATATTGCTTGTGGTCAATCAAGAAGGCACGACAACGTGCCAGATGAACATGATATTCAGCAACTGCGAATCTGCGATGCTATTTATCTCCTCCAATTTTAGAATTGAGAAGTTCATCAAACTTTAACTCATTTGTAGAGTTGCACAGGTCACAGTATTGACAGTGCTTGGGCTTATCTTCTAGTAACCCAATGCAGCTGAATCTGGGAGTACATCAACAGTGCACAGTAAATATTACTTAGTTAAAAAAAAGAGCAATTTTACGGTGGATAACATGGAGAATACATAATGGAATTAGAAATCAAATCTAGTCGTATATTTCTCAGGGTATTATGGACTTTTGATCCTTTGCTACGTTACTCGTTAATCGTTATCACTGACCTTCATTTTCGGCCGCCCTTTGTTGCGTTACTCGTTATCGTTGCCCTCCTTTTTCCGCCACCACCGCCAGTCCGGTCCTGTCGACGCCACAGCCTCTGCCTTCCTATCGGTGCCCTCCCGGATTGTGATCACGTCGCGGCTGGCGTCCTCCCGCCTAATTCGTGATGACACCGTGGCCTCACACTAACACATTGAGCACTCTGTCCTGCGCGGCCCATGAAGCAGTTCCGAATTTTACACAAAAACACCAAAAAAATACACATACGTTCAAAATTAAAAAAACATGGCTAACTACAATACTATCACCATATGATTTCTACTACCAATACTACCAGCGGAAGTATAATTAAATCCTAATTAATTTGATCCGTTAGATCAAATAAAATAGATAGCTAATATTCAATATTGTGTATCGTAAAAGTGCTCTTAAAAAAAGTGCATAGTAATAAGATGTGAATTAGTACCAAAAATTTTTTAGGCTGTCCAATGCAGTTTCCAATCTGGTTCCGGACCAACTAGTGATGTTATTTTTAAGCTGCAGAACCTGATAGTTCTAACTCGCAACATATATTAATTCCAAAATTAGGGGTTTGCTTCAGTACTACACGTACACTCAAGGTTTCAAATTTTGTTTTCGCACCACATTTCGGAGGTGGCCGAAATCCAAAATTTCAGCGAGATTTCGGAATTTCGGCCGAAATTCAAAAAGCAAATTTGAAACTGGAAAAACCAAAATTTCGACCGAAATTTTCAACCCCATGTGAAATGGTCTCCCGATGCTAGAAAAAATATGAAAAAATCATGTAATCAGTTATCTACATTTCCTATCTATTTGAATGCAAAATACTAAGTATTTGCACATAAAATTCCCAAGTTAGGGTTTAAGGTTTAGGCCACAATACATCATTTAAGGCCGAAATTCAAGTTAGGGTTTAGTCCGAAATACATCATTTAAGGTCAAAATTCAAGTAAGGGTTTAGAGTTACATAATTTTTTTATGTATTTTTTTATAAACTTTTCATATGTATTCCTCATAAAAGGCATTACAATTCTCTACAAACAAAATTGATGCAAAATCCTATCCAAAAACCATGAATCTCAGCTAGAGTGACCGAGATCTCGTTGAAATTTACCGAAATTACTATATCAAACCCTAATTTTATTTTATTTTTATTCCGCCAAGATTTGGAATCTTGGCCCTGGCCGAAATCCAAAATTTTTGTGTAGATTTTCCGAGATCTCGGCTATATTTTGAACCCTTGCGTACAGTACACTAAACATAGTCATGATCTCCACCTCTTTGCATCTGAATTGCAAATATTTGAAGGGGTGTCTAGGGAGCACTTGTGTATTTTTGCTAAATAGCACTCAAATTTTGAGCCTTCAAATCTAGATCCAATTGATGGGATCAATTTGCCTCCTCTCATATTTAAGTACTCTATAGACAAAAAAAAATCGAGTGCTCAATAACCAAAAAAACACTCGAGTGCCACTTAGCAATTTCCATATTTGAATTGTTTCAGAGGAACTTGTGTTGACTGTGAGATAATTGTCAAAGCCATGTAGCTAACGAACCACCTTTTGGTGGGACGGTGAAGTTGCTAGTTTAACTGAAGGTTTATATCTTGGTTTTACCTTTATACACATGAGCATGACTAGTAGAAACTTTTGAGGCCACATATTTATCTTGGGCCTCTGTAGTTGTAGGGTTTGCTAATGGGAGAATTTTTTTTTCTTTAATATTTATTTTTATTCTTTTTTTCAAAACTATACGTCGGAATGAAAAAATTACGAAAATGCCTTCCGGTCGCCCGTGTATGGGGCGATCGCCCCATACACGGGCGACTTCTTCCCCGGCCGTTAACTGAGTAACGGCGCTGTGGTGGGCCCCCTGCCGCCGAGATAGGCGGCGAGGGTTCTGAGTAATTTTTTAGTATTTTTTGTAATTACTATATGCTTTTTTAATATGAACCCCATAACTTTTGCTAAGAGTGTCCAAATGAAATGAAACTGGTTTCTAAATTTAAATTTTGGAATGAGGAATTAGATTGTAAAATAAAAATCTATGTGTTGTTTGCAGAAAAATAATTTTATTTGAGTTCGAATGCTAGGCTCTAACTATAGATTGTGAAGGAATTACATTGTGTGTTGATCCATAAATCATGAAATAAATAGAATAAGTTACTACAACCTTATGCACTTCATTTTTGCAAAAATATCTAAATATGATTGCATTTTGAATCAAAGATTGCTAGTTTAAACCCTTTATAGCATTCATTGTTCAAGTAGTTAGAATAATGTCTAAAGGACCTCAAAACTTGAGAACCAGTTTTGTTGCATTCTTGGGCTTGCATAGGTTACAATTATGTAAAAATATTTAGATGTCACTTTAGGCTACACTATTTTATTCTTTGTCCGAATATGCAATCGGTAAAATATCAAAATGGCCGTATCTTTCGCAAACGAGGGTCAAACTCGATGGAATCAAATCGATGAACTTAAAATGCTATAACCTATCTTGATGGACAAAAATAACATCATTTGGGACAAGCTGGAGCGAGAGGACATATCTGAGCCCTTGGACGGTGAGCATACACTTGAAGGGTAGGCGCGACTCTTTATTACGACTTAAAGCAGAAAGGAGTACCACGAACAAAGAAAATCAAAGTTAACACAGACGTCTCATCGAGTGCTTGAGGCCACTTCCCATTCGCCCATGCCTCCGTGGGCTTCTGCGCACGCCGCGCCCTCTCTCGTTTCCTCTCTCTCTCGGCCTCCTTCTCCTCCGCTTCCTTCCTACATGCCTCCACGCGTGCGGCATCGCGTTGTTCTTGAAGCCGCCGCGTGAACTCGTCCTGCCGGTTGGCTTGGTCAAGAAGCCGTTGGTCCTCGGGGTTGATCTCGTATCAAACCCACGCTCAAATTCACACAGGTGGCGGAGGTGACTGCATGAAACGTAAATTAGCAAAGTTTCATTCACAAATATTATGTAACCCGTACGATTGTTACCATGCGGCGATCCTTCAGGCTCTTCTCCGGCGGATCGAAGGCGTAGTTGCGGCACTTCCAATACCTCATCTTCCAAGTTGAAACTTCCCAAGAGCGGACAAACTGCAAAGATCTCCGCACATACACATGGGTGCTCTGACTCCACGAGGTAGGAAGAGATCTTGATACGCTAAATTCGCGGGCATGCACTTGCTTCTTCCTTTGCCTTCCCTTACCCTTTGCACTTGCGCCTCGGCATTTTCGATTGATGCTCACCTCTATTCTTTCTTCCGCTATTTGTTGCGAGACCGCTTGTGAGAACGAATGTTATAAAGGCGCGATATCGCCGGGTATGGAGCGATCGCCGTGAATCAAGCGACCACGCCTTCGTCGGTCCGTGGACTCGGCCTCCCTAAGGGGCTGGTAGGGGCTGCCGGGGTGCCGCCGCATCATGGCGAACGCGCCGACAACTCGGCGTGCCGCGACGGAGGCGTCGTCGCGGCACGGCTGCTGGACCCGCACACGGGAGGCCTAAGAGGTGCGACACGTCTGCGGCGTCGGAGCCATCTCTCGCACGGAAGGTGGGGCGTGTCGTCTCCGATCTCCACCGGTCCACGAGTGCGGCCGGCGAGGATCGATCGTACCGAACCGCGGGACCTCCTTGCCCGCTAACAGGCGATCCACCGCTCCACCATCCTACAAAGAGGAAGTAAGCCACCGCCGCAACTGCATGTAGTGCATTGCGTCGTTAAATTGCATTCACGGTAAGTACATGTACGTAAAGAGTGCAAGCGTTGGCGACTTACCGTGGAACCCAGCGTGGGTCGATGCGAAGCAGCTCGTTGGGCACCCGAGGTCGGAGTGTCCCTAGCTCTCGGTTCTCCTCTGCGGAGTACCTAGACCGGTGGGTCGCATCGACGGTCACGTCCAGCAGCTCAGGGCAAGGTCGCGCCATCGTGGTCTGTTAGAAAGCAAATACAACAAATTTGTCAGTAATTACATGTGCACACAAAATGAAATGCGAAATAACGAATTGTACCATACTCATCAAACAATACAACCGAAGTGCAGAGAGCCAAAAAAAACTCATATTATAAACATACGAAAGACAACGACATGTTCGACGAGGCACACAACGTCGAGAATTACATTATCCTCATAGCTACTAACTGGTACATCGAAGAATTACATGATGCGAAAAATAACTTACTAGTACATTGAAAATTACATCGATCATTACAACTTACATCACAACTTACCGGTCCATTGAAAAATACAAGATGGGAACAACATGGAAAATTACATTATCCGCGGTTGCGACGCGCCTCGGACTCGTCCATATCGTTCCGAATGCGCCTTGTCCTTCGACGTCCGACCTTCAGCTTCAACATTCGGATGTCCGGTACCCATCGATGGTCCGGAGGGGGGGCTGTTGTGAACGATCCATCCACTCGGTACCCGTACACCTCGTGATGCCACGTGTTGAGAACGCTCTGCTTGTAGTAGTACGGGAGACGAATGGACGGCGAGGATTGATGCGTCTCGGCGGTGCGGCAATGACGTGCGAGCACGGCAAGTGCAAAGCGGCGTTGTTTCGGCAGAGCACTCGCACTCACCGCTCGGAGTATGCAGATGGGAAGTCCTCTGCCGGTGGGCACCCTGCGACCTCGGTCACCGCGGCACGTGGTATCTCCGTTCCACGCCACTCTCGGTGTAACCCGATGTGTCTCATGCCTTTCTTGTTTTCTTGGACATGTAGGTAGACACAACGATTGAGTCTGACGATCGATTGTCCGACATACATCTTTGTGGAGGTCTTGTATCGCTCAATGAAATATCTCGTGTCCCTAATAAGACACCCTCAACTATACCCACCGATGGAAGGCATCCGGTGCCTTTCATTACCAGCTTGTAAATCTCCGCCGAGTTCGTTGTCATGATCCCATAACGCGAGCCGCCCTCGTCATGCGAAGGACCATTTCTCCAAAGGCTCATGTCGTATCCAATCGGTGAAACTCTTTATCTTTGGTACCGGCCTCGCCGGAGGTTTGGGGGTCTGCGGCGGCCGCACACAAGGTGTGGGGTCCTTTCTCGCTCATGGTACACCATCGGGTTCCTTGATGAACTAGCGGTACCTCGGGATCCATTGATTGCTTCTTCGTTAGTTCGCCCAACGTCTTCCAAAGCGTCGAACTTCCTCCGTTGGTTCTGTTTGCACAGCGCTTGAACATGTTCATAAGCTCCTTGTTCTGAATCGACGGAAAAATTGGCACCCATGTGCCTCATGCACCACCTGCTCCTCAGTCCGCCACTTCTTTGCTCCCACGACGGCGGACCCTTGTTGCATATCCACGATCGCCCTTAACAGCCCTGCATGTCGGTCATGGATGACACAAACATCAGGCCTATCGAGAACAACTGCTAGCTTCACTCTTTCAAGGAACCAGTACCAACTCTCCGTGTTTTCCCTCTCCACGAATGCCAACGCAACCGGTAGAACCTGGTTGTTGGCATCCACCGCGATCGCAGTTAGAATCTGGCCCTTGTACTTCCCCGTGAGGAACGTGCCGTCCATGCAAAGGACCGAGCGACAGTGCCGGAACGCATTTATGCATGCGCCTAGGGCGAAGAATGCACGCTGCAATACCCACTTACCGGTGCACACACCACCCGCAGGAAACTCCGCAAGGTCGATGGATGTACCGGGGTTCCTATGTGCGATTGCCACGAGCAAGTGGGAATATTCTCGTCTGAAGCCTCGTCGCCCCGAACCGTATTTCAGAGCTGTCCTTTTGCTCTCCATGCCTTTGCGTAGCTAATCTTGTCTTGAAACCTCTCCTCCACGGCGTGATAATAGATCGAGGCTGCGGATGGGGATTGTCCACGATCGACCATAAAACACATTTGCCACCCAAGTGGGCGACAGATTGCGGTGTCCTCGCTCGCTTCTTCCACCGCAGATTATGCTCAATCACTATGGAGCATTTCCATGAGTCCTTCCACTTCTCCGGTATGCATGCACCCGTCATGGGCATGAATCAACTATGCACTTCACGTCGTAGTCCTTCTTGCTGGACTTCACAACCCTGAATTGCCGTCGGAGAGACATTGCCCAGTACTTCACCGCATCCATCACAGCCTCCTTGTCTTTATATATGGCCCCCTCCGTCACCTCGTTCTCACGATACTCCCATGCATCAATGTTCCTTCATTCATTGTTAGGTCTTGAAATTGTAATTGGTCCACGCACGAGGATAGGCACCTCAGGGGCGTTGTCCTCCTCGTCGGAGTGCTCACCATCAGGGACTTCCTCATCCGCACGGTCCTCCTCTTCCATCAGGTCAACAATGTCCTCCACCTCCTCCCCCTCGTCGGCCACCCCTCGCGCCTCCACCGCCTCTCCTCGCCCCGGTCCCTTCGCCACCGCCAGTCTCGTGCTCCTCGTCTCCGGGCTCCTCGCCGCCTTGCTCTTCGCATCCTTCTACATTTGACGTCCCCTTCCCCGTAATGTCCACCCCGACATCACGAACTTGCGACACCGATGGAGCTATCGGGTAGCATCTTGTACCAACAACATGAGCGCCAACCCCGCTCTCACGGCAAAACCAACATAACTCCTCCATGTTGACGTCGAGTTAATAGGAATCAACTCTCCGTAGAAAGCGGTCTTGCGCTCGGCTCACTCTGCTCTCACCAAGAACGAACAGTCAGGCATCCAAACCGAACATCCGAGACATCCACTCCAACAAACCCCTGTATGTCCTATCGCTCGGTCTACATATGCCCCGTACGACTCTTGAAAATGATGATAGATCCACCCCATCCGCCCCCTGTGCTATCTCCCCATCTCCATAAAATATTTGGAAATACAATTTCTCCGACATGCTGCAATGTCCGACGGAAAAATATTACTCTAAAATACAATCTACAAAACGTACATTGATCGTACTACAAAATACGACTATAAATAAGTGATTCGACTAGTCTACTAAATTTCTACTACATTACATTTGTATATATTGCCTAATACATTATTTACATAATAAAATTAGTAATACACGAGCCTACTAAATTAAATTCATACCACATTACATTTGTATATATATTGCCTAATACATTATTTGCATAACAAAATTACTAATACACAACCGTACTAAATTAAATTCCGAAATATTGTCTAATATTTCTACTGTATTAAATTTTTACATACCGAGTACTACATTAAATTTGCACATCCTGAAATACTAAATTAAATTTGTAAATACTACATACTACATTAAATTTATGAATATTAACTGCTATATTAAATTTCTAAACAATACATAATCCTAAAATTTCTAAATACTACAACAAATTCCTAAATATTAAATGCTACATTAAATTTTAAATACTACATAACCTATAAAAAATTCCTACATTTACCTCTACAAAAAATTGCTAAAACTAACTCTACAATAAAATTCAAAAATTTACCTAAATTTTTCGGCTCCCCTCTCTTTTCTTCTCTTCCTCTTCTCCCTTTCTTCTCACCCTCTTTTTCTCCCTGCGCTCGGCTCCCCTCTCTTTCTTTCCTTTCTCTTGCATGTTAAGTAGGTAAAGCGCTTAAATAAGAGCACTGTCGCCTCAGTATGGGCGATCGCCTCTGAGGCGATAGGGGCCCATTCTTCTTGCAGTTAAATAGATTGGTGGAGCCGTTAGGTAGGGAGGTATCGCTCAGTGTATGGGCGATCGCCCCATACACGGGCGACCGGTGGGTAATTTTGTTATTTTTTCATCCGGGCGACTAGTTTTGAAAAAAAGATTAAAAATAAATATTAAAGAAAAAAAATCGCTAATGGGACTAACTTACCTGTGAGTTTGTGCTATGTGCGTGTGTGTGGTGGTTTATGTGTGTACATCTTCTTTGTAATAAAAAAAACTATCTTGTTACATTCTGATACCTTTTCTTATGCATAGCAGCTCCCGGATCGTATCAAAGTTTTGTGAGATACAACACAAACATGCATAGTCTCAAGAATGAAGAAGATAAATCTCGTATAGAGAACCAAAATAATGACATTGAAGCAACCACAATGAGAGAGAAAGATTTGGTGAAACCGACGCAAATTCTCTAAGCATAACATCAAAAGAGTACAAAGGATTGTTGCTCTCTCACAACTTCTCGAACCTTTTAGGACCCTCATATTCTTACCCTATACAAGAACCTAGTGCTAAAGAATAACCTAGCCTCTAATCCTCACGTGCACCTCTTGCTTTGGATGAGTTGGTTTGTGGCTTCTTAGTTTTTTGGGTTCTCTATGATTACCTCATACGTTTATATAGCTCCCTTAATCATCCTCTAAAGTAAATAGGAATCCTACTCCAAAAGAAAATAGGAGTCCTACCTCATAGGTTTATATAGCTGTTTAAGCTCGGCTCGCTCTAGGCTCGATTCGAGCTCCAAATGAGCCGAACTCGAGTTTGATCCCGAGCTCGTGAGCTTTACCAAGATGAGATTGAATAACTCATGAGCCTAGTAAATTTACAAATTATTTATTAAATATTACTATGTGTTAACTCTTGCCGAGCTTACTCGAACCGAGCTCAAGCTTGAATATTTTTTATTGTTGAGAAATAGCTCATATTGAATTGTTTATCGTAATCGAGCTTCCTCGAGCCTACTCGAGCTGGCATCGAGCCAAGCTCGAGCTTGGGTCTAGGATCGAACCCTAACTTGAGCTCGTTCAAGCTCAGGTCAAGCTTTTACCGAGCTCGAGTCTGGTAGGCCAAATTTGCTCAAGCTCGGCTCATTTACAGGCCTACTCGTTGGTACTGTGTGGTTGGTCCCACCATGTCTTTCGTCTTCCAGCAGCTCGCACCTTCGCCCTTGCGCCTGCCAGATTTTGCAATCATCTTTGCAATTTCGCACATAACTACAGTTAAGATCTGATCACCTACCGTTGATTACACGGTTTCCTCCTCCTAATTATGATGTTTTCAGACCTCCCATTGGTTACCCTTCCTTTAGGTTTATACATTAATAGATATCATCCATTCCTCCAGATACTTTTCATGATTGCATACCCTTTGTAAGTAACACGCATGACTCCACCTCGAAGTAATACCTCACCACCTTCAAGTTCAAGCGACCTCACAGATATTATATTCTTCTTTATACCGGAAACATACCGAACTCCTATCAATGTGAAATGTACACCATCATACATCTCTAATGTAACTGTTTCCACCTCAGTAATTGCATACTCTTTGCAATCCGCTAAGTGAACAGTTCTATGTGACGGACGTAGAGATCATTCATCAAATATCTCACTCACCGAATATATGGAAGCAACAACCCGAATCTAATATCCATCAATGAGAAATACTTGATTGACTTATGACAAGTACGTCTGAATCATCTTTTGCTACCGTTATTGAGCATGCACCTTTCATTTGCTTCGAGCTCGGACAAGCCTTTATCATATGACATTCCTTGTCAAATAGATAGGATACACGTGTGTCCTTGTTTTTGCCCTTCTTCTTCCTGTAACTCTTGCTTTTACCTGCAACACCTACTGCAGTCAATGCTTGATCACCCAATATGTAGATTTCAATGGCTTTTTTAAGGACTATGTCCCCAATAGATATTGAACTGCCTCATTGAAGTTGAGTGTGTTTTTTCTCAGTGAAATATTTATCTCCAATTGCTCCCATGATGGTGGTGCACTAGCTTCCTGTAGTTTAGTTCTTGTAGCATAGGGGTCTATAAAAAGGAGGGCTTACCCTCCATTGTAAGTCAAGTTTTAGATATTCAGAAATATATGTTTTTATTTTAGGGTTTGTGTGAGATACAATTCCACCTTCCCTAGAAGTGAGAATTCACTCAGCATATTGACTCCGTCGTTCTTGTGATTGCTTGAACACGTTTACTCTACGTGAGCGAGTAGACAAAGGGATCGAAGCGTGTGGTTGGGTGAATCGTGTGTCGCAGGTTATGTGATAGAGACGATGGTTGACGGTGTCATTTATCATGTTGCGCGGGTCTAGTTATCTCTAATCGAAACACCTTAACAAGTTTAATAACCTGCCATACATTTTATACTATCCTCAAAATGCCATACAGTTCCACCTTGCAATTTGATGGCTGATGGTTGTACTTTCCATTTCCCAATGGATCTTGAAAGGCACAACCCATCATGCCCGCACCAGAGACGACCTATCTAAGATAACAGAATCCACTAAATTTATAAAATTACTAAAATTATAATATTATGAAAGTATTTGTTGAGACAAATCTAGATTTATCATTTTCATGTGTTTATTCTAAATATTCGAAAATAAATTCATAGCCACAATTTACAATGTTTGAAGCGACTTAATTTGCGAGTAAAGAGAGTACCTGCCTCCTGTGCACCAGAGGCAGAGATTGAACTGCCGATTTTCCCTCCGCTCAAAGCAACATTTTCCGGCCCCTTAGCATTCTCATCGCATGCTCATGCCGACCAGCGTGGACAGTGGTAGGCAGCTGCCTCTCCTTCGTAGCAATTGATACCTCAGCTGCTCGCCGATGTCCTATATATTTTACAAGATCATAATTTCTTGCGCAAAAATGGTCGCGTTCGATCTGAGATTGGCGGGTGTCAATCGGGAAGTTTTGGCTTTTCTAGCCTTACTGTTTTTTTTTTTGCAAATCTAAAGTTTTTACAAAAATAGACTCTTTCTAATCTGCAGAAGGAGCGGCGTGTCCATGTACGACGGAAGGTTTCTGGCCCCGCCATAGCCGTGCTAACGTGCACCCCTAGCCTGGTAGGAGCCTCCACAGCTGGAGCACTCGACAGACTGTGCTGTGCTACACTACCTCGGCAGGTGCATTCATGCTGATGTTAAATCAATTAGCCATTAATTAGTCACTAATTAATCAATTTACTTAATTAATTACTAACTAAATTGCTAATTAATCACTGCTTAGTCACTTACTTAATCACTAATTAATTAGTCACTTAAGATAGTGTAGCCATGGTTCAAAATTTCGTCAAGATTTCGGCTTTTGGCCGAAGCCGAGATTCCAAATCTCGGTGGAATAATATTTTTTTGAAAATTTTCATATTGCTACAGTGATTTCGGAATATTTCGTCGAGATTTCGGGTTTTTTTGACCGAGATGATAAGAAATTCAACTAGTTTTCATGTTTGTAGAACCGGATTTGGCACTAAATTTTTTGTAGAGAATTGTAATGTCTTTTTTGTGGAATACATATGAAAAAAAATCAAAAAAAAAATACATATACCTTGTCCAAACAAACAAAATGTGATTCATTTGCATGCAAAATCAAACAAAATGTATCCTTCCAATGATCTATTTTAGGAACTAGTAGTACCTTGTCCAAGTTAGCGAGTTTTAAAGCTAAATAGTGGTGTGGAGGGCTTTAAATAAAGATGTGCAAAACGACATTTGGATCAGTGTTTGTAAATTGAAGTGAGATAGCAGCTAGCTTTACCATGACAGAAGGTTATGTAAATTTCGGTTATATAATGATTTGTAAAGAACAATTAGATTTCATTATGGTGAAAGAAATGGCACAGCTGTATGGAAATCCTTTCCAAATTTTGTCGTCAGTGTCACTTGTCTTCTGCACTGGCAAACATCGGGCCAATATGCTTTTTTAGATAGTACATTGGGCCCTTGTTCTAATTACTGAAAAGCTGTTGTGCTTACAGCAACACCAACTAAAATGGAAACTAACTTTGGTGTTTTTTATAGGAATAAAGAGCAAACATAGTGGAACAATATACTGGCCTTGATTTTTTTCCCCTTTTCCATTTTCAACTCGGTATTAACATGGCTCTCATTTGGAATCATCTGTACTGGATTTGAATCAATTGCAGGATGAAATTGAAGCAGCTCGGATGGCAGCAGTCAACCAGGAAATTAAGCGTGTGTTAACCGAAGTTCTTTTATAGGTTTTGTTCTTTACATAGATGTTACTTAACTAGGTTGAACAAAAAACAATGAATTTCTGTTACTTTACATAGATGTTACTTAACTAGGTTGAATTTCTGCTGCAGCAAATGAGCCCACTGGTGTTTCTAGCTCGAAGGAGCCTGATCTGGTAGGATTAAAAGCCAAGGCCTCGGCTAAAGTTGTTGTCCCTGCTAAGCCAACCAATAGTTGGTCTTCTGATTATTCTGATATTACTCGGTTAAGTTCCCCTAAAGGTGCTCTTCTTGGTCTTGCTAGTTATGATCCAGATGATGATGGTGACTGACGACGAGGGTAAGGTTCCAATTTCAAATTTATCATCTGAAACTAAACCTAATGCAGCTCATCCTGAAGAAGGTAAGTTCTTCAAAAAATACTTACAGAACATGGTTTCCCAGAATGTATTAACTTTCTAAAAATAGTGAGAATTTATTAACTTGGATAAATACTCAAAGATTGTAGGTGAGAAAAGCATTGATGGTGAACGACACAGGAATCATAAGGAGATAAACTCTTCAGTCCAAAGTGCTTCGTCAGGGGGAGATTATAACTTCAATAATGAAAGATCTCAAAGGAGAGCAGATGCAGAATCTGAACGAGAGCTACGTATTCATGACACACAGAATGGTGAATTTCCTTAGATGGCAAAACTTCTATTCAGCCAAAGGGTGTGGGTCATACAGTGAATGAAAATGCACTTGGATATACAGAGAGAGATTTCCAAAATGGAAAAGCCTCTTCTGGCAATCATACTGAAAAATATAACAATGTGGAGAGCAATCATAAGCGAAAAATATAACAATCCGGTAAGCTGGTGGGGAAGGGCTTGTCAAGCGCGAGCAGCGGCTCGGTGCCCTGATGGAAGCTGAGCTGGGGTGGCGGCTGTCCACCATCTCGTACCCTCCTCCAGTATTTTTAAATTGCTATAGTATTTTTTTTTAAGAAACTCTGGCGAAATTTCGAGTATTTTAACCAGATTTCATGTTTTTTTTTACCTGTTTTCGTTGTTTTTGGATCGGATTCAATCTATTTTTTTTTATAGAATTTTGAGATGGCTATAGAGCCTATGAAGCAAAATCCATTGAGCTGATAGCCTGATACAGACTGACGTATTTATTTCCCTAATTTTTAGCCACTAGCCCAGAAATGTGAGATGGCTACGGAACAAATTATGCCGGTTTGGGTTGCTTTTCTGTTTGTCAGCTTAGCTGCAAACTAGTCCTAGTACAGTAATTAATTAAGCCACTTGATTGCATTGCGTCCTTTGCTTGCAAACGCAGCTGACGAGGACTATGCATTGCTTCATGGCACAGTGGCACTAGACCCACGAGCATGTGCTACCAACAGACAAACCAAAGCAAGCTCTCACGGGCTCATTTGGCAACAGACAAAGAAGTCTCACCAATATTTCCTCTCTATCACCACAGGCACTCACTCGAAGCTAACTCCTCCCTCGGCGACGGCAGATTCGGCCAACTCCGGTGCAACTCCGACCGTCTCCGGTGAGGAGAATTGCGCATCTCGGATTTTAGGCCAAAATTTCATCTAGGATCGAGATTTCGCTTATTTATGCTAGATTGATGCAAATATGTGCCGGATTGGTGTTGTTTAAGGCCATATCTGGCCAGATTTTTGTTAATTCTAATTGTGGTATATTTGTGTGATGATTAATTTGACAACAATATAATATATGTGATGATTTATGTGACAACAATATTTGTTATGAAAGAAGGTACTGTGTGTGCTTTATTGTTTATTTGCAACAGGTGTTGCAGCGCAGGTGTTGGCGCCAAAAATATGATGAAGGATTAATCGGCCACAACACATTGGACGAACGCCTGGTTCAACGATTTGGGGTGTGCCAACCTATTTGATCCTGCAATCGGTAAGATAGACGAAAAATACACACAAAGCCGATAAGTCACGACAAATCGGCTAAGATCTAAACAGCTACGAAGCCAATTAAAACTATGGTAATGATAAGTCTAATTAGATGATTAAGACTAATTAGATAATAAGAGATCGATTTCCCCGAAAAAGGCGATGCACATCAAGATCGAAGGAAATCAAACCTGATTGGCGTAATCGATGAAGATCAACAATAGGCGATGCACAACATTATTGATCGATATCAAAATTACAAAGATGATTCTAAATTATAAGGCTACTCCTAGTCGACAGGAAAATAAAAGAGTAATGCTTGATTGATTTGATTGTGTTGGTTCTCTCGCCTATCCTTGACAACCTTTTATAGCTGTTGGCTGATCGTATCCTCCTCCAATACGTTGTCTACCATGATCCGTATCGGCCTTAATCCGGACAGTACTCTCTTTGTTTGGAACAAGTCTGGTAACAATTCAATTATCTTTTATCCGATATCGGCTTAATACCATTTTAACCTTTCTTTCCTTATCCGATATCTACCAAAATAACCAATACTTAGCCTGACGATTTGGACCACACCTTACCAAATTCTGGTGCAAACAACAGGCAACAGGAGGTGCATCGCAGGGATGCGAGATGCACGTTGCAGTGCAGAGATGTGAGATGCACGTACACTGCAGGTCAGGGAGATTTCGCACAGGTGGCGCATAGTCCCAGGAGCAGCACGCGATGGTCGCAAGTGCATGTGTAATATGCGAGGTCACAGATGTGCAGGTGGAACGCGAGGTCGCAGAGGTGCAAGCGCAGCACACGAATGACGCAGGTGCAGCGAGATGGGACGCGTAGAGGTCTACGCAGATGTACGACGTAGTGTAGCGGTCAACGGGTCATGCAGGCGAGTAAGTTGCGCGAGAGCGGCAAGTGGGCCGCACACATGCATATGCATGAGTTTTGGGTTGTGTGCATGTATTGGGCTATGTGTAATTGGGCGAGGTGGATATGCATTCATGTACTTGATTAGATATAAGAAGTTATGGTTCGTTGAGAATAAATAGAAGGGGGTATCTTCTGATTCTGTGAAGAAGACGCACAAAAAAAGAAGAGAAGCCGCACAAAAGAAAAGAACAGAGAAGAAGTACCGGCGGCGGTTGTGCGGCCATAGCAAGAAAAGAGGAGACTACGGCCTGTTTGGGGGGCTGTTCTTTAGCTGTGCTTCAGCTTTGGGCCAAAAATCCTCCTAAACAACATGGCTGCAAAGCAGTTAGGAAGCTAAGTCACAACAAAAACACCTCCAAAAGCTACAGTCACTGGGGAGGAGCTTTTCAGCTGTGGCTTCGCTCGCCCGCCTCCCTCCTCGCCCCGCCTCGTCGCCTGTCCAGGTAGGCCGCTGCCTCCTCGCCATCTCCGTGGCCCCGTCTCGTCGTCTCCACCCCAAAAGCTACAATTTGCAGTGATCGGTTGCTAAACGACATAACAAGAAAACCACGTACCGTCAGTGCAATGCTTTCTGACCAACAAACTAAAAACAGCTTTTTAGCCCAACCGCAGCTCTCCAAACAGGGCCCAGGTGATTCTATCTTGTCAAGTTTATCTCCAGAAACGCTGAGTTGGCGACATATTCTTCCTGTCTCTGTTTTCAGATTGGTTCGTGAATGGTGAGGATATCTATTCTTTGATTGCATCTGTTCAACGACATAGTTGTTCTTCTTGTAAACCAACGAATCCACCTAGTTGATGCTGATTTATTGAATTACCGAAATCGAGAAGAAGAGGTTTGTACTGCTATTCTTTTGGCTGCATTGGTGATTGTTCCTCAGCCAAGTACTACCAGCTATCACTGATGATGGCCAGAAGACTCAAGGATTAAGAGACGTTCCAAGCAGAGTGGAGGGCGTGGTTCACAAGCTACCAGGTCGTCTCGTCACGTCGACGCGCTACGCGCTGCGCAAGCTCAACCTGGGCTTCTGTAATCTGGAATCCTGGATTGGTGGTGATGAGAAGTATGGCCTGAAGCATGCAGTTTGTTCTGTTGACCATGTTGGTAATTATATTTGCATGTTTATTCTAGTTTTGTTTCGTGATCTTATATCAATTATTCTAGATTAATTATTCAGGTTTGATCATTATTTTAGTAATTTTTAGAATTATTAAAAAAAAAAGAACAAATTAGGTTTAGGTGTTAATTTGCACCAATTCACCTTCCTCTTAGTACGTCTCGATCCTTCAATTTTCTTAGGGCAGAAGCTTGAGCGTAAGTACTAGTTTCGGTTGAGCAGCTCTTTAGAGTAATCGTCAAAAAGAGGTTGTAGCTCGTAAACACAACCACCGACACGTTATGCAATAGCCTTGTTGCGGGTGGTCATGATTGTTTTGCTTACACAATTGCCATCTTGCAAAGCAATTTTGATAATATTCCACATCCGCTCGTCCCATATATCATCAATCACACATAAGCACCTATAGTAGTTACAGAACGCATCATTTAATGTTTGTTTGTTAACATTGTTTCATTTGCGATATCTTCGTATTATTTAGTATAAAAAAGAATATAGAATATCATATATCTTTACTAACATATATCTAGTGCACTATGACCATGCATTTAAACTCTGTGCTATTGTTCCGTTGCAAATTCTCATAATGGCAGACCGTATGGGTACCGTCTAGGAGCATGAGAAGTGCGTTAGTTAAGAGTCGAGTCGAAGTGCAACTACTATCCTCATGTTATGAAAGGGGAGACGCGATCCGTCTGAAGAAACATTTCGCTGGCTGCTCCAGTAAAATTTGAAACATTGGTTGCAAGTTCCCGGTTTCTTATTCCTCAACATTCTCCTCCAGCTAGCGGTGTAAGGTCAGATTGCCCATCTCATTGCAGAAAAAAGTTGCCCATCTTATTGCAGACAAAAGTGGCCGTAAGTATGAACTAACATCATATCTAGGCCACAGCCCACAAGGAAAAAACATTACTAAAATTTCAAAAAAAAATTGAAGCAAATATCAACTAGTCAGACAGTATAGTAAATGAAGTAAGGGCTTCATTCTCAAATTTAAACGTCAGTTAACTTTATTTCTCGAAGAATTACAATATTGTGCAAAAGTTAAATTTAATATATGCAGATCAAATAAAGCAAGATGTCTACCACTTGAAGTATGGAAAAGAGAGTACCACATTGAAATGCAGTACTGAAAGTCTGAAACACGATACCGCCTCGTTCTGCAGCTCCGCTGATATCCTCCTTCAATGGGCTACTCTACATCAAATCCGCCCCAATTCCACCTCCGTCACTTGGAATCAGCAGCGTGCAATGCGATCTCGTGATGGGGCACCACCCCGTTTGCCACCGGCGCCGCTGCGGTGGTGATCCCTTCATCTTCCTTCTCCTCATCCGAATCCAACGTGAACCGCGAGGGCATGGGCATGGGCATGGGCATCCCCTCCATCTGCACCTCTTTGCCCAGCATCGTGTACCCGCTCGGTGGACGGCTCCTTCTGGAGTGGACGGCCGAGTACGCCGACGCACCGGCGAGCACGAGCAGCGCGAGGTGCCCGTTGAACTGCAGCGTCGCGACAGAGCGCGCGCGGTGGTAGTCCTCGTGGGTGCGGCACTTGATGGTGTAGTCGGCGCGGCTCTGCGCGCGGAGCTCGCAGCCGTCGGCGACGGCGCTGGTGAAGAAGGAGAACCCCATCTGCACCATCCACGTGCCCTGCAGCGCCAGCCCGGCGGCACGGGCGAGGCGTGGCGTGGCGGCCTCCGGGCGGTGCGCGGCGAGCAGGGTGGCGCCGAGGCAGATAGTGATGGGGACGAGCAGCAGGTCGAAGTACCGGTTCTCGATGCCGGCGGCAGTGGACGCGCGGCGGTGCGCGAAGAGGAGAAGCTCCTGCGCGAAGGCCGCGGCGAGGAGGAGGTCGAGCAGCGGGAGCGGGAGCGGGGCGGCGAGCGGCGCAAAGGGCGCGATGGAGTAGAGGAGGAAGAGGGCGGAGGCGGAGAGCGTGGGGAGGGAGAGGTGGTGTCCGGAGAGCAGCGCTGAGAGGAGGCAGAACGCGGAGAGCAGCGTCGCAAGGAAGTGCCGGAGGTGCAGCGGCCTGGAGAGACGGCGCGGGAGTGGGCGCGGCGAGAGGCGGAGCGGGAGGGACTCGAGGGCGGCCAGGGCCAGGAGGCCCAGCCCGGCGGCGGAGTAGGCGAGGAGGCCCGGCATGGGTGGGTGGGGTGTGCCCGTGGGCGCCGATCGCCGCGTGCTGCGCCGGCTGTTTTGGCAGCCGCTGACGGGTGTTCTGGTTGTTGGTTTTTCGGGGGGACGGTGGATCTGAGGGGAAGACGAAGGGTGTGGCCCGGTGGACTGCCAGCAGGATTAGAAATCTCGTCGGTTTCTCCTGAGGTCTCGCTGAGTTTTGAAAGGCCAGTCGGTATAAAAAAAATCAAAAAATTTGAACGGCTACGGTGATTGTCGGCGTTTTCGAGCGCCGGTAAGTAAATTTGTAAGTCTAGGGGGTCGCGCGTTCCACTCCCTGAATAGTTAGACTCGTGGGTCCAAGATGTATCTTGGTTGGTGAAAGTCCCTACTCCGATTCGGATGGCGTATTGTATTGCTTTTGCACTATATTTTTACAGACGAGGCACCTAAATGACTTAGTCTCCTCGTGTTCTTATGTCTCCCTCTCTTCTCTTGAATCGTTTAGTCCTGCCTCCTTTTATCTGAAGGAAGGCGAGTTACATCGAGAGTTGGGGAAGAGCGAGATGACCTATGCTAGGAGCTCCGGCCCTTCGTCCCGTGGGTGAGTCGCCACCCGTTTTGCCTCTGCTTTGGGTTGGTAGCCTTGGTGGTCGGGAGGTTAGGTATTCCACGGAAATAGCGTACTTGCCCTCTGTGACCCTTTCGAATGTTGACGTTGCGGTGCGTGATGTTGGTCTTTGCCTCGGGAGGGCGTGCGCTCATCTTGACGTGGATCGGTTGATGGGGCTAGAAGCTTTGTCTTCTGCAGTCACCGATCTTCTTGGGAAGGAGCCACCGCCTTGTATAGTCACTCGATTGACCTTATTCGGAAGTGCGTGGCGGTAGGCGATGAGGACGACACGCGACCCTCGGCGCCCGCCACCTTGGTTCGGTTGGAGTCGGGGATCCCGCCCGCCAAGAGGGTCGGAGCGCTGTCCGGCCGAGTCGGAGATCCCGCCCGCCAAGAGGGGTCGGGAGCGCTGTCTGTCGGATTCGCTTCCCTGGCCGTCGAGCGGATGTCTTGTGCGGTCTTGCGGCGATTCGGTCGGTGGCGGGCGGCGCGCTGTTGGTGGAGATATGCTTGAGGCGGCGGCTCGTCGCCGGTGTTGGGGTACCTGTTATTAGTATTCGTCGGTAGCCCCGAACTCCGGCGATTTGGCGATTCGGTTGGGGGTTGAACTTGGACGAAAGTGGTGGCCGGGCCTGGTCGGTCGGTCCGCCCGATCCGGTTAAGCGATTTCCGTCAGGTGTGCCTCGTTGGATCCGACGGCTGCCCTGGAGCTTGGCCGGGGGCATTTGAACCGCCGGAGGCTTTTACTCGCCTCGTTGCGCATGCCGAGTATAGTTTGGCGCGCCACGCCGCCGTCTTCTTGATCGCCGGGTTACAGTGAAGGGCGCCGTTTCCGGCACCCGCATTTACTCGAGGCGCTTAGCCTCCTTCGTCCGGATATATATATGTGCGCTGTAGCTTGCTTGAAGGGATGAGAGCTCTTTCTTCGTTCTTTCAAATGGTTTGAGACACCTCTAGTCTTTAGCTTCGGCGATGGCGTCGTGGTGGAAGAAGAAGATCCTCTGGCCGAGCTTTGGGCTGAGTTCGACCAGGCGATGGCCGAGCTTAGGGAGGAAGAAGCTGCAGCCCGTGACGCTGCTTCTGTTGACGCGCTGCTCGAGGCCGTTCCGAGACTCGAGGTGGTAAGGGGCCCTTCGGAGGCGATGGCGCAAGGCGCCGACCGTGAGTTAGTGCGGCCGCGTCGATGTCGCCGAGCGGCGTGAAGCATCGGCGTGTTGCCAGCGGCGCGGCGGTATCCGTCGACCGAGCAAGTGCCTACCGACATGCGTCGGTGCCACCGATGCCGCGCGGATGTTTGATAGGTTCTAGGCGCGGGTAGAGTCTGTAGTGGTGCGGCGTGGCCACTCTTGTATCTGTCGGGTACTGTGTGTAAAGTCGTGTAAAGTCTGAGCCTGTTGGCCTATAATGAAATTTTCTTTTTCTTTATGAAAATGTCTTCACGATGAGTTTGCTTTAATTTTAATCGTTGTGGACGGCGCCTTAGTCGGCAGGGCGATCGGATGCCTCTGTGAGGTTCGGGTGTTCGAGTGCTCGTTTAACGTTGTAGCCAGACAGTGCCTTGGTCGGCGAGGACGGCCGGATGCCTTTGTGAGGTTACGGTGTCCGTGTCTTGGTGGCGGGACGGCCGGATGCCTCTGTGAGGTCACGGTATCCGAAAGTGCCTTGGTGGCGGGGCGGCCGGATGCCTCTGAGAGGTTCGGTGTCCATCGCCTTGGTCGGCGGGACGGCCGGATGCCTCTGTGAGGTTACGGTGTCCGAGTGCCTTGGTCGGCGGGGACGACGGGATGCCTCCGAGAGGTTCGGTGTCCGAGCGCCTTGGTCGGCGGGACGGCCGGATGCCTCTGTGAGGTTCGGGTGTCCGAGTGCCTTGGTCGGCGGGACGACCGGATGCCTCTGTGAGGTTCGGTGTCCGATCGCCTTGGTCGGCGGGGCGGCCGGATGCCTCTGTGAGGTCTGGTGTCGAAAGTGCCTTGGTGGTGGGACGGCCGGATGCCTATGTGAGGTTCGGTGTCCGAGTGCTCGTTTAACGTCGTAGCTAGACAGTGCCTTGGTCTGGCGGGACGACCGGATGCCTCTGTGAGGTTCGGTGTCCGACCGCCTTGGTTGGCGGGACGGCCGGATGCCTCTGTGAGGTTACGGTGTCGGATCGCCTTGGTGGCGGGGCGGCCGGATGCCTCTGAGAGGTTCGGTGTCCGGCGCCTTGGTCGGCGGGGCGGCCGGATGCCTCGTGAGGTTCGGTGTCCGAGTGCCTTGGTCGGCGGGGCGATCGGATGCCTCTGTGAGGTTCGGTGTCCGCGCCTTGGTGGCGGGGACGGCCGGATGCCTCTGTGAGGTTGGTGTCCGAGCGCCTTGGTCGGCGGGACGGCCGGATGCCTCTGTGAGGTTCGGTGTCCGAAAGTGCTCGTTTAACGTCGTAGCTAAACGGTGCCTTGGTGGCGAGGGACGGCCGGATGCCCTGTGAGGTTACGGTGTCCGAGCGCCTTGGTGGCGGGACGACCGGATGCCTCTGTGAGGTTGGTGTCCGAGTGCTCGTTTAACGTCGTAGGCGGGCGTGAGTGCTCGTTCTACCGTCGTAGGCGGGCGTGAGTGCTCGTTCACCGTCGTGGCCGGGCGTGAGTGCTCGTTACCGTCGTGGCTGGGCGTGAGTGCTCGTTACCGTCGTGGCTGGACGTGGGGCATCCTTCTCGAGTCCTCATCGGGCGAGGGTAGCTGCGAGAGGAATGGCCGCCGTCTATCCCACATGTATACCCCATCCGCAGTGTGGGACACGGAGGATGGCGGCGCGCGTTTACTGCGTTGGTTTGAGCGCCGTGCTCGTGGAGCTAATAGCGGGTAGTCGAGTGGGTCTGGGAGGTCCGCCCAAGGGGACCTTCCGAGCGGACGGTCCCGAGTAGGGTGTCCGGCCTGCGTGGGGCGACCCATAAAAACCTTTCTACTCAATCCGTATGGACTCTAGGTCGTCCGCCGACCCGAGCACGGTGGTGTCGCTCATTGATGAGCTCCGGGAGAGTGTGAAGTATGGTCTCGACGCGAGTAGAGGTGATTAGGCCGTCGGTAGACCTAACCGAGGGCCCACCGTGGGGCTCACCTCATACGCCCCTTGCTCAAGTTTTCTTTGGGGTGGCCTTATACCCATCCTGGTGGGGTAGGCCTTTTGAACCTGACTCCTCGGCTGGGCCCCTGGCGCAAGCCACAAAGCTTTGCAGTCTTGGGGCGCGCGGCCTGATGAGCTTCTCGCGCGCCCGAGCAACCGTTCCGGCCTAAAAGCGGAGACCAAGAGGTTACGGACACGTTGTTCGAGGCGGTGTCTTTATGGCCCTTGTCGCCGACATGACAGGATTAAAGCGGAGTGGTATTGGCCCGGAGTTACGGTGGTGCAACAGCGAGGTGGGACGCGACGCCGCTTGACGGGTGCACGCTTGGTGGCGTTCGCTCGTCCTCTATAAATATGCCCGTTGGGTGCTTTGGGTGGTCACGCCTTCTTGCCTTCTCTGTCTCTGCCTCAAACAAGAAAAGCACGAGAGAGCTAAGGAAAGAAAACCCACCTTTCTTTCTCACCTTCGATCGTCTCCACGTGAAGATGTCGTGGCGGAGTGCTCGCGCAAGAAGACAGTGCGGCGCTCGGCTTGGTGAAGAAGGGCTTCCTCATGCCGCAGACCTTTCCGGTGGAGGGTGCCGACCAGGCCGCCAGCACCCGCCGTGGGCGGCGAGATCGTGGTGCCCGCCTCGTTCTTGAGCGGCTTTGGCTCTGCATTGCACCCGTTCGTCCAGGGCTCTTTGTCTCATTACAAGGTGGAGTGCACCATCTCAACCCCAATGGGGTCCTCCACATCGCCATCTTCATCACTGTTGTCGCGAGGCCTTCTGGGATCGAGCCGACTTGGGCGTTGTGGAGGCACTTCTTCGAGCAAGGCTCGGAAAGACAGCCGTCGGACGCCGTGGCGCGCCAGGTGGCTGGCCTCGGCTTCGCCCGGTCGAGCACGGAGTACTGGAGGTAAAGCGCCCTTGTCCAACAAGGGTGGCGTTCGAATGGCTCTCGTTCAAAGCGTCGGCGGCAGCGCCCCTCGTTTCACCGGCGAGCTACCCATGGTGGAGGCGGTGGGCTGGGCGCCGAGAAGAAGGAGAAGAACAAGCCGCCCCGATCGTGGAGCATATCGGGCTCAAAGGAGGAGGGGCTCACCGGGGGCGTGGTTGTGCGGCGCCTTTATGGGGATGCGCGTGCAACCGCTTGTGCATGTGCCGCACCCTGTTCGCTGACGCGGCCGTCCGACCGGGCGAGGATGGCGAACCCGAGTGGCCGCGCGTCGAGGTGGAGGCCCGGGTGGCGGCCGTTCACGGCGGAGCGCCACGGTGGCGCGGATGGCCACCGGAGCCATTCTCGGCTTTTCCGCCAACCGTAAGCGGTGAAATTCCTCTCGCTTCTCTTTTCTTTGTCCTTAGCACTTGACCGACATTCTGCATCCTCTTAGGGGCTCATGGGGATGTCTTCGCGCGCGCGCTCCGGGGATAAGGAAGCCTTGCGGCGCCGGCGAAGGCAGAGGTCGACTCTCCCGCAAGAAGCGGAAGGAGGAAAGGAGGAGGAAGAAACATAAGGAACGCGCGGCGAGGATGTGTCGGAGACCACCGCCGTGGGGACAACCTCCACTGACAGCGGCGGGAGTGCCTCCGGCCACCCCTATGGTGGGTTTTTCCCTGATCTGCCGACTGGCGGCGGCCCGAGCGCGGACTCGGCCGAGGGCGGCATCACGGGCCCCGTGGCCACGGATCCCAGCGAGGCGATCTTGCGCTCGCGGTCGTCGCAGCGTCTCGGCTGGAGGTGGCTTCGGGGAAGCGACCAGCCGACTTGCCCCTTGGCGGGGGGCCGGCAAAGAGGGCGCGCGTGCCACGCACCCGCTCGGCCTTGTAAGTGTATTCTTTTTATTGGAGCATTTTTCTTTTTGGCAAAGCCGCCCGAGCGACTCTTGAATCTTTGCAGCGTCGGCGCCTATCTTGGGGTGACCGTGGGCGTGCGCATCGGCTCGCAAATGTGGCGCCGGTGATTCGGTGACCCGATCGGGTCGGTGGAAGTCGCGGCGTCGGCGTCCGAGGGCGTGATCGCCGAGGGCGGGGCCTCACCGAGGTCGTGGTAGAAGAAGAACTTCCGCGCCTCGGCGGGACCCCACCGGACGACGTGATCGTCGTTTCGGAGGATGAGACAATGGCGCCGCCGGTGATCGCGCCAGTCGTGGCGGAGCCGGCGACGGAGGTGCTCGACCCTCGTCGTGGGGAGGTGCCGACCGAGGCTCCTCGGCGCAGTCGCCGGGGGTTCTGAAGGTTGACCTCGTCACCCTTGCCCATGGTGCTCGGGCGACGCCCCGCCCGAGCAGGCGGCGGCGCGCGCCGGTGTAATCCGGGTCGGGCGTCATGAGTCAGCGGAGGAAGCGAGTGGGCCGCCCGCCGGCAAGAAGGCGCTGGGGCCGGCCGAGATAGGCGATCCGTGAGGGTCGGCTCTTGCTGAAGTCTTCCACGGTATTTGGATACGATGGTCGGGAGTCGGCCCGATCGCCGGTAGGTCACCAAAAGTTCGACTCGTTGCACATTTTGATAGTTCTTCCGCGCGACTAACGAGTGTCCACGTTTTTTGCAAAGACTTGCGGGCTCGCCGTGCGCGCGAGTTGAGCTCTGCGGCGCTCAGACGATCGTGGCGGTGCGGTGGAGGAGGAATCTGATCAGCTGCGCCTTGAGTGCGCCTAGCCAGAGGCCCGGGCATTAGGCGGTCGGAGGCGGTGGTGATCCGCGAGGATTTGAAGAGGCCACAAAGTCCCTTCATGATGAGCGCCTAGGAGCCAAGGCCTTGAGGCGAAAGTGGCGAATCGAGTCCTCCGAAGGAGGTCACCGAGGCCAAGGATGCCGCCGTTGCGTTGGGGACCGCGTGAAACAAGGCTCGGGGGACATTGCCGAGTTCGTTCCGAGCGGGCGCTCGCCGATGAATCGGCCGAGTGAAGACTTCATACGAGGCGCGAAGTCGGCCGCAATCGACCAACTCTGCGGCGGTAAGTGTCTCAATTCTTCAATTAAGTTTGGGGTGCGACCCGCAGGCGAACTTATCCAAAATCTCCATAATCTGTGAGGCGCAGAAGAATCGGCGTCGCCGTGGAGGCGCGAGAACGGCCGGATGCTCGCGACGTGGCGATCGTGGCGGGGCGAGGCCCGGCGGCGTTGAAGGTTGCGGAGGGCGGTCGGGCCGAGATGGCGCGAACCGGAGGCCCTTCGCAAGCCCGGTCGGAGGTTCGCGACGCATCCTGGAGCCGGGGCAGGCCCGAGTGCCCTTGCCCCCGCGCTGGCCCGAGTGCTAGACTTCGTAGAAGAGGCGGTGGTCACCGGCGCTGCGCTTGGAGCCTCGTCGGCGCTGGTCAACACCATCTCGTACTACGACGGCATCGACCTCGCGGTGGTGGGCAGCGGCGTAGCTGGGAACCGGATCGACGAGGAGATCGGCCGGTTCGAGCTCTGGTCGAGCCGCGACGCGGGAGATCGCCCCGCATCCGCCGCAGCCGCCTCGAAGCGAGGCGGCAACTCTCCGTCTCGCCACGGTCGCGCCAAGAAGAATAAAAATATAGTTAGCTTTATCCTTTTTAGATTGTAAAGACCGCTATTTAAACAATCTTGAATTTATCAAGTTCCAGAATCGTCCCTCGTCCTTTTTCGTATTTAGGATGAGCGTTTGGCCGACCATAGCCTTAAGGACCACAGGGGTCACTTATGCGTAGGTCGGGCCGTTTAGGAGGAGCGAGGTGGATTGGAGACTTGGCTATCAATGGTTAGGCGCACTTGTGAGGATAGGAGTGTTAGACCGGCCAGGATCTTTCCACTCGGGCACTTCCTTCTTCCGCGAAGTGCTACTTAGCAACCATAGCCTGGGCGAGGCCGTAACACTTGGGTTGAGAGGGTTACGCTCGGGATGGACCTCATGACTAGTCGGGTCACGCACCCTCATAAGCGCGAGGCAGTGAGTTCGTGCGGGGAGGAGTGTTCCCTGCCGACCCAAAGGTCACTCCACTCGGGTACTTCCTTCTTCCGCAAAGTGTTAGCAACCATAGCCGCTGGGGCGTAAGCTGTAGCACTTGGGTCGAAGGGGTTACCGTTCGGGAAGGACCTTGTGGTCGGTTGGGTCATCAACCCGCACAAGCACCGACCGGAAGTAGCCTGAACGGGGGCGCCGAAGGGCAGCCCCCGAGTCGTCGCATGGCGACCAGGTGCTCGGAAGGAAGAAAGTAAAGAGCATGCTAGGAAGAGGAAAAGAGTTTAGGGATAGAATCGCCTTAACTTTTTTATATTCCATGCATTTGGAAGGATGCGCCGTCGGTGTCCTTGGCCGAAAGGTGCGGTAGGAGGATCTGCACGACGGTGAAGGGCCTTCGAGCGGCGACTTGTGCTTATCCTTGGCGATGCGGACCGACGCAGACCGGTCGCCCGAGATGAAAGACCGCCCTCGAACTGGCGGGTGTGATAACGTCGCGAGCTTGTTGATACCGGCGATCGCGGGGCGGCCCGTCATGCGCCTCGTCGATCTGGTCGACGGAGTCTTGTTGTCGGCGAGCCCCGAGCCTCCTCGAAGCTTGCGGTCTTGGGCGCCATACTCTAGGTGCTGCCGGCAAGGCGGCCAAGACCGTATACCATAAAGAGCGGTGTGAACCCGGTCGCTCGGATCGGCGTGGTCCGTAGACTCCGGAGGGCGGAGGTAGCTTCGGCCGCCCGGCGCCCGCGAAGTGCTTGAGCCGGCGAAGATCCGCGGCAGAGCCCTTGAAGGATCATGCCGTTTGCGCTCGACGGCCGTTGGTCGCGGATGGGCCACGGCGCCCAATCGACGCGGATGTTGAAGTCATCGCGAACTCGAAATTCCTTCCCGTGAAGCTGCGTTAGTTGTTGGTGATGATGGAGTTTGGGACTCGAATCGAAAGACTATGTCGCGGAAGAAGATGGCGCTTGTGCCGGCGTGGCGCTACGACCGCTTGGCCTCTATCCACTTGGTGAACTTGTCCACCGCGACGAGCAAATGGGTAAAGCCCGGCGCTTTCTTGAAAGGCCGACCAGTTGAGCCCCAAGCGCAAAGGCCACGTGATGGGGATTATGCGCAAGGCTGGTGGCGCAGATGTGTTTACTGGCAAAGAATTGGTATCCTTCAGCGGTGCGTGCGATGTGCTCTGCGTTGGACACGGCGGTCGGCCAATAGAAACCTTGCCGAAAGGCCTTTCCTACCAGAGATCGGGCGCGTGGTGACCGCAAATTCATTTGTGTATGTCGTCCGGCGAGTTGTTTTCCTTGGTCGGCGAGAATGCACTTTTGGAGGACCGGAGGGCTCCTTTGTAAAGGTCTGGACCGACCGGGACGAAGACTTTGCTCGCCGGAGGCGCGGGCCTCGGTCGGGTCGGGAGGAAGCGACCCGTCCGTCAAACGATCTATGAATGGCTTTCTCGGTCGGACTCGGTTGCTAGCACGCCGTGGCTCGACCCGCCAAGTCTACGCCGATCGCGGCGGTCGGGCGGCCGTGCTAGGTAGGTCGGGGACCGTTCGCCACCGGCCCGGTGGATGGAAGGCCGCAGGAGTCGTGAGACGAAGATCGGGCGGACCGGCTCTCTGGAGGCGGTTAGCGGTGGTCGGCGTCGCTATTGTAGCGTCGGTAGCTATGGTGAAGCTCGAAGCCCTTGAACGCGCCGAGCCGCGCGCTTCTCAGCGATGCGCGGCCATACGGGCGTCTCGGGGCTCGCGGCCTTCATGACTTGGTCGACGACAAGCTTGGAGTCCCCATGGGCGTAAGTCGGCGAGCACCGAGGTCGGCAGCGATCCGGAGACCGTTGGCGAGGGTCTCGTGCTCGGCAGCGTTGTTGGTGGCGTCAGCGGCTGATGGCGTCTTGGAGCTTGTGCCCAAGTGGGAGATGATGACAACTCGGCGCGCGCCATTCTTGTTGTAAGACCCATCGAAGTACATTGTCGATGCTCGGGTCTTCGATCACCGGTGGTGCACGAGTTTGGTCCACTCGGCGACGAAGTCGGCTAGAACTGCGATTTGATCACCGTCAGGGGCGTATGTGATGTCGTGGCGGCGAGCTCGAGTGCCCACTTGGCTATCCTTCCCGAGGCGTCGCGGTTGCGGGCGATCTCGCCTAACGGGGCGTGGTCACCACGGTGATGTTGTCTTGATCGAAGTAGTGGGCGAGCTTTCTCTTCGCAATGAGCACCGCATAGAGTAGCCCACTGTGTGGTGCCGAGTCTTGGACTCGGAAAGGACCTCGCTAATGAAGTAAAGCGGCGTTGTACCTTAAGTTCGCGGCCTTCTTCCGCTCGCTCCACCACGAGGGCGGCGGCGACTTGGGTAGTGGCGCGATGAGAAAGCAGCGGCTCCCAGTGCCGGCGACGAGATCGAGGCGAGGGCGAGTAAGGCCTTCAGCGGTGAGGCCTCTGAGCTTCTGGGGTCCAGCTAAAGCGGTCGGATCTCTTGAGTAGCCTGTAGAGTGGCATTCCGCGCTCGCCGAGGCGAGACACGAAACGGCTCAAAGCTGCGAGGCATCCGGTCAGCCTCTGGACCCCCTTGAGGTTGCTGATTGGGCCCATCCTTGTGATTGCTAATATCTTCTCCTGGTTGGCCTCGATGCCTCGCTCGGAGACAATGAAGCCAAGGAGCTTCCCTTTGGGGACCCCGAAAACGCATTTCTCAGGATTGAGCTTTATGCGGAATCGTCGAAGGTTCGCAAAGGTCTCTTCAGTCGGGGACAAGGTCGTCGGCCTTCTTGGTTTTTACGACAATATCGTCGGCGTACACCTCAGCGTTACGGCCGATCCGGTTATTGAAGCACGTTTGCATACATCGTTGGTATGTAGCGCCGCGTTCTTTAGGCGAGCGGCATCGTAGCGTGCGAGAATGAGCGAGCGGGGTGATGAAGGAAGTCGCGGTGGTCGGACTCCTTAGCGCAATCGGTGGTAGCCCGAGTAGGCATCCGAAAGAGAGGACTCGCACCTGCGGTGGAGTCAATGACTTGGTCGATGCGGGGCAAAGGCGGATCCTTGGGACATGCTTTGTTGAGACTCGTATAGTCAACGCACATCCTCCATTGCCCATTTTCTTTTTACAAGTGCAGGTTGGCTAGCCACTCGGGGTGGCGCACCTCTTTACTGAACCCCGCAACGAGAAGTTTGGCGATCTCTCCCCTATGATCCTGCGCTTCTCCTCGTCGAGCGGCGCGGCGTTGGGCGGCCGGCTTTGAGCACGGTCGGATGCTCAAGGAGTGCTCGGCGACTTCCCAGGATTCCGGCATGTCGGAGGACCTCCATGCGAAGCGTCTTTGTTGGTGCGGAGGAGTCGGCGAGCGCTTTCCTATTTGGCGGGGCGTGGCTCGATCCGCGCGGTCTTGGTCGGATCACGAGGATCGACCGCGACCTCCTTCGTGTCCTCGGCGGACTTGAAGGATCCGCCCCGACTTCTTTGGACTCGGGGCGGATTCGAGGCTTCCCTCCCGAGGTTGTCGAGCTCGCGACGCGATGATCGCCGAGGCAAGCTCAGCTATTGCGCTCGCGATTGTAGGCAAGTGGAAAACGATGCCACGGTGATGACTCCCGTGGCCTGGCATCTTCGGCTTGAGGTAGGCGTGGCTGGGGACCGCCATGAACTTGGCGTAACATGGCCTTCCCAGGATGGCATGGTAGGCGGGAAATCCACGACCTCAAAGCGAGGGTTTGGTGCGGAAGTTTCGGTTCCCCAAGGTATGGCGGTCGATCGCCCGAGTGGATGGGCTTCTTGGCGGGAATAGCGCCATGGAAGGCGCCTTCTTTGGTCGGAGGGTTGAGCGCGGGATCCCCATAGCGTCGGCGTCTCGGCGTAGAGGATGTTGAGGCGCGCCTCCGTCCATAAGCACCTTTGAAAGGCGCTTCTTCCCACGACGGGTGACCACGGGGTATCTCCCGGTGTGGGCGTGGTCGGGTGGTCGGTCCGATCAAAGGTGATCGGGAACTCCGACCACCGGAGGTATTGGGGGACGCATGGCGCGACGGTATGGACCTCGCGATAAGCGAGCTTGAGCCGGCGCTTGTCGGCATAGCAGGCCGGTCCTCCAAAGATCATGAGGCAGCCGTCGGGTTTAGGGAACTCGTCGTCTGCCTTTTTCTCTGCGGCCCGCGGGGGCGCGTGAGCTTCTTCCCTTTGCCACGCGGCGTTGCGGGGCCCGGAGAGTAACGCCTCGGGACCTCGCGATCCGGTGCTTGTGCTTGATGGAGAACCCGTGGTTTGGGCGCGGCCGTCCATCAATTTTCGAAAGTGGTCGGGCGCGGCGGTCGGTCGCACTCTTTGCTGGCGGGCGGTCGGCGATGGCGACCACTTGGGGCTCGCGGATCCGCTTCCGTGTAGTTTCCGTTTGTCGGGCGGTCGGAAGGGACCCGATCGCGACGCCGGGTTACGGCTGGGCCTTTCCTCCTCGAAGATGGCCCCTGACCTCCTCGCCGGAGGCGTGGTTGGTGGCGATATCGAGGAGCTCCTTGGTAGATCCGGGCTTGAGGCGGCCTAGTTTGTGCACCAAGGCCTTGCGGGAGTGCCGTAGATGAATGCTACCACGACATCGGCGTCGGAGATGTCGGGAGCTCGTTACTGGCGGAAAACCGCGGATGTAGTCCCGGAGGGTTTCCACAGGCTGCTTTTTGCGACCGCCGAGTCGAGAGTTTCGTGGCGCTTGTAAGTGCCACGAAGTTGCCGACGAAGAGGGCCTTCAAGTCGGTCCAGTTCGATGGTTTTGGTGGCAAGTACTCGAGCGGGCTCGGGCCGAATCTGCGAGGTAGATGGGAAGGTATTGGATGATGAAGAGGTCATCCGTTGCTCCTCCGCCCGGCATGCGGCCGGTAATCTTGAGCGGACACAGGTTTGTGGCCCGGTGTATTTGGCAATGTTGGTAGCGTCCGAATCGGCGGGAAGTCGCTGGCGGATCCTGGCGAGCGCTCGCGATCCGGGGCCGTCGGGGCTCGAGCTGCGGTGGTGGTGCCGCCGCCCGCAACCCGTGGTGGCGGCCTCCTCGCCATCTTTCTCCGCGCCTCAAGGGTAGCGCGAATGTCGAGGCATCAGGCGTTAGCGCGCCGGCGCGAGGCTGGTGTGGCTCGCGGTGCGGCGGCGCTGTCGCCGGACCCATCCGGCCCGTCGGCGATGCGGGCCCGGTGGCGAGGTGGCTCGGCGATAGGGCCGGGCGTGCATGTCTTTGCCGGCCGCGTGCTCTACTGACCGGAGGTTTGGTAAGTGGCCTTGGCCTCGGGTCGATCGGCTCGGGAGGCCTCGGCGGCATTGCGGCGCGCCACGCTTTGGCTGGCGTGGGGAAGAAGTGAGGACCGTCGGATCCTTCCGCTTTCTTTGGGGTGTGCACTTGCGCGCGTCTTGTGCTGCGTCGCCCGAGCACATCGCGGGCCTCGAGCCCTCTTGCTCGAGTTGGCTGGAGCCGGTCGGCTTCGATTCTTCGTTCCTCCAACTCTTTGCGTTGTTGTTGGAGCTCGGCGCGTGGTGCAGCGCGTTCGATGCGCTCGCGGCTGGTACTCCTCCTCCCGCACTTTGAGTCGCGCCGGACAGGAGGCCCCGCGGCCGCGAGGGCCACGGGCAAATCGACGGTGTCCGTCATGTTGCACTCGCGAGAGTGCCGTCTGCGGGCCGGGTACTCCGTGTCGGAGGCTGAGTCATGGCGGAAGAGTCTTCCGGCGGATCGTGGATGGAGGCGGCGGTAGCGACCATCGCCACCGATCGCGAGCCTACGGGGTGACATGGTCACTGCCGGGCCTCTGGGAGTTTCGCCGGCCGTGGGAAGCACTCCTCGAGTTCGGCCGGGGCTGCGAGGTGCCCTGCCGAAGTTTAGCGGTCGCGGAGAGGGCGCCCAAGCTCTCGTGGCGCTGTCCTCCGGAGGTGGCGGGACGGCGTGAGCCCTCCGTCGGGTGTGGCGAAGTCGAGGAGCCGAGCGGATCCGGTTCCCGGTGCGATCATGCCGTCGCGATGGGTGGATACCATCGAGGAGATAAGCGGAATCCGGAGATGGTGGCGAAGGCAGCGAAGCCCCTACTGCGCGCGCCAACCGCCGGCGTTTTCGGCGGCGGCAAGTAAATTTGTAAGTCTAGAAATCGCGCGTTCCACTCCTGAATGGTTAGACTCGTGAGTCCAAGATGTATCTTGGTTGGTGAAAGTCCTACTCGATTCGGATGGCGTATTGTATTGCTTTTTGCACTATGTTTTTTTCTGACGAGGCACCTAAATGACTTAGTCTCCTCGTGTTCTTATGTCTCCTCTCTTCTCTTGAATCGTTTAGTCACGCCTCCTTTTATATAGAAGGAAGGGGCGGGTTACATCGAGTTGAGGGAAGGCGAGATGACCTATGCTAGGAGCTCGGTCCTTAAATCACGTGGGTGGTCGCCACCCATTTTGCCTCTCTTTGGGTTGGTAGCCTTGGTGGTCGGGAGGTTAGGTATTCCCGGAAATAGCGTACTTGCCCTCTGTGACCCTTGCGAATCTTGGCGTTGCGGTGCGTGATGTTGGTCTTTGCCTCGGGAGGGAGCGTGCGCTCGTCTTGTCGTGGCGGTTGATGGGTGGAAGCTTTGTCTTCTGCGATCACGGATCTTCTTGGGAAGGAGCCACCGCCCTTGTATAGTCACTCGATTGACCTTATTCGAGTGCGTGGCGGTAGGCGATGAGGACGACACGCGGCCCTCGGCGTCGCCACCTTGGTTCGGTTGAGTCGGGGATCCCGCCCGCCAAGAGGGTCGGGGCGTTGTCGGTCGAGTCGGAGATCCCGCCCGCCAAGAGGGTCGGGAGCGCTGTCTGGTCGGATTCGCTTCCTGGCGGTCGGGGCGGATGTCTTGTGCGGTCTTGCGGCGATTCGGTCGGTGGCGGGCGGGCGCGCTGTTGGGTGGAGATATGCTTGAGGCGGCTCGTCGCCGAGTGTTGGGGTACCTGTTATTAGTATTAAATCGATGATCTTGCTATATCTCGGCAATATCTCGTCATATACTGTCGAAATCTCGAGATTTTAATTCGAAATTTGATATTTTATGACCGGATTTGACCGCAAATTGATCAATAACCCTTAAGAAAGTCATCTCCTATGAATTTTTTTTAAAAAACCGAATTTTTGAGATATTTTTTAAAAATTACAGAAGCACTGCCGGATTTTTATAAATTGTACATGCTTATCATGATATGAAAATTTTATGTTACCATCCAAAGAAACTAGGATCACACATAAATTTTTTCAAAATAATTGAAATTCATTTATTATCTTTAAAAAATCAAAAACGGAATGAACATAATTGGGACATTAACATTGTCAGAATTTTATAAATTTTCTCGAGTGTGATCAAGATCCAAAATTTTTATGAGAGCTTAATAATTGGCTCAGTACCATTCTATAAATTTTAAAAACAATTTAACTTTTTTTGTTTGCTCAATCAAATCTATGTATGCATTGAACTTCATTTGTTATATTTCAAAAATCAAAAACAGAAAGGACATAAATGGTACAGTGCACTTGTAAGAATTTTATAAATTCATTGGAGTGTGATCATGATTCAAAATTTATATGAGATCTTAAGAATTTCTCTTAGAACCCTTCTGCAAAATTTTCAAAACAATGTAATCCTTTTTTATTACTAAAGCAAATATATGTATTGATCATTAGGCTTTTATTAGGACGTAGCACTCTTAGAATTTTTCAAACTTCTTGAAGCTTGATCATCATATGAAAAATTTATAGAAACATTAATGATATATCAGAACCATCCACAAAAATTTTCTAACGTGTTTTGTATTATTTTTCATTTTGTTGAAATTTACTAGTAAGGCTTTTATCAGCACAGTAGTACTGTCCGAATTTTTAAAAATTCATGAAGATTGAGAATCATCTTAAAATTTTATGTGAATATTAGTGATGCATCATAACCATGAACAAAAAATTTCAAAATTTTCTAAAGTGTTTTGTTTCATTTTTCATTCAGTTCAAATTTGCTGGTCAGCGTTTTATTAGAACAATAGCAATGTTTGAATTTGTAAAAATTACTCAGATTTTATAATCATTTGAAATTTTTATGAAAACATCACTGATGTGTCAGAAACCTCCATAACAAATTTCAAAATGTTTTGACATTGTTTGACCTGGATTTTGCTCTGTCTAATTTTACCGAGATCTTGGCAAGACTGGCTGAGATTTTGGCCCTAACGGTCAAAAAATACCGGATTTGAAAATCCATTTTTGCAGTTCGTTCGAAATTTCTAAATCTCGTCGAGATTTCGTTCTCCGACAACCTCCGAGATTTCGCGCGAAAACAAGATTTCAATCCTTGGCTACGAGTTCTCCATCATGCATGTTTATTACACTTTTTTTTGAATTATTTTCATCTTATCTATAAATATAGAACTATTATATATTTTAATATAAAATTAATATGATGTTCTCTTTGTACCTCTTATAAATATACATCTTGACTTTATATTCTCTACATATATTGAGCATAGTGCTGAGTGATAATAATTAGAAGTAATCTCATCATTTTTAATGTCTTCTTTGTCTATGTGCTAAGAAGAAATAAGACCTATAAACTTGGACGGAGGAAGTACTTATTTTTTCAGGCGAATGGCGATATTTTTTCCTTTTTACCTCTTTGAATTTTGTCAAATACATCATTTATAGATTTAGCCCACACGAGTCATCTCCCGCACTCAGAGAGCTTCATAGGTCATCTGCTATGCCAAGATTCATGTCGAGCTCCCCTTCCTCGGCAAAATTAACTTCACCAATTAATCACTAATTTAATCATACTACTTAATTAATCACTTAATTAAATCGCTAGTTAACCAAAGGGAAAATTTTGCTGGTGCCATTGAAAAGATGTATAATTTCACTTCTGCCACTATTCTTTTTCTTGTTTCATTTTTGTCACTAGTGTGTGCTGTTGCACCTCCTTTTGCCATTTCTATCAGTTGATCGCCAGTTGACTGTGAGTTGTCCGTTAGTCAGAATTGTTCCTTCTGTTTTGATTTTTTTAAATATAACAAATAAAGTCTATTTTTTTGGAAATTTTTCTGTCTGACCCTAGATTGATAAAGATGGTACCATAAATTTTTTCAAGCATGATCAAGCTTGTACATTTTTATATATAAAAAAATAATTGAACTTTAATTATTATCTTAAAAAGATCAAAAATAGAAGGAACAATTCCGACTGACGGTCGACTCACAGTCAACATATGGAAATAGCAAAAAGAGGATAAAGTGAAAACAATAGTGACAAAAATAAAACGACGAAAAGACTAGTGATAGAACTGAAATTACACATTTTTTCATTGGCACCAACAAAATTTTCCCTTAATCAAAATCACCGCTTAACTTCCATCCTTTCGAGCCAACAGGGCTCTTACCGAGCTCCGGAAGATCCCCTTGCCATGCTCCTTTTGCTTGACAACTTCATGCCAAGCTCCTCTAACACGACAGTTGACTTGTGTTAAAGTGTGTAAATTCAAACGAATATAGGCTAAACTAGCTAAACATACGCGGCGTGCAACGTCGCGGGCGCCGCTCCCCACGCGAGCAAATCGATAAAACGTGCGGATGCCGCTTCCCATAGGAGCAAATCGAGGAAACACGCAAAAATGATCTAAAAATAATTTTGTGTTTTCCGCAAAAGGACTTGAACGTAATGCTAGAAAAATACAAAAAGGACCTAAATGCAATGTATTCTTTAAAAAAAAAGGACCTGGACGATTTTTTTGACCTGAAAGGACCTAATCGTAATTTTGATTTTCAGTCAAAGGACCCGAGCGCAAGTCCTAAAAACGCATAAAGGACCTAGACGTAATATATATTCTTTGTCGTAGAAAAGGACCTGATCGTATTTTTTCTCTCGGAAAAGGACCTAATCGTAATTTTTTTAGGCTAAACTAGCCAACCATACGCGGCGTGCCGTGCCGCGGGCGTCGCTCCCCACGCGAGCAAATCGATAAAACGTGCGGATGGCGCTTCCCATAGGAGCAAACCGAGGAAACACGCGAAAATGATCTAAAAAGAATTTTGTGTTTTCCGCAAAAGGACTTGAACGTAATGCTAGAAAAATACAAAAAGACCTAAATGCAATGTATTCTTTTTTTTAAAAAAAAAAGGGGGCTGGACGATTTTTTTTTACCGGAAAGGACCTAATCGTAATTTTGATTTTCAGTAAAAGGACCCGAGCGCAAGTCCTAAAAACGCATAAAGGACCTAGACGTAATATATATTCTTTGTCGTAGAAAAGGACCTGATCGTATTTTTTTCTCGGAAAAGGGCCTAATCGTATTTTTTTTTCGAAAAAGATCCGAACGAATTTTTTTTTGCCGGCTCGGCTCAACGGCTCAAACGCATGACGCACCCAGAAATCACCCAACTTTAGTAGATGTATGAGGCTCGAGCCGAGCCATCTCTCAAACGGCTCAAACGCACGACGTACCCGAAAATCCCCCAGCTTCAGTAGATGTATGATTTGTGAAAGAACAAACTTTACGGCTTCGCGAATGGCGATCGGATGGTGGGTGTGGGGGTCACAGCGGTTGGGTTCGGTGGTCGGTTGATGAGCGGGCCGCGTGGCGGCGTGGGTCGATTGCAGCATGGGCCCACGTGTCAGATGCTCAAACTCGTTCGTCCTACGGGAATGGGGAGCTCAGACTTACGCTCTATGCTAATGAAGACGGACTGTACGAATACGTATGCTCCAGTAGAAAACATACTCTCTGGAGACATTTCTGGACACGGGAAATTCTTGAGATCCAGAAAACACCATTTCAAAGACGAACAGAGCCGGCATATGCACAATCATGTCGCACAACGTCACAAACTCCATTCCTATCCTCGCATCAGGCATTGATGCGCTACCGTCGCCGCGGCAAGATGTCCTTTTCTGTTGCCGCAACACTGCATATCTCTTCATCCTCCTCCACGTTTGCACCAACGCAATTGCTCACCGTAGATCTCATTCTCTTCCTCCGCAAGTGCTTGCATCAGCTTCTAGTCTTCGCTGTTTTCCGATTAAACAAAGTGAATATTAAGTCTTTTGTATGTTACTACTTCCTTGGTTCAAGTTTATGGAACATATTTTTTAAATGATTTTATCTATAAATATAATAAGTATTCCATCTTTCAATACAGATTATTGTGGTGATATTTTGTACCTTTGATTATTTTCAATATCACCTTGATTTATATGTCGAAAGAAAATAAGCCATATAAACTTGAACAGAGATAAACTTACTGGGAGAGAGTAATTACGTACTCCATATGTGCTTTCCCAACGTAAACACGTACCCAAACTAGCTGTTTCTAATAGAAAGCGCCTTCTCATGTCCCGCAAATCGGCAAATGCCACTCAAAAGAGAAACAAAGTCTGCCTACTACACCTTCGCACGTTGCCACATCACACCTCGTCTCAGGCGTGCAGATCAGGATCACCTGCAATCCCCGTTACGACTACAACTTTAACAGTTGTATGTGGACCGTTGGACCAAAGCAATGATCCAAACCTTTCAAAATACTGATAAAAAAACACTATGCCAATTTTGATATTGTAGCTAAACACTGTTGGACAATCTGGTCATTATTATCTTGATCGAACGGTTCAAAGGCTAGGCACTACACATGAACCCTTTCCCAGGCGCGCGAAGCGCCGTCGCCGCCACTGGCGTAGAGGTGGGCATCGGGTCAGGTCCGTGCCGGCACAGCACAGAGGCACGCCAACACGGTCGTCACGAAGGCACGCCCCACACGGCGGCACTGCGGTGGTCGTCGAGCCACCGAGCCGCCGTGTCGTCGTGGCTGCCGTGCCGCCGTGTCACCGTGGGCGCTGAGCCACCATGTTCGCTGCCTCGCCTCCTGTGCACTCCACTGTGCCGCCTTGAATCGCCGCAGTGGGGAGGGGAGGAGGGAGGTGGCAGCGGGGCGGTGGAGGAGGGAGGCAGGGCGAGGGAGGCTGAGGCGCGGAGGAGCGATCAGGCATGGAGGGGAGGCCAAGGGCACCGAACGCAGAGGGGAGAGGCCAGGGAGGCAGAGGGGCAGCGAGGCGCGGTGGGGAGGAGAGGGAGGCTGAGGCGCGGAGGGGCGATTGGGCGTGGAGGGGAGGCGGATGGGCAGTCGAGGCGTGGAGGGGAGGCGAAGGGGTGGGCGAGCATGGAGGGGACACGGAGGGGCGGTGAGGCGTGGAGAGGAAGAGTTCGAGGAGGGAGTAACTGAGGCGGAGGGGCGGTCGAAGCGTGGAGAGGAGGCGAAGGGACGGCTGGGCGTGGAGGGGAGCGGAGGGGCGGCCGAGGTGTGGAGAGGAAGAGTTCGGGGAGAGAGTAACCGAGCAATTGAGGCCGGCTAGGGAAAATGGTGCCGGAAAAGAGAGAGGGAAAAAAGAGAGAAAAAGAGAAAATTAGTGAAAAAGGGGAACGGGAAGGAGAAAGGAAAATTTTGTTACGTGCTAAAATTTATATGAGTATTATTTTATAATTTATTTTAGGATTAATTAACAAGAGTACTTGACAGTTCTCATCTCGATGGAATTGATTTCTAATCCAAATTCAATATTGCAATATTCTCGGTGCTTATGGATAAGAGAGCGAGAGATTGAGAGCTGAGAGAGATTAAGAGAGATGGGCAAGAGAGAGTGAGCGACGGGAGAAGCTACGAAAGAAACCAAAAGGAGGGGACGAAGCCGAGCCAATCATCAATTAGCTAGATGAGGTAGTGCAAACCAAAGAGGGGACGATTTAATTATGTTTTTCGCATTCATATGTGATAACACGAGTGAACAATCGAAAATTACGTATGAATCCACATCCTTTGTTTGCATCCACAATAAAAGTTGAGAACTATACACTTCGTGCAAACACCATAGCGTCACCTCCAAGATTAAGAGAGCGACGGGCAAGACAATTCTCGCCCGTCTCTCTTATAGCTCAATCTCTCTCGCGCGCCACGTCTCTGGCTCTTTTTATCTCGTCGCAATAGTGGAAATGAGCCGGATCTAAGCGGACACGATACGAAGCACACACAAAGTGCAAATAGATCGTGACTGAACTCGCAGAAGACGAGTCGGACTAGTAGACACAGCATAGCTGGTACAACGGGCCGTCGTGGCTTAGCACGTTTGAGACATGATGCACAGTGAATCCGTACTGGGCACGACGCCCACCTCTACACCGGCGGGATGTCGCTCTGCTGCTGCAGCGCCGCCAGCCGCCGTCTCCTCCTCCCTCGCCTATTCCTTGGCCAACACCACCAGGTCCGCCAGTCACTCCTCCACCTACGCACCACCGCCGCCAGCCGCCGCCTCCTCCTCTACTACCACCACGTCCCACTCACCGCCGCAGCAGCGCCAGGTCGCCCTCTACTTGGACTCCCTCCTCGACTGGAATCAGGTCTCTCTCTAAGCCTCAACTAGTCGCTCTCACCCTAAACCCCAATCCCCAATAGCTTACACAGCCACTGGCCGTCCTATGTTCTCTTCGTTATTCAGAGGATGAACCTTACCGCCGTCACTGACGAGGCCGAGGTCATGACACGCCACGTGGCCTACTCCCTCGACTTGCTGCTCCCGCTCGAGCGCACATACTGCGCGCATTCCACCTCCAGCGGCGGCGACATGGATGGGATCAGCTTTATCGACATCGGTTCCGCGGCCGGGCACCCCGTACTGAGAAAAACAGCGTTTTTTTTTGTTGCAATGTGAATTTGTTTTGTTTTGTTTGTTTCAGGCTGGAAATTTACTCTATTGGAGTCTATCCGAAAGTGGTGCACGTTCTTGGAGCATACCGTTGAGGTAACGGGATTGTCAAATGTGGATGTGGCGTGTGACCGAGCTAAGGTCAGTTGGCTTTGGGCTAACCTTATGCAAAGAATTATGACCGAGTAGGCTGAACTGTGCATTTGATTGGATAAGTAAACAATCTGCTTTTGTATCTCAACTACAGTTAAATTTTGAGTTCGGCACATGCTGAATTTCCAAAGTATTGACGACATGGAAGTTTCCTGGATGGAACACATTTTTATGTGCTGCGTGGTGGAAAAGATTCATTCTCAAATACAAATCTAACCCTTACCATGAACCAACCTATGCATTCGCTAACTAGTGCCATTGGCTGCACTGTTATTTTTTGACCATTTTACTTACATTGCCTTATAGGACAGAACGTTGGGCAAATTCTTGATTTCAGAGAAGCATTTGATGTAGCAGCTGCAAGAGCTGTTGCAGAACTGAAAGTTTTAGGTATGTGATAATTGGATTTCTGTTGTGAAACATGTTATAGCAATTGAGTCTAGTCTTCTCTTTTGTAGCTGAGTACTGCTTCCCATTGGTTCGTGTTGGTGGTTTATTGTGGCTGCAAAAGGACATGATCCTCGAGTAAGTCTTGGGTTCTTGGCCTAATTTACTCACTATCTGATATTGTTGTACATGTAGATACTAGATAGGTGTATGTTGTAATCAACTACATATCTCGTAACTCTATATATGTATGCTAGCGACGCAATCCTGAAACCTTGTTGAGGCAAATTCATCTACAGTACATTCCAAGAAAACCAACATAATAGCTGCAAAAGGGACATGATCTTGTGTTGCAACCTTTTTACAATATATGCTTGTTTAATTTCGCACCTTTATTTTTACCAGAATGTTTAATTTTATATACTTTGGTGGAACAGGAAGAAATAGAAAGTGCTAAAAGCGCAGTAAGGACTTCCATGCTTGAATTGTGTAATGGCACGATGTCCCTCTCCAGCTTTTAAGCTTGTAAAAGGCATTTAACTGAATACTACTTCCTGTTCTGCATATCATTCTCATTGAGTCAGTCAACATGGTATTATTGGGCTAGTGGCTCCTATATTGATTTTTTTTCTTTTTGACTAATGCAGGCTTTACCCTACTATGTTTCTCTGAATTATAGCATATTAATATATTCTCAACATAATGTGGTGCTGCTGCTATTGTGCATTTTATTTAGTTCTTTTACCATTCCTGAAGTAAATTGTGGAACCTGACATCCATGTTGAATTGTTGATTGAGGTTAGGTACAATTGTTGACCCGATTCCTTTGCTAATTCTCGTGCGTGATTACGTTGCTGCAATTTCTTCCAGCCTTCCAGGTTGTGTTAAACGTATAACTCCTTGTAACATGTTAAGCCTCTCTCTGTTCTCAGTTGAATCAATGGGACCTCATTTTCAACGAAAGGCTGTTATGTACTTAAAAGAGCGTGCTACTCCAAAAAAGTACCCACGCCATCCAGGTAATCCTAATGTGCCATGACAAAAAGGCATCTCATTTTAACAATTTTATAATTGTTTAAAGATAAAACATGTGGGTTTTTTTTTGGCGAGGCGAGAGAAAACATGTGGTTGGTTGCATCTAGGTACCCCTTTGAAGATGCCATTATGAGAAACAATGTAATTGTTGTAGACATAACAATAATGATTAAAAGCTGAAACCTGCAGTTGGTCTAGTTCAAAGGTCATCTACTGGAAGTACCGAAGAAGTCATTTCTTATAGCATGGCAGAATAATTTTGTCACCTTGAAGTAAAGTATTTTCTGGTAAAATTCTGTATTGAGCTCAACTGAATGAATCAGACGGGCTTACGATTATCCTGTACTGTGAGAATTAGATATGTTCCAATAGTGCAATAGCATGAACTACCAGTTGTCCTCTTGTGTCAATCTCTATTCCTTTCATGACACTGTTTCTTGTGGGACAATAGAGAAATGTTGATTGCCTTGAAAATACATCAAATGAGGCATTTAGGAGCTGCCTATTGATAATGGCACAAAGGCACGGAGCCGTAGTCTTCAACTACTACGGCTCCAAGTTGTTATTATGAAATTCGTTGTTCTTGTCCCTACGTCAATGACTCTTCCCATTTATTTCATTTTGGTTAGAGCACAGTTGAAAGAAATTATCTCTTACATGTAAATCAGCGCTATTAAGAACTGGCTTGAACACATAACATGGCCACTGTCATTGCTTTCTTAACCATCCTTTTTTGTGTGTGTACCTACTTGCCAAAACCAACATTAAACTAGTCTAAACCAAGTAGGAAGAAGTTTCTTCCCTACAACCTTTCCAGGAACAAGTCACTTGTCCATCACCAAGATAACTGTTACAACGTACTACAAGCACGGGACTAATTCCCATCTTTGACCAAACCAAACATAGCAATTATAATTTAGGGTTTTGATAAACATCACCCGGATGTTTTCTTAACAAAAAAACATTCAAATTTTGGAGCATTGGATCTGCGGTGAGATCCGTAAGATGTGAAAGGAGGTGAGATTACGTTTTGATGGATGGTTTAATACTTTGATCTAAAGGTCTAAAATTTGGATGTTAGTAAGGCTAGACACATATACGCTTATGCCAAGAAGAAGTAGAACGGATCCGGAAGTCTTAGCCGGCTCTGCGCGGCTGCGTGCCGGCTGACCAAGTAGCCTTCGTTGAATTCGTCAAGCTTTAAAGCATGAGCTGATTGTTTTTCCTAGCTTGCTTCATCTATTCTTCTCACGACTTGTCTTCTCATCCTGCCGAAACCTGCAATGAGCACCAGCACCTCTCCTCTCCTCGTTCTACTCGCCGTCGTAGCGACGGTGCTAGTCGTCTCGCCGGTTTCATCGGTGTCCGCCTTGCCGTCCGGTTTCCCGCCCATCAAGTCTCTGTTGGCCAACCCATGGTCGGCGTTCCAGAACCTCTCCGGCTGCCACTTCGGTGACGAGAGGCAAGGCCTCGCCAAGCTCAAGGATTACCTCTGCCACTTCGGCTACCTCCCCGAGCCGCCGTCGTCGTCTCGGTTCACCGACGCATTCGACGCCGACCTGGAGGAAGCCATCAAGACCTACCAGCGCAACTTCGGCCTCAACGTCACAGGCGAGCTGGACACGTCCACGGTCACCCAGATGATGGCCCCACGGTGCGGCGTCGCCGACGTCGTCAACGGCACGTCCACCATGGGGAACTCATCCGCCGTTGTCCACGGCCGGAACCTCTACTCCTACTTCCCCGGCTCCCCGACGTGGCCGCGGTCCAAGAAGAGCCTAAAGTACGCGATCACCGCGACCTCCGCGACGACCATCGACCGGGCGACGCTGAGCAAGGTGTTCGCGAACGCGTTCGCCCGGTGGTCCGCGGCGACGACGCTCAACTTCACGGAGACCGCGTCGGCGTCCGACGCCGACATCACGATCGGGTTCTACGGCGGCGACCACGGCGACGGCGAGGCGTTCGACGGGCCGCTGGGCACGCTGGCCCACGCGTTCTCGCCGAGGGACGGGCGGTTCCACCTGGACGCCGCGGAGGCGTGGGTGGCCGGCGGCGACGTGACGCTGGCGTTGTCGGACGTGGCCGTGGACCTGGAGTCAGTGGCGGTGCACGAGATTGGGCACCTGCTGGGGCTCGGCCACTCGTCGTTGCAGGATGCCATCATGTACCCGAGCATCACATCGCGCATGAGGAAGGTGGACCTGGCCTCCGATGACGTCGTCGGGATCCAGAGCCTCTACGGGGGCAACCCCAACTTCAAGGGCGTTGCACCGCCGGCGACAAGCAGCCGGGAGATGGACAGCGGCGCAGGCGCACGCTCCCGGCCGTGGAGCGGTTTGGTTGGCGCCGTAGCTGTGGCCGTTGCGCTTGCACTAGCGTTGTAGTTCGTAGTAGTAGTTTTTTCAGAGGACATTTTTTAAGAGGTGCTTCTATGTTCTGCTGTTTTGGTTGGTAGAGTAATTCGTTTGTTTGAAGGTTAATTCTTGTGTAGATACATGTGTAATTGCAGAATTGTTAATTTGAGGATGTCATTATCAAATGTTTGGTAATTAAGGACGTATTCTCGTTGTGGCACGTGGCAGCATCTCCTTTCTTCTTCTACTTCTCTTCCCCTCGAAAGCTCTCTCGTCAGGACACTCGGCGGCATCCACTTTATCCCACTTTCCTTCTTCGTTCTCTTCCTCAAATCCAAAAAAAGTTTATGTTTTCAAATTTTCCCCTAATTTTTTTTATAAGTACTTTAACCATTTTTTAAAGTTTTTTAATCAAAAAAATTTTGAACCGAAAGTTTTTTGAGTCGAAACTTTCAAACCGAAAGTTCTTTAGTCAAAACTTTTTTCAAATTGAAAGTTTCAAACAGAATTTTTTTGAAATTTCCCTTTCTGAAGTTCCCCACTTAAATTTTTTAAGTTGAAATTTTTCTAGTTGAAAGTTCTTGATTTGAACTATCCCGAGTTGAAATTTTCCCATTGAAAGTTCCTCGAGTTGAATTTTCAGAGTCGAAAGTTCCCAAATTTAAAATTCCTAAGTTGAAAATTTCATGATTCGAATTTTTTCGAGCGATTCTAATTTTTTGAGTGGAAATTTTGAGAGTTGAAATTTCCGAGTTGAAACTTCTTGTGTTAAAATGTTCTGATTTGAATTTTTTGTATTAGAGTGGAAAGAAGGAAGGGGGGAATGTCGAAGTGAGTAGGGAAGAGGGAAGAGGGAATAGTGAAAGCGGATAAAAAGATGATATATAATCTTTTGGGAGGATGTTCATGTCCCTAAACCTAAATGTACATAGAATCGAATAGTAAGCAGTAACCGTGCATGTGGTATCAGTTTTGTAGAACTCTTATGGAGGATGGTGGCATCTGAGGTGAGAGGTGTTAAGGAACCTCGCTATCGAATAGTCCGGGGTTCCCGAACAGATCTGAATTGGAGAACAGAAAGAGAGAGACACGTGTTTAGGGAGAGCAATAGCGGGAATTCTTTATTGCTAATGAATTCTGTACATAGGGGACCCCTCCTCCTTTATAAGCGCTCCTCTAGGGTTTTGGCTAAGGGACCACATGGGCCTTCAATGGGCTATTAGGGTTTCTTAACACTCCCTTGGGCCCTTTGCGAGATGCATACGCCTCAAAAACTCGGAAAAACCAGTGGAAAAAATACTTGGAAAAAGAGTACATAGCATACGCTTACTATGTTGCACGAATTGCCTCGTTAAAACCTTACGCAAGAAAACTTCATGAAAAACTTGCTAAGGAAAAGAGTACAATTCTCCCAACTTCAATTGCTAATCTTGAGATTTATGTTGGGTATTCATAATTCATGTTCGGGATTCATGAGGAGTATGTGACATATCTCCCACGAAATATGCACTTCTCTAAGTCTCATCATCCCAATTCCTTTCACGCACCTTTCAAAGGTAGATCTTTGGGAGTGATTTAGTGAACAAATCTGCAAGATTTTCACATGACTTAGTATGCAATATCTTGATCTCGGTCATCTTATGCAATTCGTGAGCATAGAAGAACTTGGGGTTGATATGCTTCGTGAGATTGCTCTTCACATAACCCATCATCGTGCTTGGGCAACACAAGTGCATTATCTTCATAAATTATCGTGGGAGTTTGCTCAATGTTCAAACCACATGATTTACGGATGTGGTGAACCATTCTTACGAGCTATGCACATTCACGAGATGCTTCATACAAAGCGATGATTTCCGAGTGGTTTGTCGGCGTCGAGACAAGAGTGCGCTTAGGCGACTTTCAAGAAATTCTTGTTCCTCCACATAGGAAAACATAGCCGTTTGGGACTTACCGGTATGCTGGGTCGATAGGTACCCGACATCGGCGTAGCCAACCAAATTCAATTCATTATTTCTTCTAAAAACGGACCGAGGTCTTTGCTTCCTTGGAGGTAACGGAAGATGTCCTTGATCCCTTTCCAATGCCTTTTGGTGGGTTACGCCTTTGCATCGAGCTAGCAAATTCACAGTGACGCAATGTCAGGTCTAGTGCTATTCGCAAGGTATATGGCGCTCAATTGCACTCGGATATGGGAATTCTGCTCCCGGGACTTCTTCCCCTCTTCTCTAGGTGCAGTATGGGTCTAGGTGCGCTTGGAGTGACCTTGACCATTGGAGTCTTTGCAGGATATGCTTTTTAAATCCAAATCTTTCCAACACTTTACGTGTGTAGGTTGATTGGTGTACCAAGATTCCTCCTTGGACATGTTCAAGTGCAAGCCTAAACAAAATTTGGTTTTACCCAAATCCTTCATTTCAAACTCGGACTTCAAGTATGAGCATGCCTCTTCAATTTCTTCATCCGTCCCAATGATGTTCAAGTCATCTACATAGACGGAGATTATCTGAGAATCCATTCGGGATCATTGTATAAACACACATAGACAATCTTATTTGTTTGTGTAGCCTTTCTTGCAGAGAAAATCACTCAGCGATTGTACCACATTCTTCGATCGCTTTGCTTGACCCATACGGTGATTTCTCCAATTTCACATCATGCAGTTTCTATTTGCTCCATCTTGGTTCGGGATAGGAATTCCTTAGGTACTTTCATGTATATCTCGAATCCAAGTTTCCATACAAATATGATGTGACAACATCCATTAGCTTCATTCTCAACTTCAAGTTGGTGCCATTGAGATCAAATATCTAAAGGTAATTCCTCCCATGACCGGAGAATAGGTTTCTTCATAATCAACTCCGGGACGTTGAGTGAAACCTTGAGCTACAAGCCTTGCTTTGTACCTTACAACCGTTGTTTTCATTCCTCTTCGAACAAAGACCCATTTGTGACCTCACGGGGTTTATATGGGGAGGTGTGCGGCATCTTGCCCAAACACCTTTCTCTTGTTGGAGAGACTAACTCTGCAGATGATTGCCTTTTCCATTCTTCCTAATCTAGCCTTTTCTTGCACTCTGCGAGATGCGAGCTCGGGATCATGATCAATGATCGAGGCAATCTTGTTTGAAGTATGCATCAACGTTGGTGTTGCTCTATTGAGGATTCTCTGTTATTACAAAGTTTATGGCCATTTCTTCATGGGGTGCTTCATGCACTTCTACTTGCTCTTGTTGCTATTCCCTATCGCAGAGCAAGTTCCTTTAGCTTTCATCGCCTATGTGTGCGCACACATTATTTTTTGACTTCCTTGATGGAAGATTCAAGTGCAGAATTGCCTTTTCCATTGGCTTCTTTCAGGTGCAGTCTCAAGCTGGCTCCCTTCTTTCCTTGGGGCATTTTCATGATTGGTTGTGGTAAGTCCTCTCGCTTGATTTTCTCAGACGTCTTGGTACTTTGGGTTTGAGGAGGCAGTTACTGCTCTTTTTCTTTGAGGCCTCTGAGCAGGTTGAGGATACCTTCTATTTTCTTTGGTATTTCCACCCTCTCGGTGCATTCCTTGCGGGTACATGCGACTTAACCACGCCCTTGAGATCACAAAAATGATCAGCGGTTCATTTGCTAAATTACGCAAATCAATTATCTTTTGGACTTCTTGATTTGCTTCATTAGTGCGGGGTCATGTGCGGGGATACGGTGGAATGCCATATGATTTCGGTATTTTTCATCAAAGGTTGATTTCCTCCCCTAATGACGGAAAGCGATCCTCGTCAAAGATGCAATCGTGAATCGGGTGTATGCAAGTCTCGATCATGGGTTCCAAATACGATTATGGATGCACTCTCATAACCAACGTATATCCCGGACTTGCGGAGAGGGCCCATTGCGATCCGTGAGGGTGGTATAGGTACATATACCATACACCCAAATTTTCTAAGATGGGAGATCTTGGGATGATCCGTGCACAAGTTGCATAGGAGAATGGATGTTGTAGGCGATGGTGCGAAATTGATAAGTCTTTGCTGCGTGCGAGTGCGTGTTCCCAACAAGTGTTGGGCAAGTTACAACTCTGCAAAAGCGGTGCGGCAATAAACTTAATCCTCTTTATTAGTGCTTACGCTAGTCCATTCTGCGTATGGGCGTGCGATGCAGTGCTCAAGCTGCTATCCCTGTTGCGTGCAATAATCATCAAATGCCTTTGGAGTAAATTCTCGGCATTGTCCATTCTAATGGACTTCACGCGATGATCGGGAAAGCATTCTTAATTCTTATGATCTGCGAGATCGGCTTTGCAAAAGCATGGTTTCTTGTTGACAACAAGCATACATGCGACCATTTCGAGGAAGCATCGATGAGCACCATAAAGTATCGAAGCGGCCGACAGCGGTGAATCGGACCGCAAATATCCCCACGGATGCGTTCCAGAATGCAGCGATTTCACTTTGCACTTTCATGACAGAGGTCTAGTTATTAATTTCCGGTGGCACATGCAGGGCACACAAAATCTTCATGATTCGGAAATTTTTAACATTAATGCCATGACCTTGTGAGTTGTTCACTATATTTCTCATCATTCTAAGACCGGGATGACCTAATCTACCATGCCATAAAGAAAATAATTGAGCTTCTAAAAGCAGTCTTCAAGGAAGTATACACTTGGTGCATGAATATTCGTGTAGTACAACCAGATTCATATGAGGACATTTTCTAATACCATTTTTCCACATACTGCGTGCTTCACAATGCACAAGTATTCTTTGCCATTTTCTTCATTGGTTTCTACGTGAAAACCATTGGCGCGGATGTCTTTAAAGCTTAAGAGAGTGCGTGTTGATTCGAGGTACAAAGGGCTTCTTCAATTACCAAAGTTGTACCCATAGGCAATATAATAGTGGCTCTTCTGAGCCGATTACATATGAGTCGCTTCTGCGATCGTAGTAATCTTTCAGCGTTCTTCGTGATCATTGGAAATACTTAGACTCTCTTAAGATGGTATTTGTTGTGCCACTATCAACAATGCATATCTCTTCCATTTGGGCGCTACGATTTCTAGATAAAAGAAATATAATTCTAATCAGATAGAGGCAAAAACAATCCAAATATTGCTTGCAAATTTGAAGAATATTGGAATAAAGAATAAATTGCGTATTTATTCATGAAAGAAGTATGCTCTTCTAGAGCTTACAATCCTTTATTCAAAGAAAAAGCTAACAACCATAATCTAAAAGAAATGCATTAAGCGAATCGTAAAATATGCATTAATTTACCTTCTATATCATCTGCGAAGTTTTCTCTTCATTTGCCATAATAATGGCTGCACATCGATGTCGGGCTATTCGTGAGGATGAGGCAAGTGGGGTGTCTACATCCATGACATCATCTTCAGCGATGTTGGAATCTGCGCCTCTGCGGCGTTTTCCTTTGCCTTCTTCTTAATCGATATCGTTGATCGCTTCCTTGGATTCTCGACATATCTTCGACCAATGTCCCCAAGTGCCACACTTGAAGCACGTCTGGTTACATTGTCCATACGGCTTGGCGTCGTCTTTTCTTTGTCATCCCCTTCACGGGGCTTTGGACTTTCCTTTGGCACAGGGTCTCTCTTTTCCACCGCTTGCCCTTCTTTCTATGAGTGGGCTTTCTCACCTTGTAGCTGTTGGCATTGACTTCAGTGCCAGTGCCTCGTCCAGGTGGCTGCGAGACATAGTTCTTGCGTAGAACATCGTCTTGCGATTCCGCAACTTGCATTACATCAATCAGTTCGCTATACTCCTTGTATGCGTCGGCGATAAACTGCGTGCACTCTGGATAGCGTTAGGGTGGAAGGTAGAGAGCTTTCTCAATCTTCTCTTCATCGGTGATCTTCTTGCCACATAGAAAGATTGGTACAAATTGCATGCAAAGCGGAATTGTACTCGCCATCGATACGAAGTCGCAAACCTCAGGCGTACCCAATCTTGCTGTGCTTGGGGCAAGATGGTGTACTTGAGCTTTTCGAACCGCTTCTGAAGTGCAGTCCAAAGCTCAAGTGCACTCTCCTCAGCCATATATTCATTCTTTAGAGTGGCTGAGAGGTGGTGCACGAGAAAATGCGAGCTTGATCGTTACGCTTTCGGTAGGTTTTGCGTCTGCGAGGACCCTAGACCAATCGTTGAGCGGAGCTTCTTGCCCCTAGAACAATCTTTACGTCCGATGCCCAAGTGAGGTAGTTACGGCCGTCGCGGGGCAGTTCTTCAAACTCACGATTCACAATGCGGACATCTACATGATTTCAAAATTCGGTTTTAGATTCTGCGTGTGTCGATGAAAATGGTTGCAAAAGCATAAAGTGCAGAAAAATAAATTCATATGCATTGCAATATATTAAATAAGCAACGGATTCAAAATCATAAAGAATATTCATAAAACAGAGAAATAAAGCAAGAAAATAAAAAAAAACAGTGCCAAAAAAATCTTCTTGATTTTCTGGCAATCTTTTCAAAATTTTCTGCAATTTTTCTTCTTCTTTTTTTTTCTTTCCCTTTTTTTTCTTTCTTCTCTTCCAGCCGAACGGCCGGCTGGGCCTTGCCTTTGGGCCGCATTTTTTCTTTTGCGCGTTGGCTCTTGGCCCATGGGCAGCTTCCTTCATTGTGCCTTGAGGCCCGGATGGCCTATTCGGTCAAAGAAAACCACGGCGGCTAGGGTTCCATCCCCTAGCGCGCACGCGCATCTCAGCGTTGCTTGGCGAGGGCCAATGGCGGCGGCAAGAAGAGGGAAAACCGCGACTTCGGGCGGGGCGGCGGCCGTGTCTTACTATGAGCGAGCGCGCGCGGCCGGCGGCTGGCTGCGCTGCGCTGCGGCCAGGCGACATCTTCCTCGGGCGCGCGCGCGGCCGGCGATGGCGGGCGGCCGAGCCGGTGGCGGCGCTCACGCGGCGGAGGCGAGGCGCTGGCGGCGCGGGGCCGAGTCGGTTCGTCGACGTCGGCGCGGATCCGAGCCGGCGCGGCGGCGGCGCAGTGCGCCGTCGCGCTGGTCGAGGCGGCCGGGCCGTCGCGCGGGCCGTGCCGGTAAGATGGCGACAAGGCCATGGCGGGCCGTGGCTCGATGGCGCGCGGCGGCCGTGGCCTTGCCAGCGGCGGCAGCACGAGGGCCGAGGCGGCGGCGGCGCGCGAGCGCATCACCAGTGGCGATGGCGGCGTCTGGCGGCGCCAGCGGCGGCCGGCGGCGAGCTTCAGCGGCGCTCATGCGGCCGAGCGGGCGGCCGAGTCGCGGCCAGCGGCGCGCCGTGCGTGAGGCGGCTGCGTCTTGTGAAGCCGAGGCATCGGCGCTGCTGCGTGTGCGGGCGGTGCTTCGGGCGTGCTTCATGCACAGAGGCGGTGGCGCGATGGCTGCATGCCGAGGCGACAGCCTTTCTTCTTTTTTTTTTCTCTGGATGTAAAGATGCTTCTTGTGTACTGTTGCTACGTGTCGTTTGTAGCTTCTTGCCACGTGACGAACGCAGTAGCAATGCGTAGGTTAGATGCATGCATATAAAACAACAGCGATTAGATTCAATCGCCGAAACCCACCTCTTTTCACCTTTTCAATTCTGATCTCCGTAGAGCTTCGTGCTGATAACGTGTTAAGGAACCTCGCTATCGAATAGTCCGGGGTTCTCGAACAGATCTGAATTGGAGAACAGAAAGAGAGAGACACGTGCTTAGGGAGAGCAATAGCGGGAATTCTTTATTGCTAATGAATTCTGTACATAGGGGGGACCCCCCTCCTCCTTTTATAGCGCTCCTCTAGGGTTTTTGGCTAAGGGACCACATGGGCCTTCCAATGGGCTATTAGGGTTTCTTAACAAGAGGGACAGGTCCATGTGAACGATGTCCGTTGAGTCTGTTTTTCTCGTGCGACTTGTCTCCAGTTAGACTACTGTTGTATGATCTACAAATCCCGCTTAGGGTCTGTTTGGATCCATTAGCACTAATAGTTAGCTGCTAAAATTAGTAGGTATGGATCTAAACAGGCCTGCTAATAGACCTGCTAATTATTAGCAACCCACCCTGCTAACAATTAGTTCATCAGCAGGTTGTACCCTACTAAAAGTTGCTAATAGATAGCCAATTGACATTTTTGCCCTCCCTCTAATTCAGTCAGCCTCATGCAAAAGGGTATTATGATCATTTCTCCTTAATTAGCTAATTTTGTAGACTTTATTAGCAAGTGTATCCAAACAGCCCAGCTAATAGTTAGCTGGCTAATAGTTAATAGCTAGATAACTATTAGCACTAATGAACCCAAATAGGGTCTTAAGAGGTCAATCTCGTCCGTTCAATCCGATGCAACAAAAATCTGTAAAATACAACAATTAGTTAACGAGCTTGCAACAAATCCACGGCAGGTGCAACAAACAAAAAATGCAAACAAAGAGGTGCAGCGACTAAAAATTATTGATGCAACAAATACAAAAAACTATTGCAACAAAAATAGAACCTTATTGTCACAATGAAAACCCATTGAAACACATGCAACATTTGGAAATGATTTCTGTAGAAACTCGACTCACTTATTGCAACATTTAGGCACCATACTAGAAGCAGGAGTTGGCAACCGGTCCAAACCACTGCCTCATCGCCAGCAAGCCTGAATATGATGGGGGAGGAGCCAACCCACATCACCACTTTATCGCTCTCGCACATACTACTGATGATATGGGAGTGTAGTGTCATGAGGAGAAGGCTGCGCATGCGGTATAGGTGGTGTGCCGAACAGCTAGGCCACGGCCAGCAGTGGCATGGCAAAGCTCGAGCGCAGGGGAGAGGGTTGAAGTGGCGCAATGGTGCTGGAGTTGAGGGAGGCAGTATCTGCGACGGCGATGCGAATGTGGTAGGAGAGGAGAGGTGTGCAACATAGCCTAGTCGAAGATGTTGGCAAAGGCGATGGCGATTTCATGGAGCACTAGTCGAGTGGAGCATGAAAAATGGAGGTCAAACAAGTTGAGAAAAGGGGGTGATGAAATGTTGGACGCAATATGTGGGCATTAATGACGCTTGTAGCTGACTAAGGGAAATAGGTAGTCTGAGCGAATGGATCGTGTGTGTCAGACGCCCGACCCATAGCGATTCCGTACTATGCTATTTCAACGGATGTTTGATCCGAATGATGGGCTGACCTAGCTTTGCACCATGCATCATCCTGAATAGAATTAGAGGTGGGAGGTGGGCCATGCCATGCCATGCCAGCACAGCATAGGCTCAATGGGCTTCAGACCGTGGCGTGCTGTGCCTACGTGGCATGGCCACCTCTCCGTGTCATATCGTATCGGCCTGACTCGCCTCTGGCGAGGCCCAAGCACGACCTAGGGCACGTCATGCCGGTCCAGGCCTTGTCCTATTGGAAGTGTAGAGTCGTGTACGTCGTCGCTGTCGACCCGTCACCGTGGACGTCACTAATGACAAGGAGCAAGAACATCAACCACCGTCGAGGATCTGGTACACACATTATTTTGGAAAAGAACAAAATTTTATTTATTTATTGAGAAAAGGACCACTGGATCCGGTGCTAAGGTAGTGAGGATCGTTAAGATCCGGCGCCATCATCTTCGTCTCCGATCGCCATCGTTTTCTTTCTCGGGATAGTCGGCGAAGCTGATGGTGCGGTGTTGTAAGGCCGTGTTCGACGGCGGTGTGACCGAAGGCCGTTGGATTTGGTACCGAAGCTACAGGGACAATGAGGAGAGAATGGTATGGTACGATGTGCGGAGGTGGCGATGCGGGGAGGAAGTAGGGGTGGAGGAGGCAAGAGGAGAGAGAGAGAGAGGAGATGACATAGGTATAGGGAGATTGCGACTGAGCCGATGGGTCATGGGAGGAGTCGAATAGGAGAGATAGTATTTGATGATAGGTTGAGCAGTCGGGGTAATGTAGTTGATGGATTGAGTTGTAGATATGATGTTTTTTTACAAAAGGATCGATTTTATGTCGAACCGCCCTAGACACGGCCTAGACAGTCATGCCATACTGTGTTACCTATCGTGTCGAGTTTCTATACCAGACACGGTCTATCATTCGTGCCATGCTGGTTCAACCCGAAGATATTCGTGCCATGCCGTACTTTAGACCGTGCTCGGTGGTTGTGCCTAGCGCCGGTCAAAAAAAAAAAACCCCATTTGCCGAGGTCAGTTAGAGTAATAAGACAGATCAGCCTGCGACGACCCAACCAGCCGGCCCCGAGGCCCCCGACCAAAACAAGCAGCGATTCGTGATGTATATGCTGCCGTGATGTGCTCAGCCTCAGCGCGACGAGCAACTGAGGAAAGCCACGTATAATCAAGCAACCCCCGGCAAGAACCGTTCCGTTGCAACTCGTTTTCGCCAAAATCCAGTTCGTCTGCAGTGTCGCGCCTCCAATTTCACCCGACACATGGTTCGTTGCGCATTCAACTAGTATAATATGTACAAGTACAACGCGTGTGGATGCGAGGTTCGCCGTGTGCGTGGGTTCGTTCGATGAAGGCCTGCTACTACTTTACTCGGCTACAGCTGAGCGTTCGACGCGTCGGATATTGTTGGTCGGCGACCACCGACCAACGTCCGTCGGGCTCATCGGCTTGCTGAATGCTCTTCCCGCCTGCTGCTCGGCTGGTGTACATCCAACGCTCATCCCTCGGTCGGCGCACACCCAATCTCGCTCGGTGCCCGCCGCCGGCTCAACCCCCGTAGTCCGCCGCAGCCCATTCGCAGCCAGCTCAAACACCCACCGCCCCCTCGGCCCTTGCTGTCCCGTCGCACGCCCTTGCAACCCAATGCCCACAGCTGGCTTGTACATCTGCACCTCCTCAACCTGCTGCCAGCCGCCATGTCAGAGTGTACGTCAACCCTTCTCGACTCATAGTTGGATTGACCCCTAGCTGCAGAACACAGTAGAGTAGCAGCAATTCTTCTAATCTTCAAGTTTCCACGCTTGAAATTGTAAAGTGGAGTACTAGCATGTAAAGAAGTCTCCTATGGAGGAAGAAATCAATTCGATCAGGCCCCGTCCTTAGAAAACAGCAACACCCAATCAGGCAGGCAGGGCAGGCCCCATTCTCTCGTCACAACCTGTTCGCTCTTCTCTCTCATGTACCGCGTTTTGGCTGCTAGAAAGTTACTGACAGGTGGGCCGCCGCTGTTTGGGACCCACTCGTCGGTGTCAGCCGGACTGGAAGCTTCCCTCCCGCCTTGTGCCGCGTGGTCAGCGCGTTCCCCCGGTCAACACCGCCACCTCCAAAGCTCGTCGAAGTCATATGCTCGCAAGCGCCTTCTAGAACGCGTAGGCATCTCGATCTCATCCGCCTCAGGATTTCCCTCTCCTTAGCTGTCCATGGCCGCAACATTCTCAGCTTGATCTGCCCGCGTCTATAAAAACGCTGATCCGGAGGAGGCCACAAGAGCTAACGCAACAACATCTCGATATCTTGGTTCCTGAGGCAGAGTTAAGAGAGTTTGTTGTTAGTTCAGCCCGTGCTAGAATCTTCTTGCCTCCGGCGGCGGTCGATCGGTCGGCCGACATGCAGCGGAGCAACTCGTTCGGGACGTCGTGGGCGGACCAGTGGGACTACGGCGCCGACCCGAGCCCGCGGGCGACGGGCGACGGGAAGGACGGCGGCGGCAGGAAGCAGAGCGGCGTGGAGAAGACCAAGGCGGCCGCGGCGAGCGGGCTGAAGAAGGTGAAGGAGGGCACCGCTCAGGGGTTCCAGTGGATCAAGGACAAGTGCCAGAAGAAGGACGGCGGCGGCGGCGGCAAGAAGCAGGGCTCCGAGATAGCGGGGTGCTGATCGATCGTGAGTGTTGGAGATGTTCTTGCAGCGGTTGCATGAAAATGTATTGCGCTTCAGAGTTTCGCCCCGCGTTGCGGAATTCCTTGTACCAGGACATCTTCAGGTAGCAACTGCAAACGTTTCAGAAGAGATCTTTAGAGAAGATTTGGCTAGCTGCTTGCTGTTCGTGTCAGTAGAATATGGTTTGTGGTCTGTTCAGCTTGGCTCTGTTTTTAACTAGCCCTTCTCATGTAGATAAAAAGTATTTAATTTTTCTTCTTAACATCTGATTACTGTCTTGGACCTGCTTCTACTTGGTACTACTGTCTGTTTGATTGATGAACTTAGCTGCTCCGAGTCCTGAGAGCACCCTAACTCGATCTACGACAGCATGACGGATTCAGATGGTAATCGACTAGTCGCGGGTGCGAAGAAACAGTTGGTGTTTTCAGCTTCCCTATCTGCAGCCTCCGGCAAGCGATTAATATGTTCAGATAATATTTCGCAATTTGTCGTTCCAGTCTTTCAGAGCTCTGTTTGTCTTAGACACATGATTCACATGCAACATGTGTATTCAGTATCCTTTCTTCATTAAAAAAGAGTTCTTCACCAAGAGGTTCAATGTACGAGATCGTGATTCACATGCAACTTTACATTCTACAACCAGCTTTCTTTCCGCGAGCATATATTAACGAGACGAAGAATTTTTTTCCCCTTTTCCTTTGTTTTCTTTTCTTTTTTGAAACAAGAAACGAGACAAAGCCTAGTGCGCAAGAGTTTCCACAGAGCAGAACACACCTGAACTGCAGCTCACCGTGAAAATGATTTCGCCTGGAGTGTAATTTTCACACTACTAAATCCTATCTCCCTGATGCATCCACGCTATTGTAGTACTTGCACAGGTGTGTGAAGATCACAAAGCTGATGGAGCTCAAGAGGGCCAAGAACCAGTAGTAGTTATCCAGGTGCGCCACCCGAGGATCGTCGGAGAACCAGCTGTGGCCCTCGCCCGCCCTCGCCGTGACCGTCTTGAGAGCCGTGATCGGAAACGCACCGAGGAAGCACCCGACGCCGAAGACGGTGAGGTAGAACGCGATGCCGATGGTCCACATCGTGCTGGGAACCTGCGTGCAGAAGAACTTTCCTGCTTCTGTTCGTTGAAAGGTAGATTTCATTGCAATTCAGGCCGTTGTCTCTATTATTAGTGTCATCCGTGCGAAATTAATTATTGATGATTACTTAGACGATCCGTCGTCTACTACAGGTTACTACAGCAAGATCCGTACATATAAAGTCTAAGATAGAGTTACAGGCTTTCAACCTAATGAATTAATTTGAGTTATGCTTGATTGAGGATACACTGAGAAAAAAATCAATGTCAGTTGAGGAAACAACTGAATTTGGTGTTCAATCACCATTTAGATATGTTACAATTTTGGATCGCTTGTGTAACCATTATGAAGATTTTGGCAACAATAATTCTCAAAATTTGATGACACCTTAGTGGTAGCTAGTATGATGCTCTCTAGAGATTTACTCTTTAAAAGTGAAAATTTTGCTCTAATATTAGTTTAAGATGAAGGATTGAAGTGCAATAAGAAGTTTGCTTTTGCGTAGATACTGCAACATTGTCCGGTTGTCATAGCTCGATACAAGGGGTCTACTGCAGTTTAATACTCTATTGACGGTACACGAGTTCCTTTCATCTGGATAGTTTTAAAAGAGCAGCTTCAAACATGTTATCGAGTTTAATTACCTTTGAAGTCGGCAGTTTGACGTACGTAATGGCTAAACGTGTAAGTTGCTCTTTCAATGGACATTGTTGGTCGAATTTTGTGTTTTAGGTGAGGCATGTTAAATATTTATGATATGAGTTCTTCACTATCTATCAAGTGCCAAAAGGTGATATTATAATTTATGTTGTTTGATGATTGAGCATTTGTTTCAGGAGTTGTGTTTGAACCTGCCAGTGATTTGCTCAATTTTGCTTCCCAAGAAGCATTTAAATAAGACCGTTCTAGTTTTTCTTGTTCAGATTAATCCATTGAACTTTCAAGGTGCAAGATCTATTGACGAATATTTATTTTAAGGAGATTTTGATATTTTTTGCTACAAGAGAAAATTCATATCAAGGTGAAGATTGTTAAAGTATGATCTGTATTCATTTTGGTTTCATTTCCTACTCTAATTTAGAATTCTACTCCTATACGGAGTCTTTTATATTCATCTATAAATATGTGCCTGTAGTCCATAGAATATAGAAAGGTAAGCAAGACGTGAGAAGAAAAAAGATAGTCTCATTGTAAATATCTCTTCATATAGAGATATTTATTTTTCTTGTGGTTGTGATTTTTTTTCGAAAAGGTTGTCCACATTAAATCCCGCCTTTGATTCTATATTTTTACAGTAAATTTTGTAGACAATTTTTAGGGACCTGAAGTTGTGCATCTAATGCAGCAACAAAGAAAAAAAAAGGTTGACATGCTGCTGCTCTGTATCCGACTCGCATGGAAAATTTGCAAAAGGGATTCATGGGTGCACGAGTATGGACATCAAGTCAAGGAGAAACGAAGAAAAAAAAATGAAAGGGGGAGATAACAGACCAGATATAGGGCAATCTGCAGGTACCTTTTCCTTGAACATAGGGTATTACTAGGTAATTGTCCGCGGCGTGCCATGTGAGTAAATCGAGAAAACGTACGCAAAAAGGACAAACAAATTTTTTCCTAAAAAAAAAGGATCCAAGTGTATTTTTTTCGGAAAAGATCTAAACGTAAAAAAGAAAAACGGCAAAAGGACCTAAACGTAGCGCGTAGTTTTTATTTTCGGAGAAAGGACTTTCTCGAAAAAGGATCTAAATATAATTTCGATTTTCCCAAAAAGACCCGAGCGCTACGCCTAAAAACGCTAAAAAGGGCATTAACGTAATATGTATTCTTTTAAAAAAAAAAAGGACTCGATCGTAATTTTTTTCCTGAAAAGGATCTATATGTAATTTTTTTTCGAAAAAGGACTTGAGCGTAATTTTTTTTCGCCGGCTCGGCTCGAGCCGCAAGCCGAGCCGGCTTACTCCCGGCTCAAAGCAAGGAGGAGGCAGGAACTCTTCAGGCTTTAGTAGAGGGAATGATGTTATTTGATGGAGAAGAGTTTAGACTTTAGACCAACTCCAACTGTTCGTTAGAAAATTATGTGCAAGCAGCAGCCGAGCCTGCTCATGGCTCAAGCCTCAAACCAGACTAGCTATTCTTAAGCTATGATTCAGGTGGACCAGCTGTTCCCTACCCATTTAAATTGAGCTTTTGATTCTAAGGCCTAGCTCCGCTACCGTGAGCTACTGTGTGGATCAGGGTTCAAAAAACCGTCGAAAACCGCTCGGTTTTCGTGAAAACCGGCCGTACCGAGCCGGTTCGGTAATTAAAACCGCTCGGAAAACCGGCCAGATGAACAGTAAATTCAAAAAATTTGAAGAAATTTAGCAAAAAGTGTCAAAAAAATTTAATTTTTTTTGTGAGTTCCTAAGGTGATCCTAATGATTCTGTAAAATTTTCAGATTATTATCATATATGTATATTTTTAAAAATTACAGCGGTAATCTTGTCACAATATATGCTCTTCAGTTTTTATTTTCTAGGGGCACAAAATGAAGTCTAATATTTATTAAACTTTTTTTGTGATGTTATAACGTCATCAAAATGATTATGTAAAATTTTGAGATGATGATCAGATATGTGTATTTTTTTAAAATTCTGAAAGTACTATTATCATTGTATATGCTCTTCGGTTTTGATTTTATATGGGAAATAAATGAAGTCTAATATTTCTGAAAATTTTAGTACATGATCCTTTGGAATTATTTATATTTTCAGTAAAGTTTTAGAATATAATAAATCATTTTACTATTTATAAAAATCGATGATGTATTTGTTCCTTTTCATTAATTTACGCTTTAGATTTTTAGAAGAAATAAATGATTTAAAAATTGTAAAAATTTCTCTTAGGTGTTTTATAGATTAATTGGGATTTTTATATTTTTAAAAAATTTTGCAATTTTTCAATTTGTTCTTCTATTTTAACTATTTTTCCTTACATCATCGGATTTGATGTTACTGTTCATGTAGGTCGAACATGTCATTTTTGCGATAATGGAAGAGTGAGCGAAGCTATGCTTATGCCTACTCCACAACTTCAATTTAAATGCATTATAATGTAAATGGTGTTGATAAGTAAATGGTAGTGAAATTGCAAATGATTTTGCTTTGTAGTTATGTAAATGCTGATTTTTGCACTTATGTGATTGTAGTGTTGTAATGAAAGATTATTTATTGATATATTATTGCTAAATACATAACTAACAACTTCTAATTCTCTAAAATATAGCAAAGGCCATGTCGATTTTTTTCCAAATTTAGGAGAGATCATTCTGGAATTTTTCACGTTTTCACATACCTTATTTATATATTTATTATATTTTTACTCAATTTTAACCTTCTCTGTATTTCTACAATATTTTTTTGCATTTTTTCCCAATTTTTTTCGAGTTTTTCCCCAATTTTCCAACCTCGGGCAGTTTTCTCCAAAAACCGCTCGGTTTTTCGCGAAAACCGAGCGGTTTTTCGTCAAAAACCGCGGTTTTTCGTGATCTCATTTGACCAAATTTCAAAATTTTCAAATTTGCAAATCGTTCGGTTTTTCACGGTTTTCGAGTGGTTTACCGCGAAAACCGGTACCGCCGACTTCGCGAAAACCGCCCGCGAAACGGTTTTGTGTACCCTGGTGTGGATGCTAGTAATGCATTGCTGTTGTGAAAAACATCTTTTCAGTTCCCTTTTCCGATCAAATCTTAGTAAACAGCGCAGTCACTATTTTGCACGGATGATCTCAATTTCCTCCAACAAAATTATATATGTGCAGATTGATATGCAGGATGTATTTGTGCCACAGTTTTTTCCTAGGTTTTGTACCTAGTGCAAACAGGGGACCGGATATTGGGAAAAAGAAAGAGAAAAGGTAAAATGCTCCCATCATTGGAGCCACAACCATAGTTTTTTCTTTTAAACCACACAACCAAATTTGTTAATTTCTCCTTGCAATTGTTTTTTGTTAATTTCTTGAAATGGAGCATTTCATTATGTTGCCATTCCAACGAACTGTTTAAGCTATAAAACAAATTGATAAACGAATCATATTATTAACACATGCATGTTGACATAATGTTAGGTGCAGGGACGGAGCCAGGCCTCGGACCACCCGGACTTGGCCCAAAATTTCCTTCCAAATTCCATGCAAATTCAGAAATTGACCAAATATCTTTTGGGCCAGCCCAGACTGGCTCGAGGCTTGAGCTTAGACTGGCTCCGTCCCTAGTTAGGTACTTCCTTTTATTAAAGAGAGTAGCATCAACAATGGTAAAAAAAGATTGAAAATTATTTTTTGTGCAAAAAATTCAAGGCATGCAAACACATACATAATTAGTGTTCCATCGTCCTGGATCAAGTGCTGGATTACTTTAGATGATCAAGGTCGCAAGAGGATAAGAGATGAAAATGCATGGACAGCACCAAGCACACTTTCTCCTGAACGATCTCCAGTTGCTTGCTGTTGTGGAGTTCACTTCACTGATCATCATTCAGTACAGTCATTGCGTTTATTCGACGATTCTCACTGTGCGACGAATTTCAATGTAGAACAGCCTCCTCGTCCTCGCAAAGTGAAAATAAATGCTTAGGCGCACTACCAGACCAGCCTACCCTACTTGCCTCAGAATCAAGAATGTTCCTCCCCTCGGACGCATGTATGCGTTGCAGGAAGCGTCCTTCCTTGACAAATCACAACAAAGACCTAAAGGCGTATTCGGAACTATATATAAACGGTAAGATAAACACGTAAAACTAGAATGCCCGACCACTCTCTCGAGCAGGCCCTCCTCCCCTCGGACGCAGGTTCTTTCGTGTACAGAAACCTACTCCGCCCTGCAAACTCTCCCCTAGACCTGGGCATTGGACCGTACCGACACAGACTTGATTTGCTATAGGCCTAGATCGTGCCGTCCCAGCCTAACTTGCCTACGGCGAGCCTAGACACGGCTCAATAGCACGCCGTACCAACTTTGTGTTGTGCTAGACTAGGTCTGGTCTATTTTGACTATTGAAGAATAGAGGAAAGAAGTCAATGACGAGCAGGGAACCTACCATCGTGGTCACAAGGACAGAGTGCAGCTCAACCGGAGGTGAGGAAAGCGCTAGTATAGGGGAAGAAGCACGCATGGTGGCCAGGGGCGGTGGAGACATAGTGCAAGAAGGCCAGATTTGGCCGCGCTATGGTTGAAGACTGTTGGATCCAGTGCCAAGATGGTGAGGATCGTCGAGATTAGGTGCCGTCGTCTCCTTCCTCTCTGGTCTCCGCAGTCTTCTTTCTCAGGATGGCCTGCGAAGTTGGTGGCACGATGCTGCAAAGCTGTTTTCGGCTGCGATGTGACCGAAAGATGCCGGATTTGGCACCGATGCAACTGGTGACTGTGAGGAAGGGATGGCATGGGACGGGGGCGGGAGGTGGCGGTGTGGGGAGGAAGTAGTGGGTGGAGGAGGGTGAGATAAGAGAGAGAGGAGATGATGGAGGTACAAGGAGATGGCGATCGCACCGAATGGGTCATGGAGGAGGCAAAGGGGAGATATAGTATTTGATGATGCACTAGGTCGTTGGGATAAGGTGGTTGATGATGGGTTGGGCTCTAGATATGATATTTTTTTTACGAAAAGAAAGTTTTTGTGCCGAGCTAGCCCAAGCATGCCCCAATCGACCGTGTCGTGTTGGACTGCCTATCGTGTCGAGTTCCTAGGCCCAGTACGATCCATCATCGTGTCGTGCCAACCCGGTCTGAAGACATCCATGTCGTGCTATGCTTTAGGCCATACGTGCTTAGGGCCAGCCCAAAAAGACATGGCCCATTGCCCAGGTCTACTCTCCGCTCCTGCTCTCCAATAAATAGGGGTGGACACTTTTAAACCGAAACCGTAAAACTGAACTGAGCCGAATTAACCGATTATTTTGGTTTTCGGTTCGGTTTTTACTTTGGCACTATTCGGTTTTCAGTTTGCGGTTCGGTTTTGTGATTTCAGAAACCGAAAAAACTGGTGTACCGAATAACCGAATTCTTGCTCGGTCGGTTCCCATAATCCCATCCGGCCATTTGACATTTCCGTGCATCGGCATCGCACTCGCACGGCCATTATTCCCCATTCCCCAATCGCCAAGATGCGGTCGCCATCACGCCAACCCTAGTTCCCTAGTGGCCCAGTCTTCCCCTCGCGAACCAGCAGGTAGTGGCGACGGCGCCGCGCTGCCGGCCCTCCTGGGCTCCCAGAGTCCTGGCTCGATGGTTCCCCTCCCGGCGCAGCCCCAGGCACCAATACTGTCGCCGCCCTCCCAGCTTCCATACCCCGAGCCGTCGCGGCCCTCCTACCTCTCCTCGAGCCATCGTCGCCCTCCCATCCGGCCATCCTCTGAGCAGTTGCAACCATCGAGACTGAGAAGCACTGGATCTGCTTCAAGAACAAGGTCCCCCCCATCTCCAACACTTTGCTCTGTTTTATATCATTGCTAAGAAGCTATTACAATTTTTTTGTTTTGTTTTATCGCCAGTAGTAATCCAAAGGGGGTAAGCATAATAGCACAACTTACCAGTTTGGCAGTTTGCCTTGATCAAGGGCTAGAGTATTGTCCATCTTCATGATGGTTGAAATATGATGTGCAATGCTGAGGACCATCATGCCTTTTCATTTAGCAGAAATAGTATTATGCAACAGGAATGCAGTCTGATTGTCAACATTGGCTGTGCATTAATCAAGGCAAAGTACCTGTAGAATAGTTAACAAATAATAAAACATAAAGTCCACTATAAGCTTTTGCTGTTGCTGAGTGCCTGCTGGCCTGGTGCAGTGGTGCTTCAGTGCTTCTTCTACATGCTTTGAAGTTTGAAGCTCCTTATTTCTGGCATTTTGGAATGGCAAACTTTAAATTGTGCTTTTTAGTTGCCTGTCATTGGTGGACAACATATTTGACCTATACTGTTAATCTACTAATATGATATTGCATGCTTCTTAGTTGCTTGTCATTGCTTGACGCCTAGACATTGTATTTTGTGGTGCTATTATATGCACTTTGCTAATATCAGTACCTACTAGTAAATTGTGAATGTATTTTGATGTGTGATCACTATGATGCACTGGTTGGAAATTCGGTTAACCGAAAAACCGAATTAGTTCGGTTAATTCGATTCGGTTTCTGCGTCTATTCGGTTTCGGTTTGATTTACAGATCTCAAAAACTGATTTTTTTTAAAAAAACCCGAAAAAACCGTATAAACCGAATGCCCACCCCTACCAGTAGACTAGTACAATACCCTTTTCGCTCCATTGACTAGCCCACTCTCGCCGTCGTCGATCCCCACCGAGGCGATGATCCGCCGCCGCCGCCTCCCTCCACCTCCTCTGGCCGCAACGAGGCGGCGGCTTCTGCCTCTCCATTTCCTCCTCCATCCCCCCACCCTCAATCTCGTGGTCACTGTAGCTTTCGTGGCTTCGCCTTCTGTTTTCTTGGGGCAATGGCCAGGGATTCTGAAGGTGATTCCTAGTGCGTCGGCGTGGGCGGTTAAGACCTCAGCCGCTGTGCTTCTTGCCGACAAGAAGGTGTCCCCTCCGCTGGTTTACTCCTTAGAGCTTTAGGGTTTTTAGGCCGTGGAAAGTCCGAAAGAGACTTTTTTGTGTGTGTGTTACCATCAGTTTTTCTTTTTGATATGTTAACAATCAACAACGTTTTCTTTAGTTCTTAGAATCATAATAGTAAAATGGGGAAAGGTCTATATAACACTCTAAACTTTGCTTAAAAGTTTGTCCAGCGTCTTGAACTATGAAAACAGATATTTAAACTTCAAACTTTGCAATCCGGTTCAAATAACACCATGACCTAGTTTTGCATGATGGTATTGCCGCGTGGTGTAATGAGTGGACGGTTTTGCTACATAGGATAACACGTTGAGTAAGTTTAGGTGGATGACAGGGAAGCCCCCTAATGGCTTTTGCCCAAATCGAAACAGAGAGGGAAAGAGCTAAAAGAATCGACAGCCGTGGAAGCATGGCTGGAAGCTCAATAGGGGAGAAGCTCCTATGAGCCTCACCTGTCATTAGTCCAACTTAGTCAGTGTATCATCATACATGGCAAAACTAATTGCTCTTCACATCACACAGACAATATCACCCTGCGAACTCGGGTCAGGATGTTATTTGAACCGGATTGTAAAGTTCAGGAGTCAATTGTGTGATTTTATAGTTCGAAGTACCAGATGGACTTTCGGCTAAAGTTCGAAATATTATATAGACTTCTTAGTAATAAATTTTTTCTACTAGATATGACGAATATTCTTCGCTACTACATGATTGACAGCACAATGCAGTTAGGAGCAAAACACATCAATCCTAAACAGAGCCTTAACAGTGGAAATGTTCTGTGTAATTGTCATGGACAATTTGGCTAGGATGCAACAAGCAACTGCTTGCCCTTCCTGGCTCCCGTTGCGCATAATAACCCTACTATACCTTGCAGAGTCCCTAGAAGGGCAGCGTATACACGTGTCATCCGAGCTGGCTCGGCTCGAGCCGCGAGCCGAGCCGAAAAAATATTTACGGATGGGTCCTTTTTTATTTACGGATAGGTCTTTTTTCAGAAAAAAAATTACAATCGAGCCCTTGTTCGTAAAAAAAATTACAAACAGGTCCTTTTTCCAAAAAAAAAGAATATATATTACGCTTTGGCCCTTTATGCGTTTTTAAGGGTTGCGCTCGGGTCCTTTTCCTTACGTCTAGGTCCTTTTACGTTACGAATAGGTCCTTTTTCCAAAAAAATAATATATATATCACACTTAGGTCCTTTATGCGTTTTTAATGCTCACGCTCGGGTCCTTTTCCGTCATGAAAAAAAAAACGTACGGATCCTTCTTTCCGAAAAAAACATACATTTTTTCATGCTTTTTTTAACCATTACGTTTAATCCTTTTTTTCGAAAAAAAAATCAACTTTCTCGTATGGAGAGCGGCGCCCACGGCGTGGCACGCCGCGTCTAAGTTGCTAGTTTTAATGAAAGTGATACCGAAAAGTAAGAATACATGTACCTCTATTAAGGTTATTACCTATATATAAACGGGCAAACCGACCAGATTACCATCCCTATTGGTGCTACTGCAAACAGAAAAGCATTATCCTAGTTGTATTGCGAATTTTTGAGCCGAGGAAAATTGGAAGCCGCTGTACAAAAGCGCACGGTCGCCGACCTGATCGGCCGCGGCTTCCATCCTTCCCTCCAGTGCCACGCCTACTCTAACTAGACCTGGACAATAGACATTGTCTTTTTGGTTGGCTTTCCGCATGTCTGGTCTAACAGTCTAAAGCACGACACGATACAGATATCTTATAGCTAAAATAGCAAGGTATAAATGATGGATCGTGATGGGTCTGAAAACTTAGCATGATATACGGTACGACACGGCACGACCGACTTAGCTGTGCCTAAGTCGGCCCGGCATGAAAGTGGCTATTTCATAAAAAAAACATCGTATATATAGCCTACTCCATCATCAACTACTTTACCTTAGCGGCTTAGACCTTTATCAAATACTACCTCTCCCCTTTACCTCCCCTCATGATTCATCCGACGCAATCGTCATCTCCCCGCGTCTCCGTCATCTCCTCTCTCTCTCCTCCTACCCTCCTCCACCCCTACTTCCTTCTTGCTGACCGGAACGTATGAACGATCTGAACATTTAGGATTAGTTAGTATGTATGCATGTTGTTACTGTATTCTTTTTTCTTTCCAGAGAACTCCACTCTGTGGTGTAAGGTTTTTAACAAGGTAGTAACTTTGTATCTGTATCCACCGAATAGATAAAATTTAGTTCGTTTTTTCTCAAATAATTGTGTATACCAAACTCTCGTCGATGATCAACGCTTGCTCCTCGTCCTTGTATTGTGCCATGATAATGACCTCACGAAGACAAGTCCTGTCAGCACATGACACGGTACAGCAGGCCGCGGCCCAAAGTTCGTTGGGCGTGCCGCGCGGAGCCGAACTCCCACCTCTACTCTTTTAAGTTCCTAACCAATCTCTTCCATCTGCGATCTGTATTCTGTAGTTCTGTACTGCTCCACCGTGCATCGCAGTTCCCAGATTAAATTAAGGAAAACCCAGCAATCACATCCGCTGCTTAAGCTAAACACACACACCGATCAAACCACTCGCACATCTTGCTCCCTCCCACGCAGACGCAGCTCGGTCTCCACCGAACCCCGCTCTTGAGATCCAAATCCAGCGCCCATGCCGGAGGCCCTGCCGATGCCGTTGCCGCTGTCGGCGGCGGCGGCGGCGGCAGCGAGCTCCCCGGGCTCCTCCGTGCTGCGGGCGAGGCGGCGGCGAAGGGGGTGGCGTCGCCCGCGCGGGCTGCTGGGGTGGGGCGCCCTGGTGGTCTTCTTCTTCATCATGAACTGGTGGATGTTCTCCCGCCTCCAGGACCCCGCCGCGCGCCCGCACTTCCGCCTCCGTCGCCACCACCCGCCCCGCGCGGTCGCCGCCGCCAACTCGTCGCTTTCGACTCTGGTAATGCCGTTGCTTCTCTTACTAGTTGAGTGCATACGATTCGGCTGCCGTGACTAGTCTAATAGTGGGCAGTGGAAACGTGATGAGTCGGTAATGAACAATTCAATTGGTTAGATTAACCATGGCTGTCAGGCTGTGTGTGACATCTCTTGCTTTCATTTCGCAATCTGGCTTGCTAGAATCGTGAAAATAGCAAAATCCCAGTGTGCTCTCTAATGATATGCCGATATCAAAATTAATGTTGTATTGATCAATTTTAAGTTTGTAATGTGACATCTACTGCTACAAGCCTACAATAACTTGCCTTAGTACTATTTGCTATATCTTTTTTCAATTACTGGCATACAATTATCTTCGAGAATCGAGATAATGAGATATATTATTTTAGGATAATGTCATTCTGGGATGCCATGAAAGCTTCATTTTTTGTAAAGAAGATAAACATGTATGCTGTTGGATTTAGTACAAAATTTCTGAGGCATGGTTTTTGCTGTTAAAATGTTTGAAGGAAGAGGTGGGTGGTGCTGGAAAGGGGAAGAGACCTCACCAGGTCATGCTCACCCGCCTGCTCGCTTTGGCAGCCCATGCATTGGCAGAGGTAAGCATTCATAAATGCAGCTATGTGTTATTCGCATGTTCACCAATTATTGTCATTTGTAATTATAGTATTAATTACCTAGGCAGAGACCAGGCCAGAACCCAAGGACTTGTGGAAAGAACCGATAAATGCTACTATGTGGAAACCTTGCTCTGACCAAAGGGATTGGGAAGCATCAGGTAATTTCCGTTTATGTTACCCGGTGTTGTCGTTCAACATTTACTGTCATACCAATGTCGATTTTCTGGCTTTTCCCCCATTTTTTGATTTGTTGCTCTGTTGTTTTAACTTGCCGCCTTTTTGTTATTGAAGAGGGAACCAATGGTTACATCATGATCAGTGCAAATGGTGGAATAAACCAGCAAAGGGTGGCGGTGAGTTGTCCTATGTCCTTACTAAATGTATAACATCATATGTGCTCTATTTATTCCCCAAGGTTTTTAGTGCGAAATGTCTGGTCGTCACTTGTAGATAGATGATCAGAAGAGATCTATGTTTCTTTTGTACCTTGATGGATGAAGGATTATTATTTGTTTAAATTCTAACATCATCTGGTTCGATTCCATTACCTGAATAACGGTGACCAATATAACTCCATCCTTTATTTTAATGGCTTGCGCATTAATGCAACCTCTTTTCACAAAAGTAATCAAGTATGAATTTACAGTAATGTTCTGTATTAAATTTAAACGCACTTTATAAAAAGGTTAGACATATCATGTTAAAGCAACTTGGCCAAGGATGACAAACATCCTTATTGGCATGAATCCCAATCGAAGATTTTTGCTTTGTAGTGGGTTCAAATGGCACAGAGTAAGAGGCTTTCATGGTAGTGCTAATATTAGCAGATGTTTCTATCTTATGTAATTTGAAACATCGTTCAGTTTTGCTGGGTTAATTTGAACAAATTTCTTGAAGGAAAAATTGCATTTGAACTTTTTATTTTTTTGGTGTGAACTGGTATAAATTTATTTCATTAATCTCAATGCTTTTTTCTTTAACAGATCTGTAATGCTGTTACTGTATCTCGACTGCTCAATGCAACTCTTGTCATTCCAAAATTCTTCTACAGTAATGTTTGGCTGGACAAAAGGTATATTTCGTTATTTCCTTACAAAACAAGTTTGCCTTATTCTCATGTTTCGATAATTTGTTTCTATGATCGAATAATTTTATTATCTCCCTAAAGTGACAAATTAAATTCAATATCTTAGCCAGTTTGGCGATATATATCAGGAGGATTATTTTATCAATTATTTGAAATCTGATATTCGGATTGTGAAGGAGCTTCCTGTGGAGCTGCAATCGTTAGACTTGGAGGCGATCGGTAGCCTTGTAAGTAATCTTGAAAAGCTCTAGAAAGGTAGAAAAATAATTTTGATGCTCATTCTTTATTGTCTAACTCTCTTATTCTTCTGTAGGTTAATGATACAGATGTCATGAAAGAGGCAAAGCCAAGTTTATATGTAAAAAAGATACTGCCTATTTTACTGAAGAATAGAGTTGTCCACTTTGTAGGATTTGGAAATCGTTTATCTTTTGACCCAATACCTTTTGACCTACAGGTATTGCCATTTTGTGTTGGTTGCTACCATTTACCTGCAAAGCCACCTGCATGTCAAATTCCATTAGTTCTTTTTGAAAATTTTCAGTCTAGGTTGCATAAATATTTATACTGGGCAGCATATTCTTACAAGACACATAGCGGAGCTATGACATGGGTTCCGGGCCCTGGACTGATCCCAGTTTTTTGCTATATTTTTTTTGGGGGTGGGGGGGTGAGTGGGTGTGGCTGGCCATGACACTGCTTGAACATGGTTAAGCTGACATGTTCATTATGAGACACAGTAAAGAAGCTATAACTTGTTGTTTATTTTCTCTGTTGCTAATATAGCCACATCATTGATATATAAGAAACGAGAATAAAATGTAGGAACTTTACTGTGTTGCTAAAGGAAGAAGAATCAAATGCATATTCTGACCATATATATATATTTACTGTTCTACAGAGACTGCGATGCAGATGTAATTTTCATGCTCTTCGTTTTGTACGCAAAATACAAGAAACGGGTGCATTACTTGTGGAGAGGTTGCATGGTCACAGGCCCCATTCGTCACCTTTGGAGGATAATATTTTAGGTCATTTTGCTGGAAAATCCGCCCCTGACGAGAATAGGAATGATGCATCCAAATATCTAGCTGTTCATCTCAGGTTTGAGATTGATATGGTTGCATACTCAATGTGTTACTTTGGTGGTGGAAAAGATGAGGAAGAGGAATTAGAGACGTATCGTAAAATTCACTTTCCTGCTCTAACAGAAATCAAGAGGACAACAAAGTATGTGTGCGCTCCTATGTATTCCATTTCCAGTTTGTTTTTAAATAACATCTGTTTCTGAAAGTCGCATTATCATTTCAGGTTGCCCTCTGCTGCTTTCTTACGATCTGAAGGCAAATGCCCCCTTGCACCTGAAGAGGCCGTGCTTATGATTGCTGCTATTGGTTTCAAGCGCCGCACAAATATATACATTGCAGGTGCTGAAATTTATGGAGGAAGGCATAGGTTGGCTGCCATAAGCCGTTTATATCCTGCTTTAGTAACCAAAGAAACTCTTCTGTCTCCGTCTGAGCTCGAATCGTTCAGAAACTTCTCATCTCAGGTAACTTTTTATAAGATGTTTTATATGATCCTTTCTTGTGTAATATAGGTGGAAATATTGTTTTAAATAGCCCGATATAGCCCTGATATAGCGGTTAGGGGGTAGTAGCCGCTACGCAACAGCTGTATCGCTATGGCCGCTATAGTGTATGGTGTGTGGCAGCGATTCAATACAAATACATTTCAGGTTTTCATATGATTCATTTATTGGGTACTCATGCCATCTGCCATTTTAAATCATTACTCCAAAACTTGAGATGTGCACAGAAACAAATAATCTTAATACAAGATAAGCCATTTTACTTCACTTTGTATTTCTACAAATATAACTGAGCATGTTGTGCCCGCTAGATTGCCGCTATCTGCTATCTGCTATAAAAACACTTCGCCGCTACGCTCCTGCTACATGCTATTTCAAACATTGGGTGGAAAAGATGCATATACAGTGTTGGTACACAGGACTATAAACTATAAATGAGTAAAAACATGCTTGTTGAAGGCATGAAGCCTCAGCTGAGTACTTGCTTACAATGTGATCAAAATATATAGAAGCTGAAGGTTGCGTGTGCAATGCCAGGGAATGCTAATTTTTATATTCAGCTGGCAACAAATAATTATATAGAGAGAAGGTTAAATGTTGCCAACTCCATTCTAAAGGTGATTCATGTGGGCAGTGTAAGTTCCAAGTTTCATCCACTAGTGTGGCATACATGATAAGACAAGGAATATAGCAACAATTTCAGAATTTACATTAGCATCTTATGAATTCTGGTTACATTTGATGAAATAATTTTTTTCTGTTCATGCCATTTGCAGTTGGCAGCCCTGGACTTTATTGCATGTGCAGCTGCCGATGCATTTGCTATGACTGACTCGGGCAGCCAGTTCTCTTCTCTTGTCCAAGGATACCGCATGTACTATGGTGGTGGGGACCTTCCCACAATAAGACCAAACAAGCGGCGGCTAGCAAGCATACTTGTGAAGAACGCCACAATAGAGTGGAAGGAATTTGAAACTAGAGTTAAAAAACTCATACAACAAACTAAGCAAGTCCGTGAGAGGCCAGTTGCAAGGAGCATATTTAGACATCCACGATGTCCGGAGTGTATGTGCAGAACAGATAATTGAGATGTTTTGATAGTTTATTGTGCCTATAGCAATATTAGACAGCCAAAGCTTGTTTTGGGTGCTTTGGCTGACATCTTGACATTTCTCTTGCCCCTGACGTACGTTGGAATCAAATTAGAAAATGGGGTGATTGAGCTCTCACTTCGAGCAGAACTGCAATTGTGCATTCTAATTATGGTTCCAGCACAGCTGATTAGGATCAGCTTTCATTAGCCGACCGCCTTGATCAGGTAAATATTGTGTTGGATTTGGATTCCTCGGCAGACTGTTGTCTCCTGTGTGATCAAGGACTAAATTTTGCATCTGGACTTCTGTGCTGCTGCTGTAGGACTCAGATGAACTATCTTGTTACTGGGGGTGCATTATCTGCATCTAACCAGCGGAAAAAAAAACAATTATACTATGGCTATGCTGAGCAGCATCTCTCTAACCATGCAATTTGACAAAGTCAGCCACCTGACTTTCTGCGAATCGAGTATGGAATATACATTGTGGTTTCATTCACCATTTGATGAGTCGTACTAAAGTGGTAACTTGCTTTATTTTTTCCCATTCTCTTATTAATTGACTAGTGTTTGTGTTATACGAGCCGTACATAACATTGTTGTAACATGTAAGTTCATACAAATGGACAAAGCTATCATTACCAGCGAGAGGAATACTCTTTTTTTTTTGGTGTTCATCCAAGGGCAGACTTGCAGTGTTATGGTTTTGACATGCTGCTGCTATGAGGACCATTTTTTCTTTTTCTCTTTTCCAAATTTCTGCAAATAGTGAATCGCAGTTTGGTCTGAGACGAGGGAAGCTCAGAGCCACCTGACAGTGAGTGTTGGAAAAGAAAAACACTAGAGAAATTTGTACGCAGTCTATCTGTCTCACCTGCAAACCCTTGTTCTTCGCTTGTAACTTGTAGAGGGGGCAACTCCCATTAGATATGTTCCATGGCTATTTGAACATGTCAGCCTACAAGAATTCGTGTTGCAATATTAGTAGTTTAAGAAGCAATTGTCATATCAGAAGTTGATCGCTCTAATCCTCTCTGATAAGAAATTTTAGAATGCGGCTATGGTTGACAGATGTGCCCAAAGGACTTGTTGACCAAGGCAAAAGAAATTGGCAAGTGCTGCCTTGTAGAAGGGTGCTGAGAACTTCAGATGAAACGACTTGTTTCCCAAGAAGTTATTTCGTTCGACACTCTCCTTTAATCCGTTTTTTCTTCTTATTTTGAATTCAGCTCCAGCCGACCAGGCGTCCATCTTGCTGAATTACTGACAACACACACAGAATGAAAATCTCCGTATATGTTGCAATTACTATAGCACGAGAGGAAAATAAACAGAAGTAGTAATCAGCATAGCAAAAGGGTCATTGGAAACTGCAGCTTAAGTGAAAATGGTATGCATGCGTCTCCAAATGGTATACTCACAAGTCACAAGCATGTGTTAAATAACTAGTGCCATCAGCGACGAAACTAGAAATTTTTTTGTTAAGGTACAGACTTCACACGTGTAACTCTATTGTTTTGTATATTGATTTCGTAACATCGTAAGTTTAACACATATATTCGAAATTTGCTAAAAGTACATTTCAAATAGTTCTAAGATCTTAAAAATCCAAATTACTAAAATCAAAACCAATTCAATCAACAAATTTGATCAATTGAAGAGATGATCTTCTTGTAGTACTCTTCAAATCTTTAGGGTGCACCCCCTAGATCCGCCCCTGAGTGCCATATAGGGATCATCGAGTCAACATAACTAGAAGCAAGATTAATAGTACAATTAGACAATACAAAAATATAAGAACAAATAAACACAAGATGTGTGTTTTTATGTGCATAATATATAAAGCCTCTCCCCTATATTTATAGAAGTCCTGCTAGGAATTTGATATATAAAGCCTCTCCCCTATATTTATAGAAGTCCTGCTAGGAATTTGATATACATCCGCATCTTCTTGGAAGAAAAGAAAATGACGGAACCAACGTGTTCGCTGTACCCCTAGGAGTCGGTTTGGTAACAACAGGTTCAAACTTTTGCTTCCCGTCTTTCAATTTTTTTTTGCAAAGATGATCTTTCTTCTCCCTTCCCTCCTTCTACAGTATGCAGCAAGGGTATGATACAAACAATAGTGACGAATCTAAAGATATGATATAAGCAAGCTCGACACTAGAGATATAGTGTGACCTAAGACGAAGTTTGATCCAGCACTAAGACGGAGCCGAGAGCATAACGTAAACTAAGCTCAACAACAACAGCTTAACGTGATGGATAATATTATTTTTCTTTAGCAAAGCAGATATATTAGACTACTCATGAAAATTTTGGGATTTAACCTCTAGATTGCCGATCAAAAGAACGTTGACAAAAACTCAAGAGGAAGAAATCAAAACGAAAGGTCGAAAGAAAAGGTGAGGAAAAAAAAATGGAAGCAGTAGCCATGTAGCTACGCTAGCCTCCACGTCACTCCTCATGCACTTACAAAAGAACCCACACGGCCGCGACCCTATGGCAAACCCCAAACTTCGCCGCACACCAGCTGCTCGATCAATTGCCCCGCGCCCGAAGCAGGCCTGCCTGCCCTGCCGCCGCCGATGAGCTTCCTCGCCGGCCGCCTCGCTGCCAAGGAGGGCGCATACTTCCTCCAGGAGTCTAAGAACGCCGCCGGCCGCCTCGCGCAGAAGCTCCCCACCCCCGCGTCCGGGCCCGGGCCTGGGCCGGCGTCCACTCAGCCGTCGCCCGACGTGCTCCCGGAGATCCTCCGCCACTCTGTGCCCATCAAGGCGGCGCCACCTCCGGCCGACCCCTCCCTCTCGGCCTCCTCCCGGTGGGCCCCCCCTCCAGGCGGCGCCGAGGCTGCTGGCGTGTCTCCCGACGCGCTCAACCCGCTCCGCTCCTACGTCTCTCTGCCGCAGGCCACATTCGGCCCCAGAAGGTAATTTGCCTTTGTCCCCATGGTTTTTGCTCCAATTTTGTTTATCAGTAGTTCTGAATTCTGGATGATCGTGTTTATGTGTATGTGCTGCATTTGGTAAATGTGTGCCTGATTGTTCATGCTTTGGTATACGAGAAAGCAATTGCGCATGTGTGCGTATGCAAGATGCATCTTTTGATTGGGGCAAGCTGTTGTTAGTAGGCGTGGACCGGAAAAATTACTACATTGTAAGGGAAAGGGGTTTAGGAGCTGATTTTAGAAGGTTGATATGCTCTCATATGGAAATGGTTCTCAAGAGGGATTTATTCCACTAAACGCATTTATCTATACATGATTTTTTTGCGGATCAGTTCATAATGTCCAACTGGATCAATTGGTTGCCGGGTAGGCGTAAACCTAACAACAGAGCACATCCCAATCAATGCTTCCCTCAAAATTTACAATATTCAAACCGAACTGGTTACTATTAATACTGATTTTTTTACTTAATATTAATACTGATTGAAATGGGATATATATTACAAACAGCAAAACGGTTCACGACCATACTCAAACAAGCTCCATTTTTTGCTCCTACTCCTCCCCTCTGCTTCTGAAGTCGTGTAGCCAAGTTTTCATCTTCTCCATTAGTTCTTCAATAGATCTTTGGTCCTTCTCCTGCCGAAGAGTTTGCCACTGCTGCATGTAAGATAGAATTTTGTACATGATATCTCTGGGGTGTTTTAGAAACTTTTTTTGCAATCGCCATTTTGTTTCTTGTTTGTCAGATAGTCCACGCGAAACCTGCAAAACTGAACAGAAAATTCAGATAGTTATAATCACCCCTAGGCATAACCAGCTGTACAAGAAGTTTCCGAAGGATGTAGGGATTCTCTCCCAGTTGAGAGCTTCTTTCACACAGCACCAAGCAAATTGAGCAATGACACAAGAAAAGATGATATGGTCAGACATTTCTGGACAGCCACTGAATAATACAGTTTATACTGAAAAACAGTTTGAGCTTTTAGCCTGATACAGCTATATAGGGATTTTAAAAGGACTATTTAAGCTTTAAAAGCTGGCACATGTTCATATTGTCTGATGTATCATATCATTAGATAGTTGTGATAGTTCAAGCAAGAAGCCAAGTACACCGCTACACTCCTATGTCCAGCTTTTAAATCATGTGTATGAGATAATGCTCTTTTATTAACGTCATGCTTCTACCTGCTGATGACCTCATAAGTGAGGGTCATGTAAAGTGTTCATGATTTTTTTTTAATATGCGCAGAGGCATCCATTTAGGTTCATATAGGGAAGCTATTGATTGCATGGACGTTGTTTATACTTATGCGTATCTCTAAACATAAATTTCTAACAACTCAATCTTTCATACTAATTGGTTGGCATAGTGAACTCATCTTGTTACCAGAACAAGAGTCCACGTGTTTCAACTTTCAACTTCCAAGACTTGTAAAAGAAAAACTGTTTCTGGTCTGTGTAGTGTGTAGCACTTAATACTTTCCTGTGATTTAAAATTGCTACCTGAGTGTTTCCTATGCTCTCAGCCGTTTCGTGGGGTAGTTTAGTTAATGCTGTACAACTGAACTTGTAATGTATTTTCATTCTTTGTTATGTGCTTGTTGTGGTCTTGTTTACAGATGGCAGCTTCCAAATGAGCAACCTCACTACTCTGCAGCAACAGCCAATGAGCGGCGGCGTGATAGGCACCCAGCTCCCATGGACTCTGAGAAGTTGAAGGCTGTAATTGCTGGATACTCACAGAGTATATTTTCTTGCCAGTTGCTACAAAATTTTGAGTTGTAGTTATGTTGTTAAAGATATTTTGTTCTCACTTTTAGATTATTACAGTTGGGAAGGCATTTTTTTCTGCGACTATTTTGGTGTTCGGAGGAGCTACAACTGTTTTATTGTACACAGCAGATAAGCTACAGTTGCATTCAGTAAGTCATTGAACCGGTTTTAAGTTGAAAAATCTATCAGAATTAATTTACAATCTTTACCTTCTTCAACAAAACGAAAAACACGTGCGACCAAATTGTAAACAATAATGCTAGGTTTTGTGACTCTTCATCCATCTTTTTTGTGCTTTATTATTGGTGAGTTTTGTAGCTGTGTTGTTTTTCCAGTCTTCAGCTCTTGATTGATTCTTTGTACCCTGTATGTTTTCATGTGAAATTTGCTATCTAATGGCCCTCAATTGTTTGCTGTTATGTTGTCCACGATGTTCCAGTAGGCATAACTGTGCAAGAAAGCTCCCTTTGTTGTTTGTTTTCCCTCCTTTACTCATGCTCCTTCTGACCGTTAGCCTTTTTCACAGGCCATCTTTGTTCTTATTCTGACGAAGTATGCTACAAACTATTGGATTACTTACTCAGTTGCTTGTCAGTTGCCACATTGCACAGAGATGAAGAAAAAAAAAAAACAATCCTAGCATGCTTGAGTGATCAAAGTGTTTATTTCTAAGGTAGAGGTGGGGAGGCGGGAGGGGTTGGGGGGACTTTGAGGATGTCAAGGGGTTCTTCAGGTCAGTGAAGATATCTGGGAGAGCGGAAATTTAAAATAGTACTAATGTACTAGTGATGCAATGACGTGTAGATAAACAAATTTAACTTTTTATGCATAAACCAAGGAAACATACTAAATTGTGTAAACGTTCTGCTATTCATGACAGACATCTAATTGGCAAAGTAGCCTTACTGACAGAACATCGAATCTCCTTTTAGGTAGATGACGTCAGAACTAAAGGAAGAGATGCAGTGCATCGACAAGCTGATATGATCAGAGAACGAATAGCTCCACTAAGGAGATGGGTAAGAAAACTTCTGTACTCATCTTTCATTTCTGGCTACATTTACTCATTGTATTTGTCCTGGTGACTTCAGTAGATTATACTTCAGTGTTAATCAATTTCCGGCCTTCTGATATTTGTAACAGTATTGATCTGCCTTTCCACATTCTAAAACTATAGGCTGAAGATATGTCCCGAAAATGGCATTTCGAAGGAGATAAAGAAGCTAAGGAGAAGTCCATCATTATCAGAGAGCTTTCAAGAGCACTGGGTGCTAGGACGCCGCCAAATTGATCAAACACTGACGGCCGGTTGTTGTTGTAAGTCCACCACTCTTAAGGTCCTTGTTGTACGCATTACCTTGTCTATGTTTGTGTGTAAGTCTACAAGGAATAAAATCAATATATGTACATATTCCTATATTTGAATAAAGCACAGCCCATTCTGACCTGCGTAAAGCGTATAGTTGAATCTATATTTCGCATATCTTGAGCCTTTTTTTTGTGACATTCATAACCGATATTGGTACAGTAGCAAACGAAACAGTGCAACATATGTTACAGCTTATCCATGTGGTCTCTTAACGAGACGAAAAGAGGTGCTGTAAGCCTGTAAGGTGTCTTGGGATTAACGCAGGCAGAAAAGTTTGGTTTTCCGTTGTCGGATGCCAAATTGGCGACTCATGATTGAACTCATCACCAGAATAAGATCCATCGCCAACGTCGGCTTTGCCTGCAGCCTTCTGCAGCATCCTCGCGGTCAGCACATGAGCCGACGGGCGCCACCTCGGCAACATGTGCCGGCCGCCGGGAGGATTAACATGCAGGGCACCGTGCCGTGCGAGCGGTATGCACTGAAGCAGCTTCTGCCTGCCGCCCTCGTTGATCAGCGCGTCCATCCCGCTGCTCCGGACGGCCGCGCCAATCCACCGCAAGGATTGTCAGGATTCTGAAGAATTGAGAACTTGGTTCAGACATGAGTAAGCTCAAATGCAGATAGTGAACGGTGGAGATTCAAAGATACATTTTTGTTTAGTTGTATCCGATGGCTCTAAGTGAAGGCAGGGATTTAAACAGGATTGGACGGCTATGATGCATCCATAACCCTTGAACCTGATCCAACAGAGGAGAGTCAATATAGTCTTTACTGTTATCTTAGTAATGCAGTTTACTGTTGCAAGTAACTTTCGGTTACTTTGTCGCTTTCTGAACCTTACTAAAAGGGATATGCTGCAACTTTGGATCATTATCGAAGAAATGAGATTTCTGTTTTGTGCTTGCTTTACTTTTTGCCTTGTTCTTTTGATCTATAAGCCCTCAACTCTCTAGTGGAAGCACTTTTGCACCGCAGTATGTGACAGCTAACAAAACATATGTGCCACCTAATGGCTATGGACAGCATCCCTATCCTGGTTTTGGACATATGGGACCAGATCAGTTTTGAAGCCAACCTTGGGCCAGACCTCCTGAAACGCAATATGGACTACAGCCTCCATGGATACCAAATCAAAACAGGGAAAGGAATCAGTATGCTCAAGCTTTCAGCAAAACCAAATTGGAATTTCCCAGGTTTTTGGGAGACAATCCAGAAGCTTGGATTAGAAAAGCTGAGAAGTGTTTTGAGTTAGCTAGAACACCACATGAACAAAGAGTATCTGTTGCTGCTGAAGTGTATTTAAGTGGGAGAGCTGATCAATGGATTAGCAGCAATAATATTGACACTAGTAACTTGACATGGCCACAATTTTGTAACATGGTTTGTAAGAGATTTGCTGCAGAGAACAAGGTTGATATAGCAGATGCCTTCAGAGGATTACAACAACTTGGATCTGTTAATGCCTATATTGATAAGTTTGAAGAGATCATGTCCTTAGTGAAAAGAAATAACCCAACACTTAGAGAAGGGTACTTCCTGGACTTTTTTGTATCGGGGCTAAAGGACTACATAAAGGTACCATTGAAGTCCTTAGATCCTAAACATTGGTGGATGCATATGTACATGCAAGAAATTATGAGAGTATGCCATTATACAAGAAGCCAGCTAGTTGGACTAACAATGGGGGAAATAAAGGAAATTACCAAGGAAGTAATATGGCCAAGAGCAGAGTTTCAGGAAAGGGTAATACATCCTAAAATGCAGGAGTGGATAAATGGAACAAGGGAAGATGTTTTAAGTTCCAAGAACCATGGACTCCAGGACACAATAATGTGTGTAAATTTAAGAAGGCAATTCACTTGATCACCATTGAAGATGAGGAAGATGAAGGAGAACCTGCTGAGGCTAACTATTTTACTACTCCATCTAGTCCTGAACACAAAGAGAATGAAGATCAGGAGCTGCAAGTATCTATGCACACAATTGCAGGGACAAGTTCAGAATCTTCAACATTCAGTTTGAAGGTGAGGTTTGGACAGGTGACAGCAGTAGCGTTGGTGGATAGTGGAAGCGGTGCAACCTTTATAAATCCTACCATGGCAATGAAGATAGGAAGCAGGATAATGAATCATAATCCTGTGAAGGTGTCTGGCAAATGGTGGCGTCCTTATGAGTGAAGCTATATGCCATAATTGTAGTTATAGTATTCAAGGAGAAGACTTTATGTCAGATTTTAGATTGTTGAGCTTGAAGGGATACGATGTTATATTTGGAAGTGATTGGATTTATAATCATAGCCCAATAAGTCTGAATTTGAAGACTAGAGAGATGTCCATATGCAAAAATGGATGGAAGACAGTAATATTTGGTGATGAGACATTACCTGGAGAGAGATGCATTCTGAATGTGCATAAATTACAGAAATTGTTAGGCAAGGCAGTAGTGGTCTATTCTAAACCTATGTCATCTCTTCATACTACCAACAAAGAGGTACCTACAGAAATTCAGGGGGTTGTTGATCAATTTCCAGATGTATTTGAAGAACCACAAGAGTTACCACCTGAGAGAGAGCAATATCATAGCATTCCTTTAATTCCCAGGGCCAAACCAGTAAACATCAGACCGTATAGACTCCCACATCATCAAAAGGATGCTATGGAAGGAGTGATTGAACAATTACTCAAATCTCATGCCATAAGACCAAGTGTAAGTCCCTATTCTTCTCCTGCTATCCTTGTGAAAAAGAAAGACGGGTCTTGGCGCATGTATATAGATTACACGCAATTGAATGCTAATACCATAAAAAATAAATATCCAATTCCTGTAATTGAAGATCTATTGGATGAATTGCATTGAGCAGTGTATTTTTCTAAGATTGATTTGAGGTCTGAGTATCATCAAATAAGAATGAATACTGAAGATATCTTCAAGACAGCTTTGAGCACTCATGTGGGACATTTTGAATTTATTGTCATGCCTTTTGGACTTACAAATGCTCCTGCTATCCTTTTGTACTTAAGTAATTAAATCTTTCGCTCTGGTCATGATTATTTTGTTGCCATTGCTTTAATTATCTGCACAAGATTCATCTACTTTGTTATTGATACCTTGCATGTTTGTATAGACGGTCTTATAGATGATTTTATACTGTATTTACCATTGTATGGACAATCTATTAATTATATAAGAGACTATTACAGACAGTCCATTGTATAAGTAATCTTTAATTATATCTATAAATGATATGAATGTGTATTACAGACAACCATCGTCTACACATCGTGTTGCAATGGAGTTGGATATGACTCATTTTATTCCAAGCGATCACGGACACGTGGCCTAGCTGGTACAGCACCCATGGATCTCTCTCAGCATCTCTTTCCAAGGACAGGGACATATAAAGAAGAAGAATGAGACAAAAACACCAAATAGTAGGCATGGTTAGACAAACTTCAGGAAGATGAACCAAGTACAGGGAATCTATCCAGAGAAAACTTAATCAAACGTGAATGAATATAGGCTCTGTTTAGGGGAGCTATAGCTTTTCTAAAAAACTGTTTTTTGGATTTTCTGAGCTGAAAAATAGCTGTAGCTTTTTATAAGAGATCGTTTAACAAATAGCTATTTTTTCTCACCAATAAGCTACAAAAGCAGATCTAACCTAACTTTCAGTTTCTATATATGACTTCTAGATTATACCAAAAACCACTTAAAAGTTGAACTGTTTGGGGCTCGCTGGTTTTTTAGAAGCTACAGCTGACTTAAAGTCCTCCAAACATGACTATATACCAGTAATACCTTTTGTTAATAGCTAGATCCTTCAGGCTCGTCTGTTTGGCATCTTGAACTCAGTGACAGCGCAATGACGGTGTATTTCCCCTTCGCTTTCCGAAGGTACTTGGCCACATTGCACGCAAATCTCGAGAAGAGCATATCCAGTACAGACTCTCCAAAATGGCTAGCCAACATGCACTCCATGACCGCTCTTAGGCTCTTCGCAATGTTCAACCCACTCTGGATAGGGTCGAGCACAACGTCTCCTTCGGAGTCATCGCAGGGATCCCAGTTCGACTCAAAGAGTTGGATGTGATTGATGTTGAACAGCTTGTTCTGAGTGATCACTGTTTTCACCTCACAGACTGAAGGTCCATAAAATGGCAGATTGAAGTAGTCAAGATTCGCCTTCTCCACGAGGCCCTGTTGTGATATCATAGTGAAAGCATGTACTTTTAGTATTATATAGCTTTCATATGCAACAAGATGAAAATAAAAACTGTGCTATAGTGGTATTAAACTAATTGTACAGTGAATAACGTAGAGTTATAGACCTCCGTTACAAGAGATTGTATTGCTTGTGCCATTAATCCATAAATATCATTTAGCTCTCCGTCAAATACATCCTCGTTCTTCCTTCCGAGAAAAGCGAGCAGCATCTGACCACCAGATGCAAGTTCCTTGGAGCGCAGCTCGAGAAAGTTTGAGAAATCATTTTCAAATTGTTCTTGGTATAGCTTCACCACTGACATGGGTGTGGTTATCGTAATATAAATGTTTCCTTCATTTAGGAATCCTTTTTTATTGACCTCCTCAAACATCTGCACACAAATAAACAGTGCAAGGTTAGGACACATAATGTTGGTACTCGGTACAATTAAAGGAAAGATGCAAAATCCCCTATGTATCACTTTGAGTATGGAGAACACCACTATAATTTACTCTCTTCATTTAGAAATATAAGATGTATTTTGACTTTGCACAAAGATTAAGGTTACAGTAAAACTGACAAAGGTATGAGAGAAAATAACTTAAATACCCACTTAATTGTCATGGAAGGTGAGAGATAATACTTTGTGTGGGTATTAATGAATAAATGCATATCATTGATAGAAAATAAATAGGGGTACAGAAGGAAAAAACCTCATTAAATATACATAAAGCCTTATATTTCTAAACAAGGCTATGCAAACTATAGTCTGAACAAATGGAGTAAATTTTTTATGCTTGCACGCTCACAATTTATCTCGGAGTAAAGTCCCCCCAACAATTTTCTTTTTGCTAATTTTGATAACAAACCTTTTAAAACTTAAGAAATAGTCATTATGATGTGTTTTAACTATTGAAGGCATATATACCACATTCGCTCCTTTTTCTGTACTAATCTTTTTATAATGCAGATTTTTCAAGAGACTCTAGCAGCATATTTTAGCATTTATCTTTAGTGTGCATGGTTCGAGTATGAGATTATGGACGTACATCCTGCACCCATGAGTACTACAAATTGATCTTGATACCTAAATACCAGTTACTATTCAGAATCTTTCGTAGTTAGTTTCAATTTAACTCCAATGCCAATAGTACCTTCGACACGGCCAGTTTGATTTCATTTGTATTCTTTTCTTTGTACAATAGCATACTACAAACTTCACATACGTTAGACTTACTCATTTTATCATGTAAGATATATATATTCCATTGTTAATTGTTGGAGTTTATCGTAAATTCATAACAACATTAAAAATATAAGTTATCTAGCATTATCAAACTTGTTCAGCAAATTTAGATGATGTAATTTCACATTAATCACAGGATTTGTTTCTTAAACATACTCCTGTGGATGTAGATACAAATTTCGAGGTCTAAGATGTAGATAACATATGTTGTAGCATTCAGAACAATTTTTTTGAAACTCAATTAAATCATATCTGGTATAAAAATCCAAATACCAAATGACTTGATAACTGATTGGACTCTTTCCATTCAAAATTGCTTCACCTAAACTCACAATTGGGATAAGTTTTTCTGATTACCTGAGGGCGCCAGTGGAGGGAAAACATGGAATAGAACAGGTGAACACTCCGGCTGGGGAAAAGCCTAGTGTAGTATGATCCCGGCAACCCAACAACATAGTACGGAGGTAGTGTCACTGCTTGTCTGTTGTGATCCATAGCGACCAATTTATGTAGCTGTTCTAAAGATTTAAATAGGTAATTGAAGTCATTGCTCGGAAGATCATTTAGGAAGAACTGAATATCCTCAGGGTGTCGAGATATCTTGTCGCATCGTTCGCCGATAGCTCTGATCACCTCGGAGATGAAGATTAGTGTATTTGGCCCTGAAGAGCAGCCCAGGTCAACAACAACTATGGTCTTGGGGAGAAGAGCACTGTACACTTCTTCAATGGCCTTCCCAATCATCGGCTTTGTCTCGAGCAAAGCTTTTTCCTAACATATGCACACATTAAAACAAATTAAATCGGATTTAATTAACAAAGGAAAAAAGCGTAGTAGAAGGCGCTGATGACTATATGTATTTACTTGTTGGGATATTAACTTGAACATCTTTTGATTGTACTGTACAACTTCCGCCGATCCAAAGGCAACTCAATTCTGAATTAGTTACAAACATAGATTCTATTTGTTCAGAAATATAAAGTCTGTAGTTGAATAGTCTTATTTTCAAATATAAAGCTTATAAGTAGATTTAGTGATGCTTTTTCTACTGTAGTCCTATTTATTCTCTCTCAGCCATATGCATTTATTCATTACCACTCACATAAAATATTATCTCTCATATTCCAGGATAATTAAGTATGGCTATATAAGTCGTTTTCTCGCAACCTTAATCCTTATGCAAAGTCAAAATACATTTTATATTTCTGAACAGACGGAGTAGACCAGCAGCAGTAGATCAGACGTTTTTGGAGGCAATACAGTAGAATTATAACTAAGCTATACCTCGTTCCCACGGCTTAGGTGGAAGACGAAGAAGGCCCCTTGGGGTGAGGAGCCACCATATACACAGTACATCCCTGGTTGAGGTCCGCACTTGAATCAACACGGTTCAATTACCACGTTTTGCTTTGATATGAATAACCCGAGGGCTCCACAGGGCGGATTTCTTGGTGACGAACAGGTCATGGCTCGGGGTGTCTGGACGAGCCGAATGGCACGAACCAAGGAGATGAACGCCATGGGCAACGGAGAGCTGACGTGGCTTCGGCCGGAGCTCGCCAATTCCTTCCGTTATAAGAGTTACTGGTTAGGGTCGTGCGCGACGCTGCGCCGTGTGTAATTTGGTCCGACGGTTACTTCTAAAAAAATGGTATGAGGACCTAAACGAAATTTTGATTTTTAAAGTTTTTTTTTTCAAAAATTCTCTAGCTAAGAGTCGTTGGCGAATTTGCGAGACCATGGGTCCTTTTAGTAAAAAACCGGTGGAGGGCTTGTCGGCGAATTTACGGTAGGGATGGCAATCAAACCTGCGGATTCGAGTACCCGCGGGTTCGGCACCCGATCAGGTCGGGTTCGGGTTCTAATTTTTACCCGCGGGTTCTTCGAGTCGGGTTTGAGTTCTAATTTTTATCCGCGGGTACCCATCGGATATCCGAAATACCGCATATACCCGTCGGATTCCGGGTACCCGCCAGGTTCGGCTCGGGTTTTCTGGTTCGGGTTTCTTATCGGGCCGGATTTTGCAAAACCCATACCCAACCCAACCTATTGCCACCCATTTGCACAAACCCGTTGGGTACCCACCGGATTTCGGGTACCGACGGGTTTGGGTTCGGTATAATTTTTTACCTGATAGGGTATTCGGGTTCGGGTTGGGTTTTCCAATTCGGGTTTTCTGTCGGGTCGGGTTTTGTCAAACCCGCACCCAACCCGACCTGTTGCCATCCCTAATTTACGGAACTACGAGGCCTTTTTTACAAGGCCGTGCGAAATGATGGAGGACCTAAACGCAAATTCAGATTTTCTTAAAAAACGGGTGGAGGACCCGTCGGCGAATTTATAGAACTACGGGGTGTTTTTCACAAAATAGCAAGTGGAAGGACTTAAAGGTAATTTTGTTTTTTCGGAGGGACCCTTTCGCGAAGACGCTGAGGTGGCATAGCTGGGAGGGCTCCAGTCCCTCCAGCTTTAATATAAGGCACTAGATGCACACCGGAACGCGCTTTGCTGCACGCGGAATGAATCATTAAGACATGCAGAGATTTTAACAGAAAGTGGTTTTTTCAATAATACCTCCTAAGAGAGGGGGAAAAGTACTAGCACCATTGTAAGTTTTTTTTGAAATTGCGAAAGTTCGATCACACTTTGATTTTTTTAGGGTAGCTTAGGCATGCTCTCGGGATTTTTATCACAAATTTTCAAAAATCTACAAATTTAGTAGCTCAATTAACCGGTCGCTCGGTCCACAAGGCTCCTGCCACCGGAGTTAGGCATCTATATGAGGATAACAAGAAGGGTACCATAGAACTACAGTGGTTTTACGCGATGTGGCGGCGGCAAGGATACAAATCTCTTCGAATACCATAAAATCTGAACTACCGGTCGTTTAAAAAAATTTAAATTGTTTTTTGAAATTGCTACAGTAACCTGAATTTTGTTTTTTCTCGGCGGAATTTCGTGATTTTTGATCGGTTTTCAAACTTTTAAGGCTGGATTTGATCGAATTTGGTCCAATAACCCTTAAGAAAGTCATCTTCTATGAATGTTTTTTGAAAAAAACGAATTTTCGAGACATTTTAAAATTTTGGCAAAAACACTGTTAGATTTTTATAAAATAGTAAAAGCTTGATAATGATCTAAAAAATTTATGGTATAATCTTTAGTAGTGTAGGATCATATAGAATTTTTTTAAATAATTTAACTTCATTTGTTATCTTTAAAAAATCAAAAATGGAATGAACATAATTGGGACAGTAACCTTGTCAGAATTTTATAAATTTTCTTGAGCGTGATCATGATCTAAAATTTTTATTAGAGATTAATAATTTCCTCAGTACCATTCTATAAAATTTTCAAAAAAATTCAACTTTTTTTTTGGTCAATCAAATCTATGTAAGCATTGAACTCCATTTTTTATATTATATTTCAAAACTCAAAAAGAGAAAGACATAAATGGTACTGCGCCTTTTAATAATTTTTTTAGGGTAGTTTAGGCATGCTCTCAGGACTTTTCTCACAACTTTTCAAAAATATACAAATTTAGTAGCTCAATTAAACCAGTGGAGTTGCTTTAAATGCATTAGTAGCACCGCTGGAATTTTTAAAAATCGGGTAAATCTGATGACAATTTGAAATTTTTTTTACAGCAAGGTAGTCATGCTCTCGGTACCCTCCTCCAAAAATTTCATGAATTTGTAAAGTTATCACTTCCCTGTAGAAACTACACTTGTTGCCACGGGCGAACCTTGAATTTTAAGAAAAAGAAAAATTGCCTAAAAATACCTCCCAAAGAATAGAAAGTTATATAGATATAGATACCACTTGTTGCCACGGGCGATCCTTGAATTTTAGTGGAGAGAAAAGTTACCTAAAAAATTGAGAAAGCAAAAAATAAAAATACTGTTTGTTTTAATAATTTATTTTTTTGGAAATAATGTACCGTAGAAATTTCATGTAATAGATATAGATACCGATCGTTGCCACGCGCGATCCTTGAATTTTAACAGAGAGTCAAATTGCCTGAAAAACTGAGAAAGTTAAAAAAATAAAAACAATTGTCAGTTTTAATAATTTAAAAAAAAATTTGGAATTTTTTATTTTTTAGTTAACAGAGAGTAAAATGGCTTAAAAAACTGAGAAAGTAAAAAAATAAAAATATTGTCAGTTTTAATAATTTTTTTAAAATATTATTTTTATGATTTTTTGGTGAAAATATTTTCTGGAAATAATTTGCTGTAGAAATTTCATTTTAAAAGTCTAAAGTATAAAATAAATTCTCTTTTTTTCTTAAGAAAACAAAAATTTTTTTGCACAAAATTAAAATAAATTTTCTTTTCTATTTTTTCCGAAAATGAAAACACTTCTTTTCATTGTAGCTGCAACTGTGCTCTGCGAAGCTACAATGTTCCAAAATATTCTTGCGCCATCTGTATTCGAAGCCCAGACCGGCCGCTCGGTCCGTAAGGCTCCTGCCACCGGAGTTAGGCGTCAATAGGAGCCATGAGGCTACCAAGAAGGGTACCGTAGAAACTACAGTGGTTTTGCGCGATGGGGCGGGCGTGGGTAGAGCTGGCCAAACGGGCCCACACGCGGCATGCAACTGTGGGTCCAGCCCGGGCACGGCATGGCCCAGAGCTAAACGGGCCGTGCCGGCACGGCCAAACCAAGTGTGCCGTGCTTGGGCCAAAGGTAGGGCACGGCACGGGCACGGCCCGTTTAAAAAAATAGCCGTTTATAGTCGTTGCAAACTTAAAAAATTCAAAAAAATTCGAAAAAATAAAAAAAAATCCTGAATTGTTTTCCTATAAATAGGTGGCTGCCCCCTCCCCATTTCTACACCAGCAATATTGTATTCTCTTCTAATCATTCTCTTGTGGAAATTCTTTTGCTCTTAGTGGTAATTTGGCAAAATTAAAAATAGTTTTGTCAAAAATCCAAAAATCTGAAATTCGGCTTTCGGCTTATGTCAAGAAATCAAGGTGATAATTGTGATTTATTATTTCATTTTGTTATTATTTTAAATCATATTTTAGTATTAATAACGTCATTATTTCTTGAAGTTTGCTTTATGGAGCCTGGGGATTTTCCGTCGTTCCCGACACGATTTGATATTTCACCCGAGGAGCTTCTTGCATCATATGCCGAAGAAGCTGCAGGAGCTATGTCATCTTCAGGCTCTACAAGTGCTACTGCGTCGGCAAGCACCGGGGCGAAAAGAACAAGACGCAGTATATCGGGAGTCTGGGAAGATTTCGACTAGATTTTTGAGACATCAAATGACGTCCAAATCAGGTATGTTGTTTGTAAATATTGCAAGCATAAATTAACTGCGAAATCTTCAGGTGGAACGGGGCACTTGAAGAGGCATGCTGACAACTGTAGAAAAAAAGCGGGAATGGCTTTGAGGCAGACGCATCTGCAGTACAACCCCGACTGTACGGTACGTAACTGGGACTACAATTCTGAGGTAGCTCGTGAATCTCTTTGTCGTTTAATCGCTTCTCAAGATCTTCCTTTAAACTTTGGTGAGTCAGCTGCGTTTGAAAGCTATATTAGGACCGCTCATAATCCTAGGTTTTCTGCAGTTTCTAGACAGACAACAACTAGAGATTTGATTAAATATTATAATAATTGTCGCAATAACCTAAAAGAAAAATTTAGTACCTGTACTTTTTCTGTGTCTTTAACATCTGATAATCTGATATATAGAGTGGTAGAGCTAAAGAGGATTACCTTAGTGTAGTTGCTCATTATGTAAACGATGATTGGCAACTAGAAAAGAGAATTATAGGATTCAAATTAATTGATGTAGCACATATTGGTGAAAATATTGCTGATTGTATTGTAAAAGTTGTGGAAGATCTTGGCATTAATGATAAGATTTTGGCATTAACATTAGATAATGCTTCCGCAAATACTTCTGCCATGAACATACTTACTCCGCTTTTCAATTCATATGCTGAATCTTTCTTATTACATCAGCGTTGTGCTTGCCATATTATTAATCTTATAGTTAAATCTGGTTTAAAGAGGTTAAATCAGTATATTGAACCTTTTCGCACTACAATATCTTTCTTAAGTCATTCTAATCAACGAATAGCAGCATATAAAACTTATTATATTGCAATGAATGTACGTCCGCGTAAGTTTGGTTTGGATATGCCTGTTAGATGGAACTCTACTTACTTGATGCTTAAGAATGTCATACCATATGAGAGCATATTTTCTGTTTTTATTAACACGCACTGTCGTACACGGGATGGTCAACCGGTACTAACAAAGCAACATTGGTATGTTGCTAAATACTTGCTTTCATTTTTAGAACTTTTTTTGATTCCACTGTTGCTTTATCTGGAGTTTATTATTCAACCTCTCCTTTAATTGTGCATCATATTTTAGAAATTGCTACCCACTTAAAGAGCCACGAAAATGATAATATATTGCGGGAAGCTGTTTATGCTATGAAAACTAAATTTTTGAAATATTGGCAAGAAATTCCTATGTTATATGCATTTGCATTTATTTTAGATCCTAGAGCTAAAGTTCGAGGATTTTCTAATGTTCTCTCACTTTTAAGTGATGCGGTAGGTACTGATTATTCTAGTTATTTTTCAAATATCCGTGCTAACTTATCTGAAGTTTATGATAAGTACGATCAGAAGTTTGCTGGAGTTCGCATGCAACGACCTCCACCAGCACCCACAACAGGTAAGAAGAAAACAGCGTGGGGAAAGATATGGGGTACAGGTGGCTCTTCCTCAAGGAGTTCAACTACATCAATGACAAGTGCGGACGCATCTAGTGGTGGGGAGCTAGCTGCCTATCTCAACAGCGACATTGTCAACTACCAAGAGAAGCAAGAGGAGGACTTCAACATTTTGCAGTGGTGGCACGAGCACAAGATAACATATCCGGTGCTTTCCATACTAGCACGGGATGTGTTAACAGTTCCTGTCTCCACGGTTTCTTCGGAGTCTGCTTTCAGTCTATCCAGAAGAATAATCGAGGAGAGAAGAACAAGTCTGACTAGTGAGATGGTGGAAATACTTCTCACTGTGAAAGATTGGGAACAAGCTGATCAACGAGCTCAACATACTGCAGAAAATATCGAAATGTGTGAGACGTTGAAAATCTTTATCTAGATAATGAGGAAGAATAATTGTAATCTTCACTTTTTTATTGTATCACCGAGCTATAGGCCATACTCTTTTTTCTTTGCCAAGGTTTTCTCGTGTTGAGTTTTTACTTGGCAAAGTTTTTAACGAGGCAGCCAAACATCAATAAAGCTCATTATTTAATTCAAATTATTTGTCTCATTTTAGAATTTATCTCGTATTTTAGCTTTTTCTTAATTTATATATATATTTAAAACGTTTTTGTTCATCCTTCGAGTTCTTATAATTATTCTAAATTTTCCCATTTTTCTGAATTTTTTCATATTTTTTTGCATTTTTTTACCCTACTATATCTATTTTTCTAATTTTTTCATATTTTTTTGATTTTTTTTTAAATTTTCTGCCACTAAACGGGCCCGTTTGGCCCGCGAAGGACAGGGTCGGCACGGCACGGCCCGAGAGACCAACGGGCCGTGCCTGGGCCGCCAACCCGGCACGTGGGCCGACACGGCATGGTCCGTTTACGAGCCGGGCCTAAACGGGCCGTGCCCATTTTTAAACGGGTTGTGCTGTGTCGGGCGGCCCGTTTGGCCAGCTCTAGGCGTGGGGACGGTGCGCCTTACTTCTTCAAGAATAGAGAGTTATATTGATACATTAATATTAGCACTGTAGGCAACAAATCGTACTCTGCGTGTCAACGGATGGAGTTTTGGGCTGTGAAAAAGTTCAGACCTACATTAATGCAGCCTTTTCGTACTTGTATAGTTAAAGAATCATTGAGCTGGATCCACGCGTTCTAATATTTAGGCTCAAAAGCTACAGGTTTCGAACAGGGTTTGCCGAGTCTAATGAGATTTAATTGTTCAGTTTGAGATGTATATGACCAATCAAGTAGTATATCACTAGATTAACTGTGCCAAATTGTGTTGTGTGTGTGTATATACAGGTTTAATGTATGACCATACGGTTATCCTGAATTTATTCTTGTACTGGAATTTTCGCTCCTTCCCCTGGGGCCTGGACTAGAATTTCTGAAGAGAAGATGGTGTACAAACCTGAATCCTGGAGTTGTTGGCGTAGCTGGTCTCCCCTTCCCCTTGAGCCATATGGAAGTCACGCTCCATCTTCATGGCCGCCGAAAGCTCTCTAGGCCTAGCTTGATTTGTTGGTGACCACGGTGAGAATCAGAACACGCGCAAGGTCCGAGTGCAACTGTTGCAAGGGCTAGCTACATATAAAGCAGGGGTCATGTTTTGCTGTCCCATGGGCTAATTGGGGGGCTATGTTTTAGATTTGCTTCAGTTTTGAACTAAAAACTCTCCCAAACAGTATAGCTGCAAAACAGCTGGTAAGTTAAGCCACAACAGAAGCACTCTCAAAAGTTGCAGCTGCTGGGGAGGAGCTTTTCAACTGTGGCTTCGCTTGACCATCTCTCACCTCGCTCGCTCCGCTTTCCCGACCTCCGCCACCCCGCCTCACCGCCTCCACGTTACCTCCCCACTTGGACGTCGCTGTATTTCGCTATGTTGCTACCTTCCCGCTCGGTTGGCCCCCAAAAGCTATAGCTGCAGTAGCCAGTTTGACAAACAGTATAACAAGAAAAGCCACAGCCACAGCTGCTTTACAGCTCAGCAAACCAAAAGCAACTTTTCAGCCCAACCGCAGCTCCCCAAACAGGCCCTAAATTTGTCGGAGTTTATGGACTTAGTCCAAATTAATATTCTTTATAAATAAAAAATTAGAATCCCACTCATGCATGGTAGAAGGTGGAAAGTTTAGTACCATATTGCTAATCTATAAGAGAGGAAACTAATTTATAAGATGGAGTTGATTTTGCCTAATTGAAGCAAGTAAAAGAAGAACATACGCGCTAGCTCGATTCGCTACGCCATCGCCCGTGGCATGCGTGTGAATGCTGCGATGATTTCGAATCTGATTGTGTGTCAATACCATTTCCTCTCTTTATAAGAATACTTGAAGAGTAGTTGAGTTAGGTGTATTTGCGACATGTGCAAATTCTTATAAGAATACTTGATAAGTTAGGTGTATTTGTTTTCACGCTCACGCTCACGCCCATGATAAGTTAAGTATACCTTGGTTACATGCGCTAGACTTCTTAGCTGAAACGGTATGTGCTAGGAGTATTCCTATTCTTGATTAAACTAGAAACTTATACGCGGCGTGCCGCGTCGCTCTCCACACGAGCAAATTGAGAAAACGCGCGATCGACGCTCCACACACGAGCAAATCGAGAAAACGCGCGAAAAGGACCTAAAAATGATTTTGTGTTTTCCGCAAAAAGGCTTAAACGTAATGCTAGAAAAACGCAACAAGGACCTAAATGTAATGTATATTTTTTTCCAAAAAAAGGACCTGAATATTTTTTCTTTTACGAAAAGGACCTAATCGTAATTCCTTTTTTGGTAAAAGAACCCGAGCGCAAGCCTTAAAAACGCATAAAGAAACTAGGCGTAATATATATTCTTTTTTCGGAAAAAGGATCTAACCGTAATTTTTTCCAGAAAAAAGACCTATATGTAATTTTCTTTTCGGAAAAAGACCCGAATGTAAATTTTTTCGGCCGGCTCGGCTCGGGCTTTGTTGGCTTTAGTAAAGGTAGTATTCTTATAAGAATACTTGATAAATTAGGTGAGTTAGGTGTATTTGTTTTCATGGTCATGCTACAATTGTATAATACGTTGCTTACACGTGCAAGGCGGGTGAGTACACACGGGGGCTTCCGCGTTAATGGCTGAAAGAGGAGCTAAACTTGCCGGCCTATCTCGCGTGTTTTAGTTAAATTTTGTCAACGATTGTAGAGTTCCAGTTGGATATGACTCATTCTGTTCCAACCGATATAGCCGGTACAGCACCCATGGATCTCTCTCAGCACCTCTTTTCCTCTCTTGATCCTGCACATGAAGTGCCATCCAACTCTCCATCATCACTAAAGCGACATGTGCTATTCTTGATTAAATTCTTATAAGAATACTTGATGAGTTAGTTGAGTTAGGTGTATTTGCGACATGTGCAAATTCTTATAAGAATACTTGATAAGTTAGGTGTATTTGTTTTCACGCTCATGATAAGTTAAGTATACGTTGCTTACATGTGCTAGACTTCTTCGCTGAAGCGGTATGTGCTAGGAGTATTCCTATTCTTGACCGAACAGTAAACCGGTCCAATTTAAATTGAAATTCAAAAAAATTAGAAAAAAAATTATCCTAAATTTCGCTAAAATTAGTATTATTATTGTTGTGACCTCCGACATCAAAATTATTTAAAAACCTAATTTTTTAGACATTTGCGAGGCATAGCTTGTAATTGTTGTGTTGTTAAATTGTGGAGCTTAAGTTTGGAACAGGTTAAACGGCAGCTAAGCATATTTGTTGTTGTCTGATGTTAGGTTACTCTCTGATCGATGGTAGCTTGTTCTTATTGTGTTGTTAGATTGTAGAGTTTATGTTTGGAACAAGTTAAACGGTAACTAAGTATATTTGTTGTTGTTTTGATGTAAGCTAAGCATATTTGTATGTTTCATTTCATTGTAACTCGATTTTTTTTACTAACATAGAGTTTATGTAGGTCCAACATCCTTATCTATGCGACAATGGAAGGAAGACGAAGCTATACCAAGTGCAAACGTTCATTTTCGGTGAGGAATATTGATCTCAAATGTCATATATCATGGTATTGAAATATGGACTTGTTGGATTGAGTTGTTAAAGGTATTGAAATGAAATATTATTTATTTATATATTATTGCTAAATGCCTACTTTACAACTTCACATTGCCTAAAATATAGCAAAGATCATGCCAAAATTTTTCATATTTTTCATAGTTGCGCTATTTTTGCTAAACATGTACTTTATAACTTTTTATAATTTTTGGGGATTTTATCGGCTTTTACAAAATTTTCACAATTTTTTGGAGACTTTATTGGCTTTTTACAAATATTTTCATTTTTTCTTGCCTTTTTCTCCATTTTTCATTGTGTCACCGGTTTTCACTGTTTTTCTTAAAAACCACTCGAAATTTGAGTAAAACCGGGATTGTCGACCATTTCGAGCCATTTTCGAGATTTTTTCGCTACATTTGATCGACTTGTTTGACTTTAAAAATCGTTCGATTTTTAGCGATTTTTGATCGATTTTCGTGGTAAATCAGTACCACCGAGACTTTAATTTTCAACCTTAAATCTGTTTGGTTAACCCTAGTGACAGCACAATGACGGTGTATTTTTCCTTCGCTTCCCCAAGGTACTTTCCACATTGCACGCAAATCTCGAGAAGAATACATCCAATACAGACTCCCCGAAATGGCTAGCAAACATGCCGGCGATCACCGCTCTCAGGCACATTGCAATGTTCTGTTGAATTATATGGGCTTAGCCCATTTAAATGAAAATCCAAATAAATCTCAAAGGCCCATTCATGAAGGGGGAGGGGTGGGATGTCTTTAGTACCATATTGCTTGTGGAGGTAGAGAGAGACCTACTTAAATATGGAGTTGGTTCTCTCCCTATTACACATGGCAATGGAGGGAAGAGAAAGAACCCACACGCGCGCTCGCTCGCCTCGCCTCGCCTCGCTGGGCCGGGCTTGATCATGGGCATGGGCGGCGGGCGCGCGGCACCTGCGTGAATGGTCCGTCGAAATCGGACCGGATGCCTTGCGCAGACGCAACTTCCTTTTGCAGTTTTTATCTTTTGCTACTCGGGATCAGTTCGAGATATAGAGATAAAATCGTGTTGGTTTCGGATCCAAACTGAAAAAACGCGTTTTCCGCCTCTATATATACTGGCCGAGTCCATGAGTAAAATATACGGATCTATACACAAGCTTCTGCCTCCTTCCAGTGCTGCGCCGCCACCGTAGTCCGCCTCATCCTGCTGCGTCGGCGTGCACCGACGAACGGGGGAGCAGGTCTCCGGAATCTGTTGTCTTTGCGATCCTGCACCGGGAGAAGGCGAATAAGGTTTTTGGGAAGCGCTTTGCGCGACTGCTCACGATCGTCATCACGGCTCGTCTACCAGTACGCTCGGGCGCCGTTGTTCGTCGTCGACGCGCTCGGTGCCAACACGTTCTCGTCATCAACAACGTACCATCTACATCGGCTATTGCTTCCTCTGATGAGATCGATGCGTGAGAATCATGTTTAACTCATTGTTGTTTTTACTCTTGAGTATAGTAGATCTATTCATGTGTAGCTTTGTGATATGCATGTGTAGATTATACTCTCACAATATGATCATGTTAGTCAATCTGTTCATGTTCATGTTTTATCTCGGAATTTATATAAATCTGAAAGTGCTAATTATTCCAACAATCCAAAAACCTTATGTTAGGCACTTTGGTTTAACGATGGCTGGATTTACCGATGCACTGAGGCCGGATAAATTTACCGATGTGCACTTCAAGAGATGGCAGGTTAAAGTAAATCTGTGGCTTACTGCCTTGAACGTGTTCTGGTTGTCTAGTGGTAGACCTGAGGGGGACCTTACTCCTGAACAGGAGAAAGCGTTCTCAGAAGCCACTACACTCTTTGTGGGATGCGTTCTGAGTGTTCTTGCTGATCGTCTATGTGATGTGTATATGCACATAAGAGACGCTAAGGAACTGTGGGATACGCTGAATGCTAAATTGATGCATCGATCTTGGCGATGAATCAGATATTATGGAGCAGTTCCATGACTACAAGATGGCTGACAACCGTTCTGTAGTAGAACAAGCTCATGAGATACAGTGCATTGTAAAGGAACTCGACCTCGTTAAGTGTTCTTTACCTGACAAGTTTGTGGCTGGGTGCATGATTGCAAAATTACCTTCGTCATGGAGGAGTTTCGCCACTGTTCTCAAACACAAGAGACAAGAGATCTCTGTTGAGTCTCATTGCGTCTCTTGATGTTGAGGAGAAAGCTCGGGTTAAGGATGGACCTAACAAAGGGGCTGAGGGACATTCTAGCGCCAATATGATGCAGAAGCATCCTCACTTCAAGAACAAAGGGGACAACAAGGCCAATAAAACCACCAATTTCAAGAAGAAGAAGATGAAGAACCCTAAGGAGGAGCCTTGCTATGTGTGCGGTGAACTTGGACATTGGGCTGCCCAGTGTGCAAACCGCCAAGGAAAAAAGGCTCATAAGGGGCAGAATCCAAAGTCTGCCAACATGATCATCAGTGACACTGGAGATGCATCTAGAGGGTATGGTATTGTACCTGTTGTCTTTTCAGTGAGTCAATCTACCAATTGGTGGATTGATACTGGAGCTAATGTGCATGTGTGTGCTGATATCACGTTGTTTTCTTCTTATCAGGTCACTAGGAATTCCTCCGTCCTAATGGGGAATGGGTCGCATGCTTCAGTTCATGGAGTTGGCACGGTGGATCTGAAGTTTACTTCGGGCAAGATCGTGCAACTAAGAAACGTGCAGCATGTTGTTTCTATTCACAAGAACCTAGTGAGCGGCTCCCTTCTCTGTAGAGATGGGTTTAGAGTGGTTTTTGAGTCCAATAAAGTAGTCATGTCCAAACGTGGATTGTTTATTGGTAAAGGCTATGAGTGCGGAGGCTTGTTCCGTCTTTCTCTTTCTGATTTATGTGATAATACAGTGAACAATATTTGTGGCAATTCTAATGGAGATGAGGCCAGTATGTGGCACTCACATTTATGTCATTTAAATTTTGGTTCAATGTTTCGGTTATCCAGTATGAGTTTAATTCCAAAACTATCCATTGCCAAAGGTTCTAAGTGCCAAAGTTGTGTACAATCTAAGCAACCTCGAAAACCTCACAAGGCAGCTGAGGAGAGAAATTTGGCACCTCTACAACTCATACATTCAGACCTTTGTAAAATAAATGGTGTGTTGACAAAGGGTGGAAAGAGATATTTCATGACATTGATTGATGATGCTTCTAGATTCTGCTATGTTTACTTGTTGAAATCTAAGGATGAGGCTCTAGAGTACTTTAAGATCTATAAGGCAGAAGTTGAAAATCAACTTGAAAGAAAGATCAAAAGCCTTAGGTCAGATCATGGTGGAGAGTATTTCTCTAATGAGTTTGACTTATTCTGTGCGGAACTTGGGATTATACATGAGAGAACGCCTCCCTATTCACCCCAATCAAACAGGGTTGCTGAAAGAAAGAACCGCACTTTGACTGACTTGGTGAATGCCATGTTAGACACTGCGGGTTTATCTAAGGCATGGTGAGGGGAGGCTTTATTGACTTCATGTCATATTCTAAATAGAGTTCCAATAAAGAATAAGGAGAAAACCCCATATGAGGAATGGGTTGGGAGAAAAACATAACTTTCTTATTTGCGCACTTGGGGGTGCTTGGCGAAAGTCAATGTACCGATAACTAAGAAATGCAAACTTGGGCCTAAAACTGTGGATTGTGTATTTCTTGGATATGCTCATCGGAGCATAGCTTATAGATTCTTAGTAGTAAAATCAGAGGTATCCGACATGTTTGTCGATACGATTATGGAGTCTCGTGATGCAACATTCTTTGAGAATATATTTCCTATGAAGGATTTACATAGCATGTCTAGAATAAATTTTGAGATAGTTCCTGAACCTACTGAATCTCTTGAACACTTACCTGAGCAAATTCCTGAGGAGGAGGATAGTGAAGCTCCAAGGAGGAGCAAGAGACCAAGGATTGCAAAATCTTTTGGTGATGATTTCACTTGTGTACCTTGTGGATGACACTCCACGTCTATTTGAAGCTTTGTGCATCCCCGGATCTCGACTCATGGAAGGAGGCAGTCCGTAGTGAGATGGATTCCATTATCTCTAATGGAACTTGGGAAGTCACGGAACGACCTTATGGTTGCAAGCCTGTTGGCTGCAAGTGGGTATTCAAGAAGAAGCTTAGGCCTGATGGTACGATTGAAAAGTACACGGCTCGACTTGTGGCTAAGGGCTACACACAAAAAGAAGGTGAAGATTTTTTCGATACCTCTTCACCTGTCGCTAGAATGACCACTATTTGAGTTCTACTTTCCTTGGCTGCCTCATATGGTCTTATCGTTCATCAAATGGACGTGAAGACAACTTTCCTTAATGGAGAGTTGGATGAGAAGATCTACATGGATCAGCCTGATGGTTTTGTAGTAGAAGGTCAAGAGAGTAAGGTGTGTAAGTTGCTGAAATCTTTGTATGGCCTGAAGCAAGCTCCTAAGCAATGGCACGAGAAGTTCGATAGAACTTTGACTACTGCAGGCTTTGTAGTGAATGAGTCAGATAAATGTGTATATTATCTGCATGGTGGGGGTAAGGGAGTTATATTGTGCTTGTATGTTGACGACATACTGATATTTGGTACAAATCTTGATATGATTAACAAAGTTAAGACTTTTCTGTCTGAGAACTTTGATATGAAGGACCTTGGAGAGGCTGATGTGATTTTGAACATCAAGTTAATCAAGGGTGAGAATGGGATTACACTTTCGCAATCTCATTATGTTGAGAAGGTTTTGAATCGGTTTGGCTACATAGATAGCAAACCCTCTTCAACTCCTTATGATCCTAGTCTGATTCTGCGAAAGAATAAGAGAATTGGTCGAGACCAATTGAGATATTCTTAGATTGTTGGATAGCTCATGTACCTAGCTAGCGCTACGAGACCTGATATCTCATTTGCTGTGAGCAAGTTGAGTCGGTTCATGTTAAACCCGGGTAATGATCATTGGCATGCACTGGAAAGGGTAATGCGCTACTTGAGAGGAACAATGAGTTGTGGATTCACTATTCGAGGTACCCTAGGGTACTTGAGGATCTGATGATTCAAATTGGATATCAGATGTTGATGAGCTTTATGCCACGAGTGGATATGTCTTCATCCTAGAGGGTGGTGCTGTGTCATGGAGGTCTTGCAAACAGACCATATTGACGAGGTCAACCATGGAAGCAGAACTCACAGCATTAGATACTGCTATCGTTGAGGCAGAATGGCTACGTGACCACTTGATGGACTTACCGGTGGTTGAGAAACCGATACCAGCTATTCTCATGAACTGTGACAATCAAACGGTAATTGTTAAGGTGAACAGTTCTAAGGATAATATGAAGTCCTCAAGACATGTGAGAAGACGATTGAAGTCTGTCAGGAAAATGAGAAACTCCGAAGTTATTACATTGGATTATATCCAAACTGAGAAAAACCTGGCAGATCCCTTTACAAAGGGACTATCACGAAATGTGATAGAAAATGCATCGAGGGAGATGGGTATGAGACCCACATGAGAAGTTACACCACAATGGTAACCCAACCTATGTGATCGGAGATCCCGTGAAGTAGGACCTGGGAAAAACAAGTTGTTGGTTAACTGAAGAAGAGTAAAAGACCTTAATTCACTCCATGATGCAGTACTCTCATATTTAGCTAATTGACTAAGGTTAGTCGACTGACTGACTGTTAGGCAGGTTGGCTAATGCCTTAATGTGTACTATTGGCTTTAATTAGCGAAGATGCTGTTCTACAGGGCGCTCTTGAAAGTACATACATATATGAGCTCGATTATTGAACGTCGTAATCTATGAGACTGGGTGTTCTCTAGTAAGCTCATGAATGGACCAAGGAGTACGACGTATATGCTCCACCAGCGGGGTAGGCTACAAGCAGCCTAGTATCAGTTTTGTTTTAAGTGAAACTTGTCCACACAAGACTTGCAATTCAAGGCCTAGTCCATTGTTCAAGTTGTGGATCGGTGTAGCTTAATGTTCTAGATGGAAGTTCAACTTAACAGTCTCCATCGAAACACTAGTATATCAAACAGTATTGGAACAGGCAAATCTCTAAGAGGACCTTTGAGATTTGGTGGGGGATTGTTGAATTATATGGGCTTAGCCCATTTAAATGAAAATCCAAATAAATCTCAAAGGCCCATTCATGAAGGGGGAGGGGTGGGATGTCTTTAGTACCATATTGCTTGTGGAGGTGGAGAGAGACCTACTTAAATATGAAGTTGGTTCTCTCCCTATTACACATGACAATGGAGGGAAGAGAAAGAACCCACACGCGCGCTCGCTCGCCTCGCCTCGCCAGGCCGGGCCAAGCCGGGCTTGGGCTTGGGCTTGGGCATGGGCATGGGCATGGGCGGCGGGCGCGCGGCACCTGCGTGAATGGTCCGTCGAAATCGGAGAGGATGCCTTGCGCAGACGCAACTTTCTTTTGCAGTTTTTATTTTTTGCTACTCGGGATCAATTCGAGATATAGAGATAAAATCGTGTTGGTTTCGGATCCAAACTGAAAAAACGCGTTTTCCGCCTCTATATATATTGGCCGAGTCCATGAGCAAAATATACGGATCTATACACAAGCTTCTGCCTCCTTCCAGTGCTGCGCCGCCACCGTAGTCCGCCTCATCCCACTGCGTCGGCGTGCACCGACGAACGGGAGAGCAGGTCTCCGAAATCTGTCGTCTTTGCGATCCTGCACCGGGAGAAGGCGAATAAGGTTTTTGGGAAGCGCTTCGCGCGACTGCTCACGATCGTCATCACGGCTCGTCTACCAGTACACTCGGGCGCCGTTGTTCGTCGTCGACGCGCTCGGTGCCAACACGTTCTCGTCATCAACAACGTACCATCTACATCGGCTATTGCTTCCTCTACAGTAGATCGGTACGTGAGAATCATGTTTAACCTGTTGCTGTTTTTACTCCTGAGTATAGTAGATCTATTCATGTGTAGCTTTGTGATATGCATGTGTAGATTATACTCTCACAATATGATCATGTTAGTCAATCTGTTCATGTTCATGTTTTATCTCGGAATTTATATAAATCTGAAAGTGCTAATTATTCCAACATGTTCAACCCACTCTGGAATCTAGATAGGGTTGAGCACAACGTCTCATTGGGAGCCCTCGTAGGGATCCCAGTTCGACTCAAAAAGTTGGATGTGATTGATGTTGAACAGCTTGTTCTTAGTGATCACTATTTTCACTTCACAGACTGATGGTCCGTACAACGGCAGATTGAAGTTGTCAAGATTTGCCTTCTCCACGAGGTCCTGACGTGATCACAGTAAAAGTATGTACTTTTAGCATTATAGTTTTCATATGCACCAAAATAAAAATAAAATTGTGTGATTGCGGTTCTTTTTTTTCTGAATACATGTTATTCTGGCTTTCAAATTTTATGATTTTTTACTATTTTTTCTCTCTTTTATATCCATCCTTTTAGCTATTTTCAATGTTATTTACTATCATGAAGTAAGACACACTATTTAAAGATATATTAAAGAGATAATGCAGTCTTTTGTAGATGTGTATTGCTGGATGTGAAAAAAATTAGAATGATATCTATTTAGAAATAGACGGAGTATTAAAGTAATTCTACAGTGAATAGCGTAGACTTATAGACCTCCGTAACAAGAGATTGTAATGCTTGCGCCATTAATCCATAAAGATCATTTAGCTCTCCGTCAAATACATCCTCGTTCTTCCATCCGAGAAAAGTCAGCAGCATCTGACCACCAGACGCAAGTTCCTTGGAGCGCAGGTCGAGAAAGTTTGAGAAATCATTTTGAAAAGTTTAACCATGCCAAATTGTGGTGTGTGTATATATATACAGGTTTCATGTACGGCCGTACGGTTATCCTAAATTTATTCTTGTACTAGAATTTTCGCTCCTTCCCCTGGACTAGAATTTCTGAAGAGAAGATGGTGTACAAACCTGAAGCCTGGAGTTGTTGGCATAGCTGGTCTCTCCTTCCCCTTGGGCCATATGGAAGTCACGCTCCATCTTCATGGCTACCTTCATAGTTTGATTTGTTGGTCTGCACAGTAGAATCAGAACACACGACACGCAAGTGCAGAGTGCAACTGTTGCAAGGGCTTGCCACATATAAAGCAGAGATCATGCTTTGCTGTCCCGTTGAATTTACATTCCCGATTCAGAGGATGGGAATTGCATGTTCAGAAGTAATCGATGCAGGAACTCCAGATTTGGAAAGATAACGAAATATATTCAGCTCCACGGATTAACACAAGCACGCTCGATTAACTTCTTGATCTCGGTTGGTTGAGCTCCGGCGGATGAATTTGAGCACCTGGCCTGGGCTAACAAGCTGCCGGGAGAGAGGACCAGGCCAGGCAGGGGTTGCAGGCTTCAGGTATCCAACAAAACACACCTCCGGCAGCTTTCCGGCGTGGTCTCCGGCCAGGCATTTGTGCCCAGGTCGGCAACCAAACAAGTCCTTACTGATTTTATGCCGCCATATCCGGGTGCAGCTACTCTATATGCATTGCGTACAAAACAGGTTTGCCCTTACACTTTGTCCGATGTTGGAATGGTTTTCGCTTGGTTCCCATTTTACTCGAATTTCAATTTAAATCTTGGAATAAGATCTTTTTGCCGATTGAATTAGTAGCCGCTTGTTCCTCTTTGAGTCATCCCGAACTAAGACACCAAGAGAAAAGTACCAGAATATGATAAACATTACTGAAAGAATGAGTGAATGGTGCAACCTGACTAGCTATAGCTAGGACTCTAGGAACCACGTATCCCCTTCATTAAAAAAAAGAATAAGTCTATTTGCACTCCTGAATTATAAAAAAAAATTAAATAACCTCTCAAACAATAAAACCTATTATTTAACAACCTTAACTATTAGTACCGGATCAAATCACATCTTAGGGAGGTTTTTCTTGGTTGTTTTGCATCTCCTATATATAATTAAGACAAAAAGTGATTCCAAATTTTTGAAACTTTTTTGCATGATCCTAAGAAAATACTTATACTCCTATAAAAATTTCAGACCATGATCACACTCGTATAATTTTATAAAATTCTAGCAAGGTCATTGTCTCAATTTAGGATTTTCAAATTTTGATTTTTCTGATATACCAAATTATGTTCAATTCATTTGGAAATTTTTATGTATGATTCTAGGGATTTAAAGACAATACCATAAAATTTTTAAATGATGATCAAACATATAAATTTTTATAAAAATCTGACAGTGTTATTATTATTTTTAAATTGTTGTTATTTTTTATTTTTTAAATATATTAAATGCTTTCAAATTTATCTGAGACTTTTTGGGAACATTATGGAGGTATATTAGGATTTAATTAAATATTTTTTAAATTTTATTTTTGCATGGTTTTGATCTTCAGAGATTACAAATCAATGCTTTTATTTGTTGAATCTTTGATTTGTAACCTCCGAAGTTCAAAATCATGCAAGAATAAAATTTAGAGAAAAATTAATTAAACCCTAATCTACCTAAAAAATGTTCCCAAAAAAGTCTCAGAAAAATTTGAAAGCATCTAGTATATTTAGAAAATAAAAAGTAGCAATAATTTTAAAATAGTAATAACACTGTTAGATTTTTATAAAACTGTACACGTTTGATCATAATCTGAAAATTTTATGGTGTAATATTTAAACCCCTATAATCACATAAAAAATACTCAAATTAATTGAACATAGTTTAATATCTCAAAAAAATCAAAATCAGAAAACCCTTAATTGAGATAATGACCTTGTCAGAATTTTATAAAATTCTATAAGTGAGATCCTGATCTGAAATTTTTATGGGAGTATAAGTATTTCCTTAGGATCATACAAAAAAGTTTTAAAAATTTTGAATCACTTTTTGACTTAATTATATACAGAAGATGCAAAATAGCCAAAGAAAACTGTCCTAGGGTGTAATCGGGGCCGGCCCTGGCCCAGGACAATAAGTGCGATGGCCTAGGGTCTAGCGCAAATAGGGCCCAGACCTTGTGCATCATTCACTAGTATATATAGGTAATAGACAAGTCCAGCCCCATACGAATATATATGTTACCCTTACTCAGACCAATGAGGTTTGAGGGCTTCTTCCTATTTAATGCACTAATTTTGTAAAAACTTTTTCTCATAATAACTCATCTGATGTTGAGTTAGATGATTTTTTTTCTGAATTAAAAGTGTTGTAAGTGACTTTTCCAGATGCATTGATGTGAGCAGTTGAGATTCCTGAGTTCATTAGAGCTGCAATTGCTATCCAAATGTTTCAATTGCCTACCGGATCATCCTAACTATACATGTGACCGTTGTGTCAGCTGAAAGAAGTTTTTCTAAATTAAAATTACTGGAAAATTATTTAAGGTCATCTATGTCACAAGAAAGATTGAATGGTTTGGCTATGTTATATATTGAGAAAAATACGTTAGACAATGTTGATCTTGATACTGTCCTTGATGATTTTGCATCAAGAAATGCTCTACGGAGTTGTTTCTTTATGATTATAAATGTCATTGACTGATCGTGTCCCAATTTGTTATTCAGGTGAAGGTCACAATAACTGCTCTTATGGTCTTCGCTGATGTACTTGTTTTTGAAGCTTATTTCATAGTGAAGACTTAAGAGGCTTTTGTTAGTATTTTTCCTGTTCTTTTTAGTGTTTGTATTGCTTTTTTCGTCTTCTTTGGTTCTTAAGAGTGTGTTGTTGAAACTCTATATATATAGGAAGCCTTTTCCGTACTACTAGGAGTACATACTCCCACCTCTAATATACCACTTAAACGAATGTGTTATACTTTTTTTATCACATTTTGTATACTTCAATAATAATTCTAAGATACTTCAATGCGACACAGTTGAAAAAATTTCATCGAAACTCTTTATTTCTGCTATATACACTTTTTCATATGTAAAAGAAGTGTATACACAATTTATGCTATAAAAAGTGGATCATGACGAAATTTTTTATGAAACTCACTTTAGAGTATCTTATAATTAGTTTTAGAGTATACTCAAAAGGATAAAGAGGTATAACAATATCATTTAAATGGCATACTTAGTGGGAGTACGTATTCCCATGAATATAGAACCATTTTCATATATATATATATATATATATATATGTGTGTGTGTGTGGGGGGGGGGCATTGGACCTTATTTGCTAATGAAAGTTTATACTATCAATGTTTATTTTTTATCATTATAAAAGATTCAATGATTTAAGTGGCATATTTACAAGTGAGAATTACTTCACTCTAGCCTATAAGTCGTAGGCCCGTTGTCTCGAATCCGCCACAGGCCTCCCACACTATAGGGCCAGCCTTGGGTGTAATTTGATATGTTATTGTTAGTTAAGGGTGTTAAATAATCGGTTTTTATAGTTTAAGGGTTATTGGATATTTTTCATAGTTCAGAGATGTAAAATAGACTTATTAAAAAAAACATGATATGTTAAAGCTTAGCTTTTAAAACTTTGGCCAGATTGTATATATGAAAATTATATGTTAAAAATTATCTTAAAAAATAATTTTAATATTACAATTTTATTAGATCTTTATAAATATATTATAATATAAATTACTGACCAAAATTACGATGGAGAGATATCTAAAAGTGATACTCTGTTGTTACTGTTACTGAAGGGAGTACAATCGAATATCGATAGTATCATCGTAGGAGCATGTGCTCTGTTTTATTCCTTAATTGGCTGAGAGCCTGAGACAGCCTGTCCATGTTATTCTCCGTAGGACCGCAGGTCATCATTGATAGATTCTGATTCGTTTCTCCAATTGGAAGTAATGAATAAAGCCAGATAACAAGTTTTGACTTGTCTAATTGTCTCCCGTTTATAGTATTGCTATTTGCTTTAAATGGATCTACCTTTGTTTGAGAGACGCTCCTTAGAGCAAGTACAATAGTAAAGTCAACTACTGACTAATAGTAAGTTAAAAGCTAGTTTGTACAATAACTGTCTCTAAAGGTTGTCTTTAAATATTGTGCAATAATTATCTTTTCTCTCTTGTACATAAAATATCTACCTATCCTCCTGTGCAAAGCTGGCTACTAAATAAGAGTCAGCTCCCTTCTCTCTACTCTTTTCTCACTCCTCCACATAGACCAAATCTGATATGTACAGGTCAAGAGCCAGCTGACGTGGCCTTATAGTTATTGTACATGCCCTAAGCCTTCTTTTTTCTAGCAAATAACAATCTCATCCGAAGAAGAGGCGTATACGAGATCACTAGATTCTTCTATGGAAAAACGATCTGCTAGTTCAAATTGTCCAAGAGCATTACAAGAGTATAACAATCTCTTATACTGTTTTAAGGTTGTACTTAAGTAATTAAATCTTTCGCTCTGGTCATGATTATTTTGTTGCCATTGCTTTAATTATCTGCACAAGATTCATCTACTTTGTTATTGATACCTTGCATGTTTGTATAGACGATCTTATAGATGGTTTTATACTGCATTTACCATTGTATGGACAATCTATTAATTATATAAGAGACTATTACAGACAGTCCATTGTATAAGTAATCTTTAATTATATCTATAAATGATATGAATGTGTATTACAGATAACCATCGTCTACACATCGTGTTGCAATGGAGTTGGATATGACTCATTTTATTCCAAGCGATCACGGACACGTGGCCTAGCTGGTACAGCACCCATGGATCTCTCTCAGCATCTCTTTCCAAGGACAGGGACATATAAAGAAGAAGAATGAGACAAAAACACCAAATAGTAGGCACGGTTAGACAAACTTCAGGAAGATGAACCAAGTACAGGGAATCCATCCAGAGAAAACTTAATCAAACGTAAATGAATATAGGCTATGTTTAGGGGAGCTATAGCTTTTCTAAAAAACTGTATTTTGGATTTTCTGAGCTGAAAAATAGCTGTAGCTTTTTATAAGAGATCGTTTAACAAATAGCTATTTATTCTCACCAATAAGCTACAAAAGCAGATCTAACCAAACTTTCAGTTTCTATATATGACTTCTAGATTATACCAAAAACCACTTAAAAGTTGAACAGTTTGCGGCTCGCTGGTTTTTTAGAAGCTACAACTGACTTAAAGTCCTCCAAACATGACTTTATACCAGTAAGGCCTTTTGTTAATAGCTAGATCCTTCAGGCTCGTCTGTTTGGCATCTTGAACACTGTGACAGCGCAATGACGGTGTATTTCCCCTTCGCTTTCCGAAGGTACTTGGCCACATTGCACGCAAATCTCGAGAAGAGCATATCCAGTACAGACTCTCCAAAATGGCTAGCCAACATGCACTCCATGACCGCTCTTAGGCTCTTCGCAATGTTCAACCCACTCTGGATAGGGTCGAGCACAACGTCTCCTTCGGAGCCATCGCAGGGATCCCAGTTCGACTCAAAGAGTTGGATGTGATTGATGTTGAACAGCTTGTTCTGAGTGATCACTGTTTTCACCTCACAGACTGAAGGTCCATACAACGGCAGATTGAAGTAGTCAAGATTCGCCTTCTCCACGAGGCCCTGTTGTGATATCATAGTGAAAGCATGTACTTTTAGTATTATATAGCTTTCATATGCAACAAGATGAAAATAAAAACTGTGCTATAGTGCTATTAAACTAATTGTACAGTGAATAGCGTAGAGTTATAGACCTCCGTAACAAGAGATTGTATTGCTTGTGCCATTAGTCCATAAATATCATTTAGCTCTCCGTCAAATACATCCTCGTTCTTCCTTCCGAGAAAAGCGAGCAGCATCTGACCACCAGACGCAAGTTCCTTGGAGCGCAGCTTGAGAAAGTTTGAGAAATCATTTTGAAATTGTTCTTGGTATAGCTTCACCACTGACATGGGTGTGGTTATCGTAATATAAATGTTTCCTTTATTTAGGAATCCTTTTTTATTGACCTCCTCAAACATCTGCACACAAATAAACAGTGCAAGGTTAGGACACATAATGTTGGTACTCGGTACAATTAAAGGAAAGTTACAAAATCCCCTTATGTGTCACTTTGAGTACGGAGAACACCACTATATATAATTTACTCTCTTCATTTAAAAATATAAGACGTATTTTGACTTTTCAGAAAGATTAAGGTTACAGTAAAATTGACAAAGGTACGAGAGAAAATGACTTAAATACGCACTTAATAGTCATGGAAGGTGAGAGATAATACTTTGTGTTGGTGTTAATTAATAAATGCGTATCATTGATAGAAAATAAATAGGAGTATAGAAGTAAAAAACCTCATTAAATATACATATAAGCCTTATATTGCTAAACAAGGCTATGCAAACTATAGTCTGAACGAATGGAGTAATTTTTTTATGCTTGCACGCTCACAATTTATCTCGGAGTAAAGTCCCCCCAACAATTTCCTTTTTGCTAATTTTGATAACAAACCTTTTAAAACTTAAGAAATAGTCATTATGATGTGTTTTAACTATTGAAGGCATATATACCACAGCCGCTCCTTTTTCTGTACTAACCTTTTTATAATGCAGATTTTTCAAGTGACTCTAGCAGCATGTTTAGCATTTATCTTTAGTGTGCATGGTTCGAGTATGAGATTATGGACGTACATCCTGCACCCATGAGTACTACAAAGTACAAATTGATCTTGATACCTAAATAGCAGTTACTATTCAGAATCTTTCGTAGTTAGTTTCAATTTAATTCCAATGCCAATAGTACCTTCGACAGGGCCAGTTTGATCTCATTTATTCTTTTCTTTGTACAATAGCATATTACAAACTTCACATATATTAGACTTGCTCATTTTATCATGTAAGATATATTCCATTGTTAATTGTCGAAGTTTATAGTAAATTCATAACAGCATTAAAAATATAATTAAGTTATCTAGCATTATCAAACTTGTTTAGCAAATTTAGATTATGTAATGTCGCATTAATCACAGGATTTGTTTCTTAAACATGCTCCTGTAGATGCAGCTAACAAATTTCGAGGTCTAAGATGTAGATAACATATGTTGTAGGATAAGTTTTTCTGATTACCTGAGGGCGCCAGTGGAGGGAAAACATGGAATAGAACAGGTGAACACTCCGGCTGGGGAAAAGCCTAGTGTAGTATGATCCCGGCAACCCAACAACATAGTACGGAGGTAGTGTCACTGCTTGTCTGTTGTGATCCATAGCGACCAATTTATGCAGCTGTTCTAAAGATTTAAATAGGTAATTGAAGTCATTGCTCGGTAGATCATTTAGGAAGAACTGAATATCCTCGGGGTGTCGAGATATCTTGTCGCATCGTTCGCCGATCGCTCTGATCACCTCGGAGATGAAGATTAGTGTATTTGGCCCTGAAGAGCAGCCCAGGTCAGCAACAACTATGGTCTTGGGGAGAAGAGCACTGTACACTTCTTCAATGGCCTTCCCAATCATCGGCTTAGTCTCGAGCAAAGCTTTTTCCTAACATATGCACAAATTAAATTGAATTTAATTAACAAAGGAAAAAAGCGTAGTAGAAGGCGCTGATGACTATATGTATTTACTTGTTGGGATATTAACTTGAACATCTTTTGATTGTACTGTACAACTTCCGTCAATCCAAAGGCAACTCAATTCTGAGTTAGTTACAAACATAGACTCTATTTGTTCAGAAATATAAAGTCTGCAGTTGAATAGTCTTATTTTCAAATATAAAGCTTATAGGTAGATTTAGTGATGCTTTTTCTACTGTAGCCCTATTTATTCTCTCTCAGCCATATGCATTTATTCATTACCACTCACATAAAATATTATCTCTCATATTCCAGCATTTATTCGGGTTCTAATTTTTACCCGCGGGTTTTTCAGGTCGGGTACCCGAGATGGGTTTGGGTCGGGTTCGGGTTCTAATTTTTATCCGCGGGTACCCATCGGATATCCGAAATACCGCATATACCCGTCGGATTCCAGGTACCCACCGGGTTTCGGGTACCCGCCAGGTTCGGCTCGGGTTTTCTGGTTTGGGTTTCTTATCGGGTCGAATTTTGCAAAACCCATACCCAACCCAACCTATTGCCACCCATATGCACAAACCCGTTGGGTACCCACCGGATTTCGGGTACCGACGGGTTCGGGTTCGGTATAATTTTTTACCTGATAGGGTATTCGGGTTCGGGTTGGGTTTTCCAATTCGGGTTTTCTGTTGGATCGGGTTTTGTCAAACCCGCACCCAACCCGACCTGTTGCCATCCCTAATTTACGGAACTACGAGGCCTTTTTTACAAGGCCGTGCGAAATGATGGGAGGACCTAAACGCAAATTCAGATTTTCTTAAAAAACGGGTGGAGGACCTGTCGACGAATTTATAGAACTACGGGGTGTTTTTCACAAAATAGCAAGTGGAAGGACTTAAAGGTAATTTTGTTTTTTCGGAGGGACCCTTTCGCGAAGACGCTGAGGTGGCATAGCTGGGAGGGCTCCAGTCCCTCCAGTTTTAATATAAGGTACTAGATGCACACCGGAACGCGCTTTATGGTATAATCTTTAGTAGTGTAGGATCGTATAGATTTTTTTTAAATAATTTAACTTCATTTGTTTTCTTTAAAAAATCAAAAATGGAATGAACATAATTGGGACAGTAACCTTGTCAGAATTTTATAAATTTTCTTGAGCGTGATCATGATCTAAAATTTTTATTAGAGATTAATAATTTGCTCAGTACCATTCTATAAAATTTTCAAAAAAATTCAACTTTTTTTTTGGTCAATCAAATCTATGTAAGCATTGAACTTCATTTTTTATATTATATTTCAAAACTCAAAAAGAGAAAGACATAAATGGTACTGCACCTTTTTAGAATTTTTTTAGGGTAGTTTAGGCATGCTCTTAGGACTTTTCTCACAACTTTTAAAAAATATACAAATTTAGTAGCTCAATTAAACCAGTGGAGTTGCTTTAAATGCATTAGCAGCACCGCTGGAATTTTTAAAAATCGGGTAAATCTGATGACAATTTGGAATTTTTTTTTACAGCAGGGTAGTCATGCTCTTGGTACCCTCCTCCAAAAATTTCATGAATTTGTAAAGTTATCACTTCACTGTAGAAACTACAGTCAAAAGCATCGCATGGTGGGCATGCGGGTGGGTCGCCGTACCTCCCCAAGATATAGATATTGCTTGTTGCCATGGGCGAACCTTGAATTTTAACAAAAAGAAAAATTGCCTAAAAATACCTCCCAAAGAATAAAAAGTTATATAGATATAGATACCACTCATTGCCGCGGGCGATCCTTGAATTTTAGTGGAGAGAAAAGTTACCTAAAAAATTGAGAAAGCAAAAAATAAAAATACTGTTTGTTTTAATAATTTATTTTTTTGGAAATAATGTACCGTAGAAATTTCATGTAATAGATATAGATACCGATTGTTGCCACGCGTGATCCTTGAATTTTAACAGAGAGTCAAATTGTCTGAAAAACTGAGAAAGTAAAAAAAAAATAAAAAAATTGTCAGTTTTAATAATTTTTTAAAAATATTTTTTTGGAATTTTTTATTTTTTAGTTAACAGAGAGTAAAATGGCTTAAAAATCTGAGAAAGTAAAAAAATAAAAATATTGTCAGTTTTAATAGTTTTTTTAAAATATAATTTTTATGATTGTTTGGTGAAAATATTTTCTGGAAATAATTTCCTGTAGAAATTTCATTTTAAAAGTCTAAAGTATACAAAAAAATTAAATAATTTTTTTTCTCTTTATTTCTTAAGAAAACAAAAAAATATTTGCACAAAATTAAAATAAATATTCTTTTCTATTTTTTCCGAAAATGAAAACACTTTTTTTCATTGTAGCTACAACTGTGCTTTGCGAAGCTACAATGTTCCAAAATATTCTTGCGCCATCTGTATTTCGAAGCCCAGACTGGCCGCTCGGTCCACAAGGCTCCTGCCACCGAAGTTAGGCATCTATAGGAGCCATGAGGCTACCAAGAAGGGTACCATAGAAACTACAGTAGTTTTGCGCGATGGGGCGGGCGTGGGGACGGTGCGCCGTACTTCCTCAAGAATAGAGTTATATTGATACATTAATATTAGCACTGTAGGCAACAAATCGTACTCTGTGTGTCAACGGATGGAGTTTTGGGCTGTGAAAAAGTTCAGACCTACATTAATGCAGCCTTTTCGTACTTGTATAGTTAAAGAATCATGAGCTGGATCCACGCGTTCTAATATTTAGGCTCAAAAGCTACAGGTTTCGAACAGGGTTTGCCGAGTCTAATGAGATTTAATTGTTCAGTTTGAGATGTATATGACCAATCAAGTAGTATATCACTAGATTAACTGTGCCAAATTGTGTTGTGTGTGTGTACATACAGGTTTAATGTATGACCATACGGTTATCCTGAATTTATTCTTGTACTGGAATTTTCGCTCCTTCCCCTGGGGCCTGGACTAGAATTTCTGAAGAGAAGATGGTGTACAAACCTGAATCCTGGAGTTGTTGGCGTAGCTGGTCTCCCCTTCCCCTTGAGCCATATGGAAGTCACGCTCCATCTTCATGGCCACCGAAAGCTCTCTAGGCCTAGCTTGATTTGTTGGTGACCACGGTGAGAATCAGAACACCCGCAAGGTCCGAGTGCAACTGTTGCAAGGGCTAGCCACATATAAAGCAGAGTTCATGCTTTGCTGTCACATTAAATTTGTCGGAGTTTATGGACTTGCCGGCTTATCTCGCGTGTTTTAGTTAAATTTTGTCAACGATTGCAGAGTTCCAGTTGGATATGACTCATTCTGTTCCAACCGATCTAGCCGGTACAGCACCCATGGATCGCTCTCAGCACCTCTTTTCAAGGACTTCAAGGACAGATACATACGAGAGGTCTTTCTATGCTTTTCTTTTTACAATTGTACAAATATTAAAGCATAAATAAAGGGTAGATAGTGATTACTTACCCCTTCGTTTATTTCAAGATTTGTGTAACTTATATTGAGAGAAAAAGTATTGAAGCTTTGCGCGACAGATAAAGAGACAAACTTCAGTTAGAATAATCAAGTAAAACTTAATCAAATGTGAATGAATATATAATAAGGGCTTTTGGGTCAACCCCTAATGGCAGGATCCTTTAGGCTCTATCTGCTTGGCATCTTGCACTCAGTGACGGCCAGCGTTAACCAAACCATGAAAACCGACTCAAAAATCGTGAAAACCGATCTTACCGCGTCGGTTCGGCTAGTGAAACCGAATAGCAAACCGGTCCAATTTAAATTGAAATTCAAAAAAATTGGAAAAAAATTTGTCCTAAATTTCGCTAAAATTAGTATTATTATTGTTGTGACCTCCGACATCAAAATTATTTGAAAAACCAAATTTTTTAGACATTTGCGAGGCATAGCTTGTAATTGTTGTGTTGTTAAATTGTGGAGCTTAAGTTTGGAACAGGTTAAACGGCAGCTAAACATATTTGTTGTTGTCTGATGTTAGCTTACTCTCTGATCGATGGTAGCTTGGTCATATTGTGTTGTTAGATTGTAGAGTTTATGTTTGGAACAAGTTAAACGGTACCTAAGTATATTTGTTGTTATTTTGATGTAAGCTAAGCATATTTGTATGTTTCATTTCATTGTAACTCGATTTTTTTACTAACATAGAATTTATGTAGGTCCAACATCCTTATCTATGCGACAATGGAAGGAAGACGAAGCTATACCAAGTGCAAACGTTCATTTTCGGTGAGGAATATTGATCTCAAATGTCATATATCATGGTATTGAAATATGGACTTGTTGGATTGAGTTGTTAACAGTATTGAAATGAAATATTATTTGTTTATATATTATTGCTAAATGCCTACTTTACAACTTCACATTGCCTAAAATATAGCAAAGATCATGCCAAAATTTTTCATATTTTTCATAGTTGCGCTATTTTTGCTAAACATGTACTTTATAACTTTTTACAGTTTGGGGGGATTTTATCGGCTTTTACAATTTTTTCACAATTTTTTTGGGGACTTTATTGGCTTTTTACAATTTTTTCTTGCCTTTCTCCATTTTTCATTGTGTCACCGGTTTTCACTGTTTTTCTTAAAAACCACTCGAAATTTGAGTAAAACCGGGATTGTCGACCATTTCGAGCGATTTTCGAGATTTTTTCGCTACATTTGATCGACTTGTTTGACTTTACAAATCGATCAATTTTTAGCGATTTTTGATCGATTTTCGTGGTAAATCAGTACCACCGAGACTTTAATTTTCAACCTTAAATCTGTTTGGTTAACCCTAGTGACAGCACAATGACGGTGTATTTTTCCTTCGCTTCCCCAAGGTACTTGCCACATTGCACGCAAATCTCGAGAAGAACACAACTCCCCGAAATGGCTAGCAAACATGCCGGCGATCACCGCTCTCGGGCACATTGCAATGTTCAACCCACTCTGGAATCTAGATAGGGTTGAGCACAACGTCTCTTTGGGAGTCCTCGTAGGGATCCCAGTTCGACTCAAAAAGTTGGATGTGATTGATGTTGAACAACTTGTTCTTTGTTATCACTGTTTTCACTTCACGGACTAATGGTCCTTACAACGGCAAATTGAAGTTGTCAAGATTCGCCTTCCCCACGAGGTCGTGTTGTGATCACAGTGAAAGTATGTACTTTTAGCATTATAGCTTTCATATGCACCAAAATAAAAATAAAACTGTGCGATTGCGGTTCTTTTTTGTTTCTGAATAAATGTTATTCTGGCTTTCAAATTTTATGATTTTTTACTATTTTCTCTCTCTTTTATATCCATCCTTTTAGCTGTTTTGCAATGTTATTTACTATCATGAAGTAAGACACACCATTTAAAGATATAATAAAGAGATAATGCAGTCTTTTGTAGATGTGTATTGCTGGATGTGAAAAAAATTAGAATGATATCTATTTAGAAATAGACGGAGTATTAAAGTAATTCTACAGTGAATAGCGTAGACTTATAGACCTCCGTAACAAGGGATTGTAATGCTTGCGCCATTAATCCGTAAAGATCATTTAGCTCTCCGTCAAATACATCCTCGTTCTTCCATTAATCCGTAAAGATCATTTAGCTCTCCGTCAAATACATCCTCGTTCTTCCTTCAGAGAAAAGTGAGCAGCATCTGACCACCAGACGCAAGTTCCTTGGAGCGCAGGTCGAGAAAGTTTGAGAAATCATTTTGAAAAGTTTAACCATGCCAAATTGTGGTGTGTGTTTATATATACAGGTTTCATGTATGGTCGTACGGTTATCCTGAATTTATTCTTGTGCTAGAATTTTCGCTCCTTCCCCTGGACTAGAATTTCTGAAGAGAAGATGGTTCACAAACCTGAAGCCTGGAGTTGTTGGCATGCTGGTCTCTCCTTCCCCTTGGGCCATATGGAAGTCACGCTCCATCTTCATGGCTACCAAATGCTCCCTAGTCCCTAGGCCTAGTTTGATTTGTTGGTCTGCACAGTAGAATCAGAACACACGACACGCAAGTTCAGAGTGCAACTGTTGCAAGGGCTTGCCACATATAAAGCAGAGATCATGCTTTATAATATAAATTACTGACCTAAAAGAGATACTCTGTTGTTACTGTTACTGAAGGGAGTACTATCGAATATCGATAGTATCGTCGTCGGAGCATGTGCTCTGTTTTATTCCTTAATTGGCTGAGACAGCCTCTCCATGTTGCTGGCATATATGATTCGCGGGAAGTGGGATAGATTCTGATTCGTTTCTCCAATTGGAAGAAATGAATAAAGCCAGATAGCAAGTTTTGACTTGTCTCCCGTTTATAGTATTGCTATTTGCTTTAAATGGATCTACCTTTGTTTGGGAGCCACCCTTAAAGCCTTCTTTTTTTCCAGCAAATAACAATCTCATCCGAAGAAGAGACGTATACCAGATCATAGGCTAATTTATTCTTTAGCACTAGATTCTTCTATAGAAAAACGATCCGCTAGTTTAAATTGTCCAAGAGCATTACAAGAGTATAACAATCTCTTATACTCTTTTAAGGTTATATTTAAGTAATTAAATCTTTCGCTCTGGTCGTGATTGTTTTGTTGCCATTGCTTTAATTATCTGCACGAGATTCATCTACTTTGTTATTGATACCTTGCACGTTTGTATAGACGGTCTTATAGATGACTTTATACTGCATGTACCATTGTATTGATAATCTATTAATTATATAAGAGACCATTACAGCCAGGCCATTGTATAAGTAATCTTTAATTCTGTCTATATATAATATGAATGTGTATTACAGACAACCATCGTCTATATCTCTGTGCATATCGCGTTGCAATGGAGTTGGATATGACTCATTTTATTCCAAGCGATCACGGCCACGTGGCCTAGCTGGTACAGCACCCATGAATCTCTCTCAGCATCTCTTTTCAAGGACAGGGAAATATAAAGAAGAACAATGAGACAAAAACACCAAAGAGGTAGGCATGGTTAGACAAACTTCAGGAAGATGAACCAAGTACAGGGAATCCATCCAGAGAAAACTTAATCAAACGTGAAGGAATATAGGCCTGTTTAGGGGAGCTATAGCTTTTCTAAAAAGTTGTTTTTTTGGCTTTTCTAAACTAAAAAGTAGCTGTAGCTTTTTATAAGAGATCGTATAACAAATAGCTAATTTTTATCACCAATAACCTTGCTTTCAGCTTTTATATATGACTTCTAAATTATACCAAAAACTACTTAAAAGTTGAACTGTTTGTGAGGCTTATTGGTTTTTTTAAAAGTTAAAGCTGTCTTCAAGCCCTCCAAACATAACTATACGCCAGTAAGGGCTTTTGTTAATGGCTAGATCCTTCAGGCTCGTCTGTTTGGCATCTTGAACTCAGTGACAACGCAATGACGGTGTATTTCCCCTTCGCTTTCCGAAGGTACTTGGCCACATTGCACGCAAATCTCGAGAAGAGCATATCCAGTACAGACTCTCCGAAATGGCTAGCCAATATGCACTCCATGACCACTCTTAGGCTCTTCGCAATGTTCAACCCACTCTGGATAGGGTCGAGCACAACGTCTTCTTCGGAGTCATCGCAGGGATCCCAGTTCGACTCAAAGAGTTGGATGTGATTGATGTTGAACAGCTTGTTCTGAGTGATCACTGTTTTCACCTCACAGACTGAAGGTCCATACAACGGCAGATTGAAGTAGTCAAGATTCGCCTTCTCCACGAGGCCCTGTTGTGGTATCATAGTGAAAGCATGTACTTTTAGTATTATATAGCTTTCATATGCAACAAGATGAAAATAAAAATTGTGCTATAGTGGTATTAAACTAATTGTACAGTGAATAACGTAGAGTTATAGACCTCCGTAACAAGAGATTGCAATGCTTGCGCCATTAATCCGTAAAGATCATTTAGCTCTTCGTCAAATACATCCTCGTTCTTCCTTCCGAGAAAAGTGAGCAGCATCTGACCACCAGACGCAAGTTCCTTCGAGCGCAGCTCGAGAAAGTTTGAGAAATCATTTTGAAATAGTTCTTGGTATAGCTTCACCACTGACATGGGTGTGGTTATGGTAACATAAATGTTTCCTTCATTTATGAATCCTTTTTTATTGATCTCCTCAAACATCCGCACACAAAAAACAGTGCAAGGTTAGGACACATAATGTTGGTACTCGGTACAATTAAAGGAAAGCTGCAAAATCCCCTTATGTGCCACTTTGAGTATGGAGAACACCATTATAATTTACTCTCTCCGTTTAGAAATATAAGACGTATTTTGACTTTGTATAAAGATTAAGGTTAAGATAAAATTGACAAAGGTACGAGAGAAAATGACTTTAATACCCCACTTAATTGTCATAGAAGGTGAGAGATAATACTTTGTATGGGTGGTAATGGATAAATGCATATGATTGACAGAAAATAAATAGGGGTACAGGAAGAAAAACCTCATTAAATATACATATAAGTTTTATATTTTTAAACAAGACTATACAAACTATAGTCATTACGATGTGTTTTAATTTTTGAAGGCATATATACCACAGCCGCTCCTTTTTGTGTACTAACCTTTTTATAATGCAGATTTTTCAACTGACTCTAGCAGCATTTTTAGCATTTATCTTTAGTGTGCATGGTTTGAGTATGAGATTGTGGACGTACATCCTGCACCCATGAGTACTACAAATTGATCTTGATACCTAAATAGCAGTTACTATTCAGAATCTTTCGTAGTTAGTTTCAATCTAACTCCAGTGCCAATAGTACCTTCGACAGGGCCAGTTTGATTTCATTTGTATTGCTTTCTTTGTACAATAGCATACTACAAACTTCACATATGTTAGACTTACTCATTTTATCATGTAAGATATATATATTCCATTGTTAATTGTCGAAGTTTATAGTAAATTCATAACAACATTAAAAATATAAGTTATCTAGCATTATCAAATTTGTTCAGCAAATTTAGATGATGTAATCTCACATTAATCACAGGATTTGTTTCTTAAACATACTCCTGTAGATGTAGATACAAATTTCGAGGTCTAAGATGTAGATAACATATGTTGTAGCATTCAGAACAATTTTTGTGAAACTCAATTAAATCATATCTGGTATAAAAATCCAAATACCAAATGACTTGATAACTGATTGGACTCTTTCCATCCAAAATTGCTTCACCTAAACTCACAATTGGGATAAGTTTTTCTGATTACCTGAGGGCGCCAGTGGAGGGAAAACATGGAATAGAACAGGTGAACACTCCGGCTAGGGAAAAGCCTAGTGTAGTATGATCCCGGCAACCCAACAACATAGTACCGAGGTAGTGTCACTGCTTGTCTGTTGTGATCCATAGCGACTAATTTATGCAGCTGTTCTAAAGATTTAAATAGGTAATTGAAGTCATTGCTCGGTAGATCATTTAGGAAGAACTGAATATCCTCGGGGTGTCGAGATATCTTGTCGCATCGTTCGCCGATCGCTCTGATCACCTCGGAGATGAAGATTAGTGTATTTGGCCCTGAAGAGCAGCCCAGGTCAGCAACAACTATTGTCTTGGGGAGAAGAGCACTGTACACTTCTTCAATGGCCTTCCCAATCATCGGCTTAGCCTTGAGCAAAGCTTTTTCCTAACATATGCACAAATTAAATTGAATTTAATTAACAAAGGAAAACGCGTAGTAGAAGGCGCTGACCATATGTCTTTTTTTGTTGGGATATTAACTTGAACATTTTTTTTATTGTACTGTACAACTTCCGTTAATCCAAAGGCAACTCAATTCTGAGTTAGTTATAAACATACTACTCTCTCCATTCTGAGTTAGTTATAAAGGATAGTATTCTCTCTGTTCAGAAATATAAACTCCATAGTTTGAATCGTCTTATTTAAAAATATAATTCTTGTACGTAGATTTAACGAGGGTATTTAGAGAGGTGCTTTCATATTTTTTTTTACAGTTGCATAAATATTAAAGTATGAATAAAGGATAGATGGTGATTACTTACCTATTCGCTTGCTTTAAGCTTTGTGCAACTTGTATTGGGAGGAAAAGCATTGAAGAACTATTTGGGTATTTATTATCTATCAACTATATGTGTTTATTCATAATCTCCCGCACAAAGTATTATATCTCATAATTCAAGATAATTAAGTAGAGTATGTAAGTTATTTTTTGATGTACCTTTTCTAAATTTCATTACAACTTTAATCCTTATGCAAAGGCAAAATACATCTTATATTTCTGAACAGAGAGTAGATTAGACGTTTTTGGAGGCCATACGGTACAATTATAACTAAACTATACCTCGTCTATACACCGTACATCCCTGGTTGAGATCCGCACTTGAATCAACACGTTTCTACCTATATTAATGCAGCTTTTTAGTATTTGTATAGTACAAGAACCATTGAGCTGGATCCACGCGTTCTAGTATTTTGGCCCAAAAGCTATAGGTTTCGAACAGGGTTTGCCGAGTCTAATAGGATTTCATTGTTCAGTTTGAGATGTATATGACCAATCACATAGTATATCACTAGATTAACCATGCCAAATTGTGGGGTGTGTGTGTATACAGGTTTAATGTATGGCCGTACGGTTATCCTGAATTTATTCTTGTTCTAGAATTTTCGCTCCTTCCCCTGGACTAGAATTTCTGAAGAGAAGATGGTGTACAAACCTGAAGCCTGGAGTTGTTGGCATAGCTGGTCTCTCCTTCCCCTTGGGCCATATGGAAGTCACGCTCCATCTTCATGGCTACCAAATGCTCCCTAGTCCCTAGGCCTAGTTTGATTTGTTGGTCTGCACAGTAGAATCAGAACACACGACACGCAAGTGCAGAGTGCAACTGTTGCAAGGGCTTGCCACATATAAAGCAGAGATCATGCTTTGCTGTCCCGTTGAATTTACATTCCCCATTCAGAGGATGGGAATTGCATGTTCAGAAGTAATCAATGCAAGAACTCCAGATTTGGAAAGATAACGAAATATATTCAGCTCCACAGCCATTTTCTCTTTGTATATGGAGCTGTAGATCTGTGAACAATGGCGTCGCTACAAAAATGTCATGAACGCGCAATTTTGAAGAATGTAAATGCCATGGTATAGCTTACAAACCACATATTGTAATAAAAAAATTTTATTAGATAGGAGCAGTGATACAGATAAGATGCCTTCGCGATTGTATACCGATCTTACCAGATCTGCACTATCCCAGTTGTAACTTGTAATCCTTGAACGTGATACTCACTCCTCTCTCACCACGGTTGCAGTAGATCCAAACCATACAGCGGTGCAAGAAATCGTTGAACGTGATGGGGCAACTCGATCGTTGAGCGTGTTGTCAATCGGTGTTCTGCAAGCTTACGGGCAACTTTGGGGACTCTTTGTCTCCAACCACTAGTGTGCGGCAAGCAAAGCGACAGTGCAGAGTGCATCATGTGACCACTGCTGATAGGAGTTTGTTCATTTGTTGTGCATGGTTTGGATTGAAGCCGATGGTTGCTAAAATTTGGCTGTGCAGAACGAATTTGGCATCGGTTTGGTTTTGCCGCCTAAATTTGGCAAGATTCCGTTCCTGTTGGTATTTTATTTCCAACTAGCCGATTGGTCCGTGCAATTGTGCTGTTTGGTGTAGTATAGTATAACTTTACGCAAATTCCAATTTTTAAAATGTATATTTGCAATCTAAATTTGAATTTGGGATATTTAGTTTCATATTTAACTAGAAAATTTAATTTTGAGATCTCTCTCCGTATGTGTAAAAAGAGAGTATTGAGAGGTAGGTCCGTAGAGGAAATTTACACTGTCAACTGTTAAATTAAACACCTATTTGTTTTTTTTCAATTTAATATATCTTTAAATCAACTATTGAATTTAAGCCTTTAAAATTATGATCCACCAAATAAAAGGTTAAATATTTATAGATTTTTTTAAAATTAATATCTCTAACCAACAACTGAATCAAAGCCTTTAAAATTAGAGTCCTCCAAGTCAGGACCCGAATATGTAAATTTGGACTAACTATGTATATTGTGTTAGTCTAAGATCACGCTAGTGCATATAGTGGCAACATCGATAAAATATCATTTCAAGCACACCAATATCTAATAAATAGAAAACAACATTAATTATCTTAGTAGCAACCTTATGGCCCAAGCTTACAATTAATAGTCTCAAAGGTTAAACATATCAAATAAATTGTAACAAAGTGACATGAATAATGTTCAAGTATGGTCCATCCATATGCCCACTGGCAATCAACTTTGGCAGTGTGATCTAGCTCTTCATGATCCTCAAATTAGTAGTCCTCATCAGGGTCCAAAAATCATCGATTTTCGCCTGTATCGCCACGGTTCGATAAACAAAATCGCTTGGTAAATCGGTACAATTTTAAAAACAAAAAAAATTGAGAAATTTTATGCGACGCAAACCGATAAAAAATTGGTGAAAATTGCTAAAAAAATCGACCGTCAGAACATTTCGTCTGTTTGGTCGATTTTCAGTGAAAATCACTCAAAATCGGTGAAAATCGTCGATTTTTTTATTTTTTTTGATGAAGTTTGACCGTTGATTTCAAAAAAATTGACTTTGAACTTGCTCGGTTTCTAACGATTTTTGAGATTTTTTTTCTGAAAATCAAAAATCGGTTTTCGGTGGAAAATCGCCAAAACGATTTTGGAAACCTTGGTCCTCACCGACGAAGCCTTAGCTTTTCTAGCCCCCCCCCCCGTAAACAGAGAGGCTTCCAACTACGGCGGATCATGTATTCCTTAATACGGACTCGGTCCGGCGTAGATGCAAGGGTATCTGTTGTAACCGAAAAGCAGTCCGGGGCACGTACGACAATAGCTCTCTTATCTTAGTACTTATCTTTTTCAAACCGTGTTCCTCTCAATCTCCAAAGGGCTCTTATCCTTGCTAATCACGTCAAAATCTCTTCTATTTTTAGGACTTCTCCCTGCTAAATCTGTCCAAATTGGTAACCATATTTCTTGGATCCCCTAGTTCCCAACTACCCTTTCATAAAGAGACCTCTTCAAAATAAGGCAGTTGCAGACGTGACTTTCCCACGTTTGTCCGGATTCCAATTACTGCAAGTAACTTCCTGATTTTACTCTTGGGAACTTGTGCTATTTATACCTCCATCTCCTTTAGAAATTTCTCAAGCTTTCTTGCGCCTCATCAATCCTCTCGCAAATTTTCTCTTGAGCACAAGCTCATCTCTTCACCGAAGCACATCTTGACCGAGTGATTGACAACGATGCTCCTGATTGCTCAAGACAGTGCTCCTAGGATCCTGCTGTTCTTCAGTTGTTGTCAACAAGGTCAGTTCAGTTTTTCTGCTTGAGAAGTAATCTTAGTCAAGATGAGGTCCAAGAATCCAGACAAAAGAGGTTTTCTTGAGAAAATTGCTGATAAAGTTAAAGGGAAAAAGAAAGCTAGAACTAATAGCTCTAGTCAGCCTCAGCAATTAGTACACAGAAGATACTCACCAACCTGGTAGAGTGCTGAAGAAAGTAACCACCTCTAAACCACCAAAAAGAGAAAAACAGTCAGTGCAGTATGATTTATCATCTTCTTCAGAAGATAGTGACTATAAGCCTAGTGCAAATATCTCTTCTGAGGAAGAAATAGAGTTTAGTGATGAAGTTGACATAATAGTTGGGCATCATGATCTAGCCACTTTGGGGGGAAAGAAACTAAGAGCAGCTAGATTGGTGCCAGAAAAGATTTGGTTTCCTCTTAATAGACCCCTCTGAATGAGCAATTCGTCACTACCTTTCAGAAAAACATTTATATGGGTTACAAAAACAGGAAAAATAGAAGAGGAAAACCTCTGTCAGCCTTGTGCAGACATCAATATGTGGACTGGAACCAGATCAGCTCAGTCCTTGTTTCAAATAGAATACTTGACCGTGTGCGGTCAACCCCTGGTCTTGCTGCTCTAATGTCATCTGCTGGGCTAGCTTGGAATGAAAGTAGAATTTTAGAATTCTATGCATCTCTTCTAGTGAATAAGAATAGGTACTATATTCTGTTCACCATTGATGGAAAGAAAAGAAAAGTAAGGTCTCCTCAGTTTGAGGGTGCCATCAGTGCCTCAAGCTCTTTACTGAACAGAACCAGGATTCATGACAGAATGTTTCCTGGTAATAGATGGAGGCAGATTGGGGATATGCCAGATTTGCAAGTGTCAGCCCACATTTACAGAAATACTCTTGAGCCTGGTTTCAATAAAAATAGGGTAAATTGTTTATCTACTAAAGCCAAAGCCTTATTACTGATACCCAAACATACTATTTACCTAAAATCTGGATATAAAGAGGGAGTAACAACATGCCTTGCTTGGTTGCTGCATCTAATCCTGTCAAGGCAACCTATTGATCTGATTGATTATATCTTTGCTGAGATGGAAGAAGCAATCTTCAGGAAAATGGGCAGTCCTCTTCCTTTTGCCATGCAGATTACTCAGATGCTATTGGCTCAAAGGATCATCTCATAGCATGAGATGAACAGGGATTTTAATTGTAGACCTAAACAATATAAGATGCCCAAGCAAGTTAGACTTCCTACTCCACCACCAACAGTACATGAGCCAAGTGCTCAAAAAGACACTGATGACAATGACAGTTCAGATGGTGACAATAGAGATCATGGACAAATTCCAAGTCTTTCTACTCCAAGTCACAGCTACCATGATCAGGAACATTACTCTCCAGCTCCTCACTTTCCTGTCTATTCACATCATGATATATCTACAAAAGTGTTGGGCTACAGTTCTAAACATATGAGTCATCAGATATCTGGACAAGCTGAAGGTACTGAAATTCTTGTCAGCTCAGAGTCTCATCCTGAAGATGAAGAAGTTCACAAATTACAAGAACTGGCAGCAGCAGCTAGGTTATGGAGGCATAAAGATTTCCATCAGCAGCCTATGAACATAAAACAGGTGGTTCTAGGCATCCTCAGGTCACTATGCTAGCTCTAGCTCAGCAATCCTCTGAGGATTCTCATCATTCTCACCATTCACAATTTACTGAACCTGAGCCTACACATGATTATTGTCAGCAACAGTCTTGGTGGGATACTCAGCCATGATGGTTCACCTCCTTTGAGCAACAATATAGCTCTGATCTCAGACATGCTTAAGAAGGTTTTGAAGAAGAAAGAAGATTGGCAGCCCAGAGACACAATGAGCAAATGGCAGCCATTCAACAACAGCAAGAAATGCTGCAAAAGATCTATCAAGACCAAGCAAATTTCAGGGATGAAACTTACAAAAGGTTTGATATGATCAGAGGCAACCAATGGGATCTGAGGAAATAGATATGAGAACTTAAAACTGAACAGTTGGTGGTCCAGGACAGATTATATGATCTCAACAAAAAGCAGAATGCCTAAGATGCCAAAATTGACAACTTTGCTCAGACTATGTACAAGAACTTTGAGAAAACTGGTAGCTGCTTGGATTGGCAAGGGGGCAAACTAGAATACCTTAGGGACTTACTTCTCTGAAGATGCTAGAAACAACTTAGTCTCCAATCAAGAGCAAATAGCATAGCTTCTGCTTGACCAGTCTAATGACACTCAAGAACTGATCAGAGATGTCCAGCATGACTTCAATGAGTTAACTTTCAATCCTCAGTCAGGTGATCCAGATTATCCCAGTTGGCATGATCAGGCAATGGCTAATTCATAATCTGAGTATGACCAAGAGCAAGCTCTTCCCTCTCCTCCAAGAAGAAGTACAAGCTCCAGAATGAAAAGCATGCTGAAGAGAACCTTTTCCAAGTGCAAGAAGTAACCTTTTTAGAAATTGATGCCAAAGGGGGAGAAGAATAATGAAATAAGCCTAGAATAGTGAAATAGGCCTCTTAGTAGTCTCTTCTCTTAATAGTCTCTATGTCTATCAATGATTTATGGATCTTGTTGCTTCATATTTGGACTTATTGATCTTTGGATTTATTGATATTTGTTTGATCTTGCTTTGCTTCCAAGCTATGAGTAGTGAAATATCTGAATCTTTGGATTTATTGATATTTGTTTGATCTTGCTTTGCTTCCAAGCTATGAGTAGTGAAATATCTGAATCTTTGGATTTATTGATATGTGTTTGATTTTACTTTAAGTTGATTTGAATTTTCTTAATGACACTTATATTGCTTTATGTTCTCAAATAAAATTCATTTCAGGCATTCATTCAGGGGGAGTATGAAGCACTCCTTATCATTAAGCATTATCTGTTCTATCAGGCTAACTTTTATCTGCAGGAAAAGAAATAAGTAATTTTTCTTTAGCTCTCTAAGTATAAAATAAGAGATATTGTCATCAATCACCAAAAAGGAGGAGATTGAGAGCATCTAGGCCCCCTATTTTTGTCAGTTATGTGTATTATGTAGGTTCTGGTGTTGATGATCAAGAAGCATACGTAGTATAAGATGACAACAGCTATACTTGAAGAACAAGGCTAAGGTGTTTATTCTTAGTTTTGGCTTAGGAGTTAATTCAAGCCATATAGCTAGAATAATCGTACTATTAAGAGGGATTATACACAAGTAATAATCTTGATTCATATGCAAAAATCATTAAGATTACTTGGAGCATAGGACATTTCATAACTCTCATTCAAAAATCCAGATATCCCTTCTCTTAGCTAAAAGGAGTTCTTTTTTGGACCAACTTCATTTAGTCCGGCGCTGAAAAAAATCAAGTTTCAAGTTCTAACCGAGCGCACTCCATGTACGTCGGACCAACTTTTTCAGTCCCGCGCTAAGAGCTCTCTTCTGATTTATTTCAACAGAGCGTACACCATTCACGACGGACCGATCTGAATTTAGCCTTATTTTCAGTCCGACGTATGTTATCTTTTCACTCCGGACCATCATCTCTAGTCTGGAGTTAAGATTTCCTTTACTCAAATCTTAACTGAGAACATGCCGTTTGCTGCGGACCAAATTCTAAGTGTACGCCAGACCAAATTTTTCGGTCCAGCGCAAATATGATTCTCTCTGGTAAAACCAACAGTTTTTCCCTTCTACGCCGGACCAATTTTTTTAGTCCGGCGCAAACATTATTTTGCTGGTATCCAAATGGAACAAAGCATGTGTACACCGAACCAATTTTGTCGGTCCGACACAAACTTACTTTTACCAGTACATGTATACGATGAACCGGTTTTGTCGGTCCCGCACAAATGGGTTACACTAGGTACAATAATACTTCTCTAATCTTGTGTACCCCGGACTAATATTTTCAGTCCAGCGAGTGTATCAGTCCGGTATGTCTTATACACCTTAAAATACTTATAAAAGAGGCAGCCCCTGACTCCATAGTTGATTTGTCTCATCCATCCTGCCACCCCCAATGGGCAAAAGGCGGGTACAACGGTTATTTCTGTTCAAGCTCTATATATACAGTGCTTGAGTTCACAAAACAAAAAAAGAACTTTGCACATACACATCTTTGACATTCTGAACACTGTTGATATCTTTCAAATCATTTACAATTCTTTGATCTTTAGCATTTCTGAGCTTTCATTCCATCCAAGAGTTTGAGCTTCAACTTAGAAACCACAAACACTCATTCTGAACATTTAGAGTTCTTGCTCCAAGCTGAGTCTAGTTTGCATCTAGCTACTGAACCAGGAGACATGGCTTGTGGATAGTCTATTACTCTTGGAACTAGCTGTTCCTAGACGGTTGGAGAAGTTGTTAGTGCGACTATCTAAAAGGGATTGTGGAGGGCCACCATTGCTGTGAAAGGTTGAGACTCACCTCACCGGAGTGGTGGAAGAGTCAAGCTAGTGAAAGACCAAAAGCCATTGAGATTGGCTATTTGGTGGAACAATACTTCTGAAGAAGTGCTCTAACGGGGACGTAGGAGATTGGTCTCTGAACCTCGGTGAAAAATCCTTGAGTCGTCCTGATATTGGTTTATCTTTGTGTGTTCATCTTATTGTCAGTTTTCATTCAAGTTCTTACTGCAACTGAGTTGTGCTGATTCCCTATTCTAATTATTTTCTGTTGTTAAGTTTTTATTGAGAAAAGTTTTTCTTAATACCTAAAAGTTTTTAAAGTTTCCTATTCACCCCCCTCTAGATCAACTTGATCCTTTAAGTAACCTAGCATGGCTAGGAAAGACTAATCCAACCCACGCTAGCGTGGCGCCAAGACTAAACCAACTCATGTTGGTTCTACAAAAGTGACCAACTGTAACGACTCCTATTTTTGCATAAAATATAAAAATGTGAATATATGTGCATACAATACTAGTCCTATAATTAGTGGCTAGTACGCACATTACAACAATTGGAATCACAACCATACATCATATTATTTAAGCAGAAGCTATTTATAAATTGTGTTTTAACAATTCAGAGTTAGATAACAGCAGGAAGAACCAAAGTCTTGTAGTGTGTCCATCCAACTCTCAGGCAACTGACAAGACATAATCCCTAGAAAGATCGCATCATTGATGTTCTCGTATCCTGCGACGAAAACTAATCTTCGGAACTTGTAATCTTTTCCACCCAAAATAACATATTAAGCAAGGTTGAGTACTTTCGTACTCAACAAGACTTAAAGTGGTATTTACAAAATGTAGTAATGCAGGTTATGTCAAAGGAGGCTTGTACGGTTAATTTGCATAAAGCGAAGTTGAATTTGTAAAGCAAGTTGAAATTTACAAATAGAATTTATAAAAGCAAGTTTGACTGATATGAAAGTAACAAGTAGAGCATAAGTAATAACTCATAGTCCTCCATGACGTGAGCATCGAGATGTCCAATTCTTGCCAACACCATTCTTTGCCAAAACAAGACATAACGGTTGAAACCAAGCCATTTTGAAAATAATAAAACATATAACTATGTAATGACTTTACCAAGTGCCCTTGACCGTGGGCGTGGCTAATCGATTAGATTTACACTCTGCAGAGGTGTACATCTTTACCCACAAGTCATGACCTTTTCTTTTTCCCGCATGTTTAATGCTCCTTTGGCGTGTGGCTAGAATGTTCATGATGAAAACCTTTACATTTACCTAGATTAACTTTGCACCAACCCGGTGAAGATAAACCTTTGCTGTAGTGGTAGAAACATACATACAGAACATGCTATCATTTTCACATTAATTAAAACAGTTGATCACTGTTTCTCCCTATAGTAAGGCGCACACTGTTGCATTGGTATGTAGAAACTCATACAAACAGACCTGACTGGAATGCATGTGCTACTTCAGGCTTCCAAAGTGCAAAGTTAAACTAGATAATTTAATTAGTTTAAGGAAGTCCCATATCAGCACTTGTGGTTGTACGTGTTTCTTTGCCTGAAAACAACCCATAGTTCGGTCCTTAATTCGACACGGGCAATAATCTCCCCTATACTACGTACAAATACATCTGCACCTCCGGCTATTGCCGATAATCGCCCACGTCTAAATCATAGTTTTATTTTGAGTTTTTAGCCAAAATACCAGCATCCATGTCATATCCAACCTTTTAAAGTTCACAAGAAGCAGTTTTAATCTGTTTATCTAAATGTTTACTACTAAAGCTTGGTTAAGCATTGTTAATATGTAATCGCATATACCCATGTTGACATTATGTATTATTGTCTAGCCCTATTATATGGTTATCAAGGTTTATATGTCCATACTTATCAAGTAAGTTTTGTGAGACAACAAGTATATCTATCAGTATCACAATATAGTAAATTTACAAAAAATAAACACATGCATAAATTGATTTGACAAAACAAAATGTAAAATAAAACATTGGGATCAATATGATCAAAGAGGGTGTTTACCTTGCTTAATTGTTGTTTGTGACGAAGTCGTGGTCGCAGTTAGTGTTGTCGACTACGAAATTAGAGACGTCGGGTTCTGCCCGTTGTTCAACGGAAATATAGCAAATAACAAACTTTAATAAGTGCAAAAAGAATACAGACAGAAAATCAAATAAAGACTTGCTATAGAAACATGTGTGGTTATAGGGTTAGTGTTGTATGATTTTATGTATTCGCATTTTAGTCGATTTCATATATATAGATTGCTAACATCTTTAGGTTAAGCGATGATACGGTTCCTTAATTTTATAGATTATCTATTCTTGTTTTACGAATTCAAGAAGCTAAAATTATGTATTCTTCTATTTATAATTTCGAATTCAAGAGGCTAAATTATTTGGATTAACAGAATTAAGGTATTAGTCATTACATTGTATGTTGTGCATGAATAGTACTTAACTCCAATGTTTTAAGAAGGTTTTGGTGATACAAATGTCTTAACTACTAATTTCTTATTTATTAAGTTCGTTTATTCAAATTACAGAATTTTAGCATTCATAATACTTAGGGTTATATTTTTAACAGGATTCATAATGATGAAATTATTTTTTATAATATGATAGTTTTTACCCTAGAGAACATTTCTAGGCTGGTTTTATTAATATTAGCGTTTAGACGAGATGTTTTATTCGTTGTTGAAATAGCATATATAGTCTTAAAGTTTACGTTATAAGTGATCAAACTTCGTTTTAGGTTTGCGATTGCACTTTATAGGATTATGTGATCATTTTTATGGAATTATTAGGGTATAACCCTAGAAGTGTTTTAAAACTGGTTTTGCATCATTCCGCTTTTAGCAGCGATAGTTTATATGCATATGAAGAATGAAGTCTCTTTTGAACTTAATTCAAATTATATCTTTTAGCCGACTAACACGATCTTTTCTTTAGGAAAGTTTTGATATTAGCCCTTCAAGATTTAATATTTATTTATGTTAATTTATTTGTTTATATTTTAAGTCTTCAAACATATTTATTTTATAAAAGTATATCTCAATCAAAATACTAAGTTATTGATTAAATATTTTTGTGGGATTAGATTATATGGCCCTATAGTGTGTTTAGAAAATGATTTTACATGTGTTATCCTTTAATTACAAAAAGTTATACATATGATATTACTATGCACATATAAAACATGGTCTTTTGCAAACTTAATTCACATTTAATTAAACCTGAAATATTTTTGTATATACAGGATTATGATGGTATGAACTAGGTCTAGGAATTGGTTTTACTTTATTTTTAATTTAGATACACAAGTTATAGCTATTTTGATTTCTAAACATTGAAAAATAATCTATTTTCAAATTTGAATCAAACTAGATTAAAATCTAAATATTTTTTCATATTTGGAATACTTACGACCCAGGAGCATTTTAAAATTTATTTCATGATTTAAGGGGTTATGATTTATTAATTTATAATAGTAACCATATTAGAGTTTACTCACGTTTTAATTCAAACAATTCAAAATGAGTTCAAAAATTAAATGTTTTTGTAAAAATGAGTTCCTAATGGTCTCATGAGATTACAAGAATTATTTTAATTATTTTATAATTTTTGGTTTACATAACTTCTGTTATAGTCCATAATAGGGTTTATGCAAATTTTAAATTCATATAAACTATATATATTTCAAAATTAAATATTTTTATATATTCTGAAACTATATTATTTTATATGAATTTAGAATTTTAGTTTACCAGAATCAGACTTAATATGGACAAGTTATGTTCATTTGAATCCCGGCCGGTTTTCAAAAACGTAATGAAAATTTTCCAGTTTGAATTGAAATTGTCTTGCACTGCCTGCCAGCCAGGGCCCGCGGTACAGAGACACAAAACAGAGAGTGGTGCCAGGGCTGTCGCCGCCGGCAGGGGGGAGCGGGGTTCGGCCGGCCGGTCACTTGGTAGGCTAGAGGGACTGTATACACACCCAAAGACCTGTCGGTGGCACTTGAAGCGGCAGCGAGACGGCCGGCCACCGGTAAGGGGCGGCGTTGAGTTCAGCCGGACGGAGAACAAAGCGAGCGGGCCAAAATAGACTCAGAAGCGCGCTATTTGAGCAACAGAGGCACTGAATAAATCCATTTTACCGGTTTTCTTGTGGCAGGGACAGCGGAGGAAGGCCACCACCATGCGCCGGTCTTGGTGACCAAGGCAAGCAATGGCGGCGAGTCACCTCAGCAAAGGAACAACAAAATTGATCTAGGGGACTTGATCAGCGACGATTGGTGAAGCTCTCAGCGCATGGAATTTGGAAGTGATGGTTTGAACAAGAAGTTAGCCGGTAATGGTGCTTGCGGCTGGGCAGAGAAAAAACAGTGGCTTCAGGGAGGTGGAGATGGTGGCTGTGATTTGCTACTGAGGGCTCGAGCCGTTTAAATAGGCGATCACGGTGATGAAGCACAGGATTGTGTCGCTGAGGAGTAATAGTAGCCGTTCTGTTCATGCGCGAAATTTCTTCGGCTGGCAACAAAACTTGCGGGAAAAGACTGCCGTGGCAGAGAGTATGGTCTTGCGGTTGCGGGCATGGCGTAGCGGCGACGAGATGGCAGAGATGTTGATTTGATCGGCAATTCGGCAAGGCGATGCTGGCCAAGGGAGTAGACAGGGCAAGTCGGGTTCCAGGAGGCACGCTAGGCAGTAAATGCCGCCGCTTGACTGGGGAAACAGAGGGGTTGAGGTCTGTGCTGATGACGAGAATGAGCCCGGCGCATAGGAAGGAGGTGCGGAAATCTGAGGCAAGGTATGGCAGATGCCAGGATTTCAGGCGATGAGATGGGTGATAAATGGCGCCACATGAATCGGTTTGTGTTCGTACGACATGGACGAGCTTGAGCTGGAGTCTGATTGATTGGCTTTTATTTGCTGTGACAGTGAGTTGATTGGGCTTCATTGCTGTGACGACGAAGCAGCGGCTGGCTGAGGCTCAATCCGGGAAAAAGAAGACCGTCATGGTGAGCTGTGGCTGCCAGGTGGGATCAACTACAGGGTAGGTACTGTACTAATGAAAAGATGCAAAACTGACTTAAATGAGGTGTGGCTGCCAGGTGATGCTTTCGCGCCTTAAATGAGGGTCACATCTTGCCGGAAAATTTTGACAATTTTTCCCAGGGATCCTTAGATAATGCTGATTACACTGTAAAAATTTCACGTCAAAATAATCTACACAGAATTTATAAAACCTCTGACAAGCACTACCGCACAAAATTCCTGTTTTCTGATTTTTTTTTTCTTCTTAGGTACTAATTTAGCTCTATTTTATTTGGAACTTTTTCTGTATAATCCTAATGATTATTTGGAATTACCATAAAATTTTCAGGGAGTGATCAGTTATATTTATTTTTACATAATTCTGACATCGCCAATATTGCTTTTAAATTTATTCTATTTTTGATTTTATAATAGAACTAAATTTGATTATTAATTTTTAAAACTTTTTTTACAGGTTACTTATGGCCATGATATTTTCCTGTGAAAATTTCAAGTCAATATCTTTCATATTTTATTTATAAAATTCCTGACATTGAAAAGTTTGTATTGAATTTTAATCCTGTCTTTAATTTATTTTTGACTTTAATTGAGTTCTCCTTGCTTTGATTTTTTGTGTAGATGTATTCAAGTTGATTTGCGATTTATATAAAATTTTCCAGCATTTATTTCTTATGTGCTTTAAGTTTTTGTATTGTAGAGAAAAAGAAAACAATTAAGGTATTAGTTTTTCTTAAGAACCAAAATTCAAGAAAATTTTAAAAATAGATGGAAATTTAAAATAAGTTTATATTTTGAACTTATTTTCTCGGTTCGTTTATTTTGAAAGAAAAAGTTTTAATGTTGCAACTCAACCTTTTCTTAAGACTGGATTTCAGGAAAAGATAGTCAAAATCTTATATTCAATTTGGATTTTTATTAAGTTTTATTTCTAAATTTTAAATTTTCATTTTTCGTATTTTTGAAATTTTTCGGGATGTTACACCAACTAATAGTTAACCGTATTAGGGTGACAATGAATCATGATATACAAATGAACAAGGTGGATAAATGATAACTAGGGTTCATATCTACTCCCAAAGTAATTAATTTGATAATCAAATAGTGATGCAATAATATAAACACAAAATAATTTTGTAAAACTGGGTGAAACATGATCAAAGCATAACTTGCCTTGCTATGACTACGCTAAATTTCCTTTAATTTTAGTCTTTGACTTCCTTGACATTTAGCTCCTTCAAATGTGTTTGGAGTGTCAACATTCAATAAGAGAGAAAACACAAAATCAAAAATTCAAAAACAATTTAAATAAACTCCAAATTGAGAATGAAGGGTACTGAAAGCTAGGGATTGAATTTAAAAACAAAATTGAGGTCAATAGGAGTTCGAACGAGAGAGAACGGTCTTTCGAAAGTTTGGACGTGAGAGAAAACAAAGAAAAAGAAAGAGGAAAGAATCCAAGTCACTGACAGGTTGAACCGAGAAATATTTTGGAATTTTGGAATTTTGAAAAATACAAAGAGGATGACATGTTGGACTCACTGGTTAAATAGGATTTCTAAAATAAAGCTAATTCAAGAAAAAAGATTAGTGGAGGACATGTGAGTATTTGGTCTCATGGGCTATGTCCACGGAGATGCTTCTGTTCAGGATAGACCAAGCTCATTTAGATAGGGATGACCGGTGGGTTGACTAACAAGTAGGGCTCATATTTAAGTCAAAAAAGGGAAGGATTAGGGTCCACTGGAGTAGATGAGACATGGGCCCACGTTAGAGGCGGGTTGCATTTGGGGTCTACCACACGAGCGATTACACGGTACATTTGGCCCCGAGGTGGCAAGGAGGTGGTGGTGACAAGGGGGTGATGTGGCACCGATGATGGTTGTTGCACGCCGGCCCAATGGTTACCCACAGGGGTGGCCACGGTGGGCACGCACATCAGGAGGATGATGATGCGAGGAGCCTAATGAAGTAGGCACAATGGCCAGAGGATGTCACCAGCGGGCAATGACAAAGGCTTGCACAGTGGTGTGAATTGGCCCGTGGTGGCAATGGGCCACAGGGACGATGAAAAGGACACACGCACAGGGTAGAAATTGGCATGGGGAACATGGTGGTGGTGGAGATGGATAGCAAAGCTTACCGGAGTAGCGGATTGTGACGATGACAACGCACGGTCGGAGATGGAGGAGAAAGGGTTGATCTGTGCGCATGAAGGTGGAAAAGCAAAATCAAGTAGGAGAAAAGATGGGTCAGGAGGTGGAACATGGGATGACAACGTGATAGGAATGCGATTGTAGAGTTCGGCAGTGGTGGAGAGTGGCCGAACGTGAGGAGGATGACCACAATAGCGAACGGCAATGTCTTTGGTGGTGGTGTGAGGGTTCCTAAGGGCGGCGTGATGACATGGAGCTAATATGCATGGAGGCGACACTATTTATAGGCCTCACAAGGCGCGCTTGATTTGGACACCGAGGGTAGTGCACACGGAGTCTGCAGCAGCTGCACGTTTTGGGTTGTGGTGCGGATGATGGGCGGGTTTGGGTGGATGAGGTGGCACCTAGGTGTGGGGAGTACGGTGGTGTGTCGGTTTGGGTTAGGGTTTTGTCAAGAATGGGTCAGCTCAAGCGAGGTGGGATGAGGTAGAGAATAAAGTGGGGCTAGTTGGGACAAGCTGGGGAGATAAATGAGAATATGGCCCGCAATATCTTGGGCTCAGGAGAGATTATGGAGTGGGCCGAACAAATTGAGCTCACGATGGTAAAATAATTTAGAATAATTTTTTATTTTAAGAAAAGGCTAGAAATTCAATTGAGCCGAAATAAACACCAGAACTAACTACGTAATTTCCAACAAAGATTCAAGGGTACATATTTAATATGCTAAATAAAGTAGTTTTCGAATTAATTAAATTATAATTATTCATATTAGATCATTTTAATTCTGGAAAATTCAAGTTAAGATTCATTTAATTACAGAAAAAGGTAAAACAATTTGGAAACACTAGTTTTAACCGGTGTTGTGGAAAACTGTATGTGCTCAACATACGAATGGGGTACCACCTAATGATTAATTACAACATGATGGATTAATCAGAATTTAACAAACAATTGTTCATTCATGTTAATATATTTATTTATATTTAGAATTAATTATAGAATTTTTTTTACCTAAAGTTATTACAAATTATCACTCTATAAAACATCATTTACCATGTTTTACATTTGATTATTTATACTTCATCCAAGTGATACATACTATGAACACAGTGACACCATAATTAGTTAATAAAAATAAGCTATTATTGTGATTACACAGAAAAACAAATGATTAATCAAAAACATCCTATTAATCGGATTATGCGGTCAATTTTTTTGCTCAACGATGTTAATTGCACTATGATTATACTATGCATGATGGTTTAGACACCGTTATCACTTAATCAGCCGAGTCAACCATTTTATTTTTTAAAAAAGATTTAAAATCTCAAAAATTGGGATGTTACAACTAAATAAAGGTATATATTTTTTAGATCTTTTTTAATTTAATATATCTCTTATATAATGTAACATCCTAATTTTTTAATTTGATTTGATTTTGGTTAATTTAGCATTTTTGAAATTTTATTGCTATTTAAATTTTATTATGGATTTTTTTCTAAGTCAAAAATAATTTAATATGACTAATGTTCAAGTGAACATTTGCCAAAAATATTTATTTGAGTTCTGCATACTCAAAAGTATTTTACATAATTTTTTGGGATGTTTCTAAATTTATGTGCTATTTATTTGAAGATATTTGTATTTTCTATATTTATTTAAAAAGATAAAGTATTTGAAAAATCCGAAAAAGGCTTTTGGGTCGAAACCCATTTGGTTCAGCCCAATTCTTCACATCTTGGCCCAGACGATCATCTCAGCTCACTCGCACTGTGCAACCCAGTCAGCTGGCTCGGTCCACCCGTGCGTCAGATGCTAACAGGTGGGGCCCACCATCAGTCACCTTCTCCGTGTCTAAGTAGGACACTGCGCGGCGCCATGTCTGATGTGGACATGGACTTTGTTTTTGGCCATGTCTTGGACTCTTCGAGCTATTTAAGGTGCATCCCATGATCACTTTGAGCTCGCAAACCAAAACCATGTATCGGTTCCCAAGAACGCATCATCGTTTCGCCGGATTTCAAGATTTTGTCCAAGCACCATTGTCGGAGAGAAGTCATCGATTTTCCGCTATTAGTGAGTCTCGAGACCCGAGCCCTACCCCAACTTGTTCGCCTCACCTTGTTCTAGCTGATGTGCGCATGATGTCGTCGGGAGCATCACGAGAGCGTGTCGTCTCTATCGAGCCTGAGCCATCTCCACTTTTCTTGCCACTGCTGTCGCCGAAGAGGTCTGATGGTCACGTTCATGTCAGAGTGATCGCCAGATCGAGAACTTCAAGAGGTGTGACCCAGAGTCGCTGAAGATCAACATCGGCAACCATTAGGCCATGCACACCGCTGCAGTGACATGGCATGACCCGATGGCTTACGTGTGTCCAATGACATCATCATGATGTCAATATTTTGGAAAAAACAAATTTTGTTTTAATTAAAAATTAGCCGGACCCACTTGTCAGAAATATTACAGGAATATTCTATTTTCTTTTTCTAGATTTAATTTTTGGTAAATCGTTCGAGAATCTTTTCTTCTTCATACAAACTCTAATTGGGCGCATTCAAAATTTTAAATTCATCTAAATTCAAGGTATTTATTTTGGTGGATTTTATTTGAATTTTTGAATGTGTTTTGTCTTTATTTTGTATTTATTTTGGTTTTTAATGTTCGTTTCGCATAGACGTTGAAGTACCGGGAGCGTTCGAAAGTGAAGAGTTGACCCAAGTTCAAGGTCCATATCAAGATCAAGAGTTGTTCCAAGATAAGTTGTGCTTCGATCATGTTGAACTAATTTTATAAATGCCATTTTGTTTTAATCTATTGTATGTTATTTTATGCTTATACATGTTTTCAAATAATTTGGGAATTAGTTATTCAACCCAATTGAATTACACCTACCTTGTCATTTGCTATGCCATATTTATTTATCACCCTAGGATCAATAATTATTACTTGGTTGCTAGTATATGCCAACCTGGGTTGGTTAGATCGTATGTAGTTTGTTTAGCCAGGCCACATATAACTGATGTCTTTTTGAAGTGCAAATTCAAATTTGACAACGATATATGGAACATATTTATGAAAAGGTGTCATATATTATCACACAATGATGTTGAGTTGTTGATGGTATGCGTTGCACGATAATCAACTAGATTGTTAAATGATTTAGATTGAGGCAAGTGGCAAGAGAGTATGATGGGTCTACGTGATATTTGGTTTGATCTTAATTGGAAGTCTTGCCTCGGTCAACTAAAGATTTAACCTTATAAGCCATTGAACTAGGCTAATCATATAACTACATGTCTGTTATGGGTCAAACCTAGCTCAGTAAGTTCTTGATATATGATATCTAAGGAGGATAACCAAGTTGTGCTTGCGGTTGGGGAAGGTGTGTTGCAGTGGCTCCACATCTTAAACAGTGATCGTTCCTAGTCCAAAAATAAATCCCTACTATTTTTCTACTTTGTGTGTGGAGGAATAATGACATCAGGCTTATTGGGAGAGTCTATGTTTGGATGGAGTTTCTGAAAGGTTTTGTTATGATTTTCTTAGTCGCACGTCAATAGGTACGTGTTTTGGTTGATAGTATAAGATTGATCATATCTTGTAGGTAAGGTGTATAACATCTGCAAAGTGTCAACCTATTCGAATAGCCGTGTCTTTGATTATGGACAATGCTCAGGAATTTCAATCAAGGGTTAGATTTTATAAAATAAAATTTGGAAAGAGAGACTGTATGCCAATGGAAGTAATGGAATTTTGATTAGGCTGTATGCCATTTTATTTTAAGAAATACTTGGCAGCTTTATTATTATTGTTATTTGTTTTACTGTCATTTTAATCTATTTATTGCATTTAATTGAAAATGCTGCTTTACTGCGAAATAACTATATTAGCCATTCTTTGGAATAAGTCATACATGTAGTTGTAATAGACTTGCATTATGTGCACAACTTGTTGAGTGCTTTATGTACTCACCCTTGCCACAACAAAAGTATCATTTGAAGAGGAGTCTATACCTGCCATGAAGGAGAAGTTTCACGAGGAGGTGAGTTACTAGGGAGTGAACCCTATCAGTTACTTGTAGCATATTGATGGGCTATCTACGAAATTTTCTGTTCTGATGCTATTATATTTCTTAGATTTTAAGCCTATGTGGTCTAATAATATAATGCCAACTTTAAGGTCATTCAACTATCTTTTATTCAATAAATATAATATTTTATTACGTTTCCGCTGTGTATGATTGTGATATTACATCTATTTGTCACTGCGTACACTAGCGTGATTTTGGACTAGTGCAGTATACATAGAGGGTCCGAATTTGTATATTCAGGTCCCGACAAATAACTATCGAATCTAAGTGTTTAAAATTAGGGCCCACCAATTTAAGGGTCGAATGTTTTTTGTTTTTGTAAGAATTTCTAGCATATTTCTCTTTTTTCCTCTCTTAGCAGATTTAAGGGTTGGATGTTTTCCTTTTTTTGCGAGAATTTATGGCGTATTTATCTTTTTCCTAGCAATTATGAAAGACCTGTCATCGACTTTTAATATATAATAGATTGCATCCTCTAAAATTTGGCTAATTCATGTTAGACCAAATGGTGATTTAGGAGGTGTTTGGCATAGCTCCAACTCCATCAAAATCCGTGGAGTTGGTGGAGCAGGGTATTCCTAACTCCAAAAATTTATGGAGCTGGAGCTGTGGGTACATTAAGAGTGTGTTTGGTAGAGCTCTAGCTCCACCAGATCCGTGGATCTGGTGGAGCTGGGTATTCCTAGCTCCACTAGATCCGTGGAGCTGGAGCTGTGAGTACATTCAGAGTGTTTAGATGGATCATCTTGTTTACATTTTAGACCAAAAATATAAACTTAATTCACTTTATTTTAACCTACAAGTTTCAAATATCAGGTGAAGCTGAGATCTGAAACTCTACCAAACAGGCCCTAAGAATATTTAGATGGGTCATCTTGTTTACATTTTAGACTAAAAATATAAACTTAATTCACTTTATTTTATCCTACAAACTCTAGATCTTAGGTGGAGCTAAGATCTGGAGCTCTGCTAAACATGGGCTTAATGTAGCATGACATGTTGTAGTTCCTCCTCCCATGGCCTTTACACGTGGTGCCCTTGGCAGGACGAAAGCTTTGCCCTATTTGGCACTCTTGCACACTTTTTTTCACTTTTGGCTTCCTCTCTAATGAAATTGAAAATATAGTCCCTCTTTTTGACCGCGGAAGCACCGATAGATAATGTGTCGCTTACCACGGCAGGTCACCAGCATCGCACTCACCATGGTAGATGAGCTACCATGGTACCCGAACTCTATAAGTACCTACTGCGGTAGGGGAGTACGTTAGATGACACATATCGTTTATTGGTGCTTTCTAGCCAAGAAGGAGGCTATATTTACAATTTCGTTCGAGATGGGACCAAAAGTGAAAAAAAAAAGTACACGAGGCCTTCAGGACGATGTAACTCACGTGATAGTAATGAGTTTTCAAGTGGGTGTAAGCTCACCGTTGGTTGCTTAAGAAGAAATATCATTTACCTAGAACCAAACAAGCCCAAAGGACGTGGATTTATGATCTTAAAATATCATATGTATCTATTTTTCATTTGTTTATTTGTGCATTTCAAAAAATTCTATAAAAAATCATGGATGTAGAATATGTCAGAATATGGGTGTTAGTCCAGCTACGCTTGTGCAAGTGATACACCAGATATTTCCTCTAATTTAGAGGATCCTGCAATTTACAAGGTGCCATGCTTGTGCAAACATTGCACCAGATAATTTAGGGGATCATGCAAAATGTCACGCTTGTGCAAACATTACAAATATTTTTTTTCTAATTTAGGGAGCAAACAGTTTAGGATCTGTTTGGCCTTCTTTGGAACACAGGAAAGGAAAAAGGTTTGTTGGGATGTTACGTACAGTCGAATCCTGTAGGAATTGAGAATACAGGAATGAGTAGGAACAAATGTTTGGATGCTTCGCAATAAATTTCGGAGGAAAGACTCAATGAGAGAGAGAGAGGGGGGAGGCACAGGTGCAGTCCCAGGGACTGCAAGTTAAATAGTCGCGCATGAGCTTTTGGATAAAAAAACAACAGTACAGGTCTTTCAAGAATACTTAGCAAAAGGACCATGCCGGTTTTTTACTGTACCATACGTTGTAGCTTTGTGCTGTTCAAAAACCTGGACCACAAACTGCCTCGATCGGATAGTTCCAAGGCATAGGGACTGCTTAAGTTGTAGTCCCCACGTCTGCTTCATGAGATCTTTATCCGAGAAAGAGAGATTGTTTTGGAATTCTCAAAAGAATATTTCCATGATGTGTGAACAAATGTTTACTTTCATCTAAATAATAATAACTTATATTATAGCGGAAGAGATCTCCGCTCATTCGGCCGGGTCACGTCACCCGAATTTTCGCCGCCGTCCGTCTCTTTCGTCGGTGCCGATCCGCTGTCCACGCGTCCTTGAGGGTCGACCCGTAAAGCGCCACCAAATCCACCGCCACGGAGCCCCCGTGCCATCATCGCCCTCAGCCCTTTCCCCTCACCCACACCGACTTGCTTGCCTCGCGTGCTCTGTCGGCCCTTCTTTTTCAAAGACGCCGTTCCTTCCGGTGCGCCTCCCCTTCTCTCGTGCGTCTCGCCGGTGTGTTCTTCCAGTCTGGTCCTTCCTTCCTCACGCGCTCCGCCATCTTCTCTCGCGTGCTCTGCTTGTTAGGTACGCACCGTTCTTCTTCGTTGTTGCCATGCCTTCCAATGCGCTGGTCGTCGCCTCCAGCGCTTCGTCAGCATGAGGCCTTCTTGGCCCGTCGTTCTTTGCCCGTTTTGTCTTGATGGCCTGTCGTTCCCCGTCAGTTTCAAGTCGGCAAGACGTCGTTCCCCGATCAATTCCTTCTAATTTCTTGGCCCCTCTTGATTTCCCATGTGCCTTGGTTGCTCAGTCCATCTCGATTAGGCCTGTTAGTCTTCCGATTCCTTGTGATTTCTCAATTCGTCTTGATCGTCCATGTGTCGTGCTTGCTCAATCCATGCCGATTAATCCTAATTCATCGTTGATTCTTAATCTTCCGGTGCGGTCCCCCTTGCCTTGCACCCCCACCTTGCCTCCCGCGCTCCCTGTGCTTCCGTTGCTTCGGGATCACTTCTTTCGGCGTCGTGCTCTATGTGTTTTCTGTCTTGCGTTTTGATTGTTTTGGCGTAATTCTTTTGTGTTGTGTTTCCTCTTCTTGCCTTTTGTTTTTTTTTTTGCCTCGTGGCCTCCGCCATTCCTTTGCGTTGTCCCAGTTCTTGCTCCTTGCACTTGGCATCCATCTATCAGACCTCCCAATCGCATGCCACCCCCGATCCTACCTGATTGCCTGTCGCCACCGATTCTCGCAACTTTGCCTCTCTGACCCTCCCGCCACACTCCGCCTGGCTTGCCGCGCGAGCTCACGCTGCCCCATGCGTGTTGGCCGTGCTTTCTCACATGTCTGGGTGCTATGGACCACGCACTCCGCCGGTTCTCCCTCATCCGTACAACCGTCGTCCTGAGCTGCGCCCTCCACTGCTTCGACAGGTCGCGCGCTCGCCTGGTCTGCCCTTCTCGGCGTCGCTGTTCTCCCCTTCCCATATAAGCCTGGTCCTTCCTCCCCGGTTTAGCTGTCTATCAATTCATGTCTCATGCTTGCTATTCTGTTCGTCGCTCTGATGGCTCACGCACTCTCTTGAGTCCGTCCTCCCTGGCCTCGCTTTGCTCCCCATCACCTAGCTCACTCAGTTTCCCCCCCTTGGTTTACTCCATTAACGCATTGTGCTTCCTATTGTGTTTACTGATAGATGGTTCCCTTGTTGATGTTATCAAGTAAGTTAAACTCTTATTTGCAAGATAAGAGGCCAACCGAGTGTTCTGTACTATGCAGCTTCCATTCTTGAGGTACCTTTGTTTTGCTTGGACTTGTTCAATGGTTCCTTTTAATACATATATATAGAACAAATGGAAGTAGGAATATTAGTTTCTCATATTGTTGAATTGCTTTGATGCATACAATTCAATTTCTCCATGTTCTATACTTCTATAGACAACTGGGTTTGTAGCTGCATCTGATGCTAACAGAGTGTCAATTTAGATTAGGCTGTTCAAGGTAATGCTAAGGAGCTAGATCGTTATTAGAGTATAGATTATGTTATGTTTGCTTTTTTGTATCAGGACATGCGAGTAGAAATGCTAAGGAGCTTTCACTTTATTTTATTCTTCAACGATGTGTGACAATTCTATTCTTTGCAGTTGCTGATGACAGGTGTTGCAGTATTTAAAGTCAACGATCTTAGAAGGTGTCCATTACTGATAGGACGTGTTGGTGGAATTGTGAGTAGCTTTGCTCTTTCCTACGAATTGTTTAGGTTTTATGGATTGCATGGGAAGTGCCCTCATATCCATCTGTTTACCATTTTTATCACATAGTCCCACTTGATGTATATGCTAAACAATATTTTATGTATTATTCTTAGCCACTCTCTAAATTACAACTAGATGCTTAAAACCCTTGATGACTTTGTTCAGGTTACATCAAACATATAAACAACAATACAAGGTGGATTCTTAATAAATTGTTCCCTTCATGCTTTCTATAACCTGAAATGTAGGCTGTTTCCTGTTCCTACGAGCAACTTACTACAAGATTCTGAACAGCTTCCCTTTTGTTCTTGTTTGCGCTTTACTTCTATATGTCAGCTCTTACCAGGTTAGTGCTTTACTTCTGTTGCCGCTCACACTTCGTGATCCTTTGTTAAAGATCTTGACCTCTACCTCGATTGCTTCTGCCAAGCTAACATGTAAGGAATCAGCTCAGCCATCCCGTTTAGCCTTTCATTTGATAGATTGTCTTACATCTTACCTTGCAAATAGAAGTGCTGATGCTGCAAATGTTTACATGCTGGGGGTTCCTTCTTGTCCAGCCATGCGTCGGGCTCAGGAGGGCATGGGCTGGACCTACAGCCTATGATGGTCAAGGCTAGACTTACAGCCTATGTTTTGCATAAACTCCTGTTACCATTGCATCGAAAGTCATGATTATGGTTAAAACTTCTACTGTATCTTTTACAGTTTCTTATTTTATTGATCGCGACTCTGTTGTTATTTAATTGCAATGTATGATTGCCATTTTCCTGAGTTCTTCAATATTAATTTCAATCCATATGGATTGATCACTTCATTAGGTATAGATATTCATAAATGGATAAAATGGATAACGATTCTATGTTGTGTCAGGGATAGCATGGATCAAGAAACGTAAGAAAAACCCAATAAGAGATGCTGGCTGGTTCATCAGCTACAATGCCATCTGTATTGCTCACTTCAAGGTTAGAGCTTTTGTGTTAGCAAATTTCTTTTCACATCTCTATTTGCTTGGTTTGGGTTTTGAGGTCTAATTTTAAAGTTTAAATGCTGAGTTTTGAACTTGAAACTAATGACAGTAGTTTCCAATTTCCTTTTCAGTTGTTACTTGATGATTAGTAGTGTAAGATGCAAGATTGTAATCATTGCATGAGGAAATGATCCATAAAAGGCGGTAAAGAACCTACATGGTGATAATTGCTTTACGAACCTCTCTAGAATTTGAGGCGTTTATTCCCTTTTCGTTCTATGCAATGTTCAGTTGTTGTTATTGTGCCTTCTTATTGTTCCACATTGCCATCCTCATCTTTGTCGAGGCATTAGATGGATGGTCTACAGATTTTTGTCACAGGGACATCTGTCTTATAATAGACATTTCTGTACTTGTCAGTACAAAAAGACGGAACAACATATTACACTCGATACATAATTTCATTCTACTCAGTCTGTGTTGTGTAGAATAATTGAGATATGTTGTTGCCTAGCATTTGATACAAAATTGAGGTTTGATGTTCTTGCTAGCTGCTTTTCTATAGTCACTCGGAATCTTATACCATCCATGATAGGAATAGCATGTGATCGGTTTCGATAGTTAGGACAAGAATAGAAATTAAAGCTGAACTAAAAAAAGGATATGTAGCTATTTGTCGTAAGCTGATGTAAAGCTGACATTATCCACAGCAAGCTGACAAAAAAAATACTGCTAATCACATGCTCAAACATTGATTTCACAGATTTAGCTGACATTTGGGAGCCAGTTGTGTGTTTATTCTCATATTCTGTAGCCAAACTATGTGCAATGATATTTCTAAAAGTAACATTGGTGGTCAACTTTACATAGAAACAGTAAGATTGATCTTGTATTTCTAAAATGGTATTTTTCTGATATAGCATGTATGGTTTTTTGCATTCCAGTCTTTTCGGCTCATATAATCCTTCTATGTTGTTGCGCACTACATATTATCAGGTGTGCTTTTCTGAGCAACCCTTAACTGAGATAACTATAAGATCTACATTTATTTATAGCTCATCGTTCTATTCCTGACACCTTACCCTTTTTTCTTCTTATGTCTTTGACGAAGTTTGGCAAATTTCTTTGTCCTTTTATTTGCACAGCTAATGACATTAGTTTTATGTTCCTTATATGTCTTGCATGACGCTTGCAGCATGCCCTGTCTTCCCTTTGGTACCATGCTATCCTTCAAAAAATAGATTAAACTATGCTTTACCTAGATATTGTATGGGCATTGGAAGGCATTGGTGCTAAGTTATATTTCTTTATTTCATAATGCAGTTTTTAGGGCAAATATATATGGATCAAGGGAACCAACTGATGCTAATTGGAATGAGTTTGACATCAAATTTCACTTACAATCTGCTGGCTTCTCATGTGATTCATGTACCATTCACTATCCTCTCCAATATGTTCGATAGCCTCTTCTTTGCAAGTAAACAGAGGCGTATGAATCACGTTGATCCAAATGGTTGTTTTGATTTGAGGAAACAAAAGTAAACTTTTTTTTCCTTTTTTCTTATAGTAGTTCGAGTCTACATGCTTATTTCTTGCATGTGTTTGTGATTTACAAGATTATAACATAATACACCGATAACTTTTCACACAAGAAAGCTAAACATATAGATTGCTGGATGGCCCATTAATTGAAATGATTGATATGGATTTCTAGGAATGTATGTATGTCCAGCACCAACACCAGTATCTCCAACATGAGAATTGAAGCGTACAACTGCCTTCGCCTGGTAGTATTATTCTAGGTATTTGTATGCTTATCCTTTTTTAGGCTCTACAATTGTTTGATTAACATGTGTTAATCTAGGAACTGTATATTCCTATTAGAAGATATTTTTTTACAAAGAAATTATTTGTATTTAATTTTCTGGAAGAGTTTGAGAAAATATCAAATTATTTAAGGCAATACGAAACTAGGAACCGTATTTCCTTCAAAAGTTTGACATGATCCGGAGTCATGATAGATATTTAAGATTTACACTAAGTGATTAAGGTATAGAAAAATATATTCAGAAATGTAGGCCTTTCATGCCCATGTTTTCCATGTAATTTGCACACCTTTTTTTAAAATTTTATGTTTATTAGGCCCTCCCACCACTCAATCCATGTTTAATCAATGTTAATTACCGATATATAATGCACGTTCACATGTATGACATTGACACGTGTCGATAGCAACTCTGTGTGCACTATGACTTGCTAATCCTCTTATATTTGTGGTTACCAACAAAACACACCCAGCAGCCACCTTACTGTTTATTGGTAGCCTCAAGTCATATGGCGCAGCTTAGTGCGCAATCCTCCCTAGTAGCTATTATACTGGCCAACATGACGAACGCATGGCCACCTTGTTTGTCACACCGGCTTTCAACTTTTGATAGTCTTAAGAAAAAACTAGGAACCAACCAGCACAGCCGCGCAAGTTGCCTTGGATGGAAAGGCCGTAGAATGGAGTGAGTGCGGTGGCTGTCTGGGAAAAGGCGATGTGATGTTTGCGCGTGCGTGTGGCCTGTCATCAACTAGGGGTGGGCAATCTGTTAATTCAGTTTTTTCGGTTCGGTTTTTTTGGTTTTTAAATATTTTGGTTTTTAGATTTTGCTAACCGAACCGAAACCAAACTCATCTAAAAACCGAACCAAATCAATTCGGTTAATTCGGTTTTTGGTTTAACCAAATTGGAAGGCCTCGTCTTCGCCTACGAGACCCACCCCCGTCTCCACCGCCGCCGGCATCCCCCACCTCCGCGTCCAACATGTCCTCTTCGCCGACCGCCACCACCAGCTACGGGTTAGTAGCAGGGGAGCGACGACGATGCTGGGGTGCTCGCACGGCTCATCAGATACAACCTCGTGCCCGCGTCGACTGGCCCACGTGGGTCTCCGACACTGGGGCCGACCGACCGACACAGGTGTCGGTGGGGATGAGGGCTTCGACAAGTGCCACGTCCCGGAGATCACCTTCTCCACGGGCCACGGTGCTCGCCTGCGCGATGAGTGTCACCAACGAGATCTGGCCACAGGCTAGAGCGGGACCAACCGACATCGCGGCCGGGACCAGCTCCCTCCTCGGCCCTCAGGCGTTCCCAGACCCGGATCTGGCAGGGGCCACCGCCGGGGAGGGGACGAACGACGGGGGCGAGGGCCAAGGGGGCGCGGCCATGCGCTCGTGTGAGAGGGAGGCAAGAGAGGGAGGATGCGGGACCGTGGCCGCGGGAGGGAGGTGGCACGCCGGTGGTGGTTAGGGAGGGAGGCGAGGGGGCACGGGGAGAGGAAGGAGATGAGGGGACTGCGCCACTGCGGTTTGCAGGCCAGCGGGGAAACAGGGAATGACCGAATGAGCCAGAGCCAGCGCTAAGTTTGACTAGGTGAGGACTTCGGTAGTTCGGTTTCTGAGTTTCAAAAACCGAATCGAATACCGAAAACCGAACAGAGTTGAAATACAAACCCGAACCAAAAACTGAAAAAACTGATTTTTTTTTCGGTTAATTCGGTTTAATTTTTTTAGTTTCGGTTAAAAATTGCCCACCCTATCATCATCCGCCGGCCGGCCATCTTATTTGCTTCTCCAATCTCCACCGCAGCTGCATTGCACGTACGCTGACCACAAACCAAACATGTTCTGCTTCTCTGCAAACAGCAAGCAGCAAACTTTTATTTTAAATAATACAATTTTTTATTCAAATTGCAAAAATATACGTCGATCTCAAAAAATTACAAAAATATACTTTTGTCGCCTGTGTATGGGGGGTCGCCCGTATATGGGGCGATCGCCCCATATACGGGCGATCGGTGCCGCTCTGAACGCGCGATATTTTCTCTGTCTGCGGTTAGTTTCTAAAGAAAATCATAAGTTTTTCATATGATGTCGAATGGAGATGAACTTTATATGAAAATTGTAGCTCTCGACGGGATCTACAACTTTTGTATACAAACTTTTTCATTTTGAATCCATTTAGATGGTCAAAAACAGGATAGAATGTGATATGTTTTTAGATCTGAACATTCTATCCTGTTTTTGACCATCTAAATGGATTCAAATTGAAAAAGTTTATATACAAAAGTTGTAGATCCCGTCGAGAGCTACAATTTTCATATAAAGTTTATCTCCATCCAACATCATATGAAAAAGTTATGATTTTCTTTAGAAACTGACCGCAGACAGAGTAAATATCGCGCGTTCAGAGCGGCACCGATCGTCCTATATACGGGCGACAAAAGTATATTTTTATAATTTTTTGAGATGGGCGTATATTTTTGTAATTTGAATAAAAAATTATATTATTTAAAATAGAAATTCGCAAGCAGCCAACTTGCAAGGATCAGTTCTTTTGGACCGTTCCTGTATTGGGCGACGGTCTTCTTGTCATCGTCACGATGTCGCTCAGGCCATGCTTCCGTTCGGCTGGTCAGTGGGCCGTTCTATGAATGAGATGGCCCAAAGGACGACCAACATGGAGCACAACTCCTTGAGCCCAGTTTGTAACACAGAATTCTTTTTTTTCCAGATTCATACTGGAACCGGACTGTTTCATATGAACTAGTTATATAGAAAAGAGAAGATTTCTATAGGAGTTTTTTTAGAGCCATTTCTTTGTTCGAAAGGAACATGTAGAAAATTTTATATAGGGTTCTCCTCTACCGCTAGCAAAAAAAAAAACTCATTATGTTTGAATCAAATTTGCTTCGATTACAGTAGTTAATAAGTTTAAAATTAAAATGAGCCTATTTCGAACGATTTTTTTTATTGAAGCTAAGCTCAATAGTACTCCATCCGGTTATAAATAGTATCGTTTTGGATATAAATATAGTCAAACTTTTAAAACTTTATCTATCAATATCTTTTTAAATATTTAAATTGGATACACGAAAATCATGTGTAGATTTGTCTCAAAAAGTACTTTCATAGTATTATAATTTTATTAGGTTTTTATAAATATATTATAACAGAAATTAATGGTCAAAGCTGTGTTTTAGAGACCGTATCGATGTTCAAAACGATAACTATTTGTAACCTCAATTCGTTAGCTTGAATTTGAAATAACCACTCAAATGATAAATAAAATAATTTTATGTTAAACTATATTAATTTCAGAAGAAGGTGGATAAAAGCTGGTTAAGCTCGATTCCTATTCATGTCATGTCCCACCTAATTCGTTAATTTTTCGTTTGTTCTGAGTGGCTGCCAAAGACTCGCATCAGACGGCCAAGAAAACGCGCGCCAAACTAAATCCGACGGCCCGTGGAGAATCGAGAATTCGAGATCTCCCAACTCTGCCGATATCCTCCTGCCGCCGCAACTCCTAAAACCCTCGCGGCCCGAGCGGTGAGCCGCCGCCTCTACTGCACGCCATGGCGCGGCCGACGCTGCCGCCGTCTCCCTCACCTATCACCCCCGCCAAGAGAGAGCCTGACGCCGACCACACCGCCGCCGCTGACGCTCACACGCCGCTTTCACCACCCCACAAGAAGCGCCGCTGGGACCGCCTTCCGGTAACCCCAACCCAGACCCTCATCACGCCCCAGACCATCCCGTCGGGCACCTCAAGGGCCGATTCCTTCGCAGGAGAGCGGAGCGGGCAGCCCGGCCTGATGCCGACGACCGCGCCCGCCTCCGTCAAGAGCGAACCCGACGTCGACACGGGCGAGGATGCCGGCGGGAAGGCGATCGGGAGACGGCACCCCTACCCCCACGCGAGGCCCACGGCAGCGGAGGCCCCCACCCTCTGGGTCAACCGCCACCGCCTTGGCCGTCTCCTCCACGAGCTCGCGCGAGCGCACTGGTGGCGCGATGCGGCCGGAGTCTTCTCTGCGCTCCTCCCCGGCACCCGGCAGCCTGAGTCATTTGAGGAGGCCCGCAGCATGTTCGTGGTAAGCATAATGTGCTGGATGAAATATATCAGTTCTTGGTTTGGTAGAGTTCTGATGTGGGTGCGGTGCTCTATTGAAGATCGCGATGGAGATCCACAGGCGGCTTGCTGAGGACAGTGGCGTGCAACAGGGTGGCAGGAATCGCTACTACCTCAGGACGCAGAAGGTTTTCGATGTTTGGATGCGGCGGCTAATTTGGTTGCCTACCTGTGCAAAAGTAAGTTCCAAATTATGCTGTCAAGTTTACGAATTTAATGCAATTATTGTTATTAGCTAGTAATTGGCTGATGCTACTAATTACTACGTTAAAATTGGAAATTGGGGCTGAATCTCAACAAACATCTGAAAATAAACAACTGGAATTTGTTACAATCTGTATTTTCACCAATAAGTATCTTTTGCGGCTCATTTGGATCAAAGGTGTTTTTGGGGGAAGAACATAGGATTCCAAATCCGATAGGAATTAGTGCTGTTCATTTGTTCGGATTCCAAGAACACACATCAAAATTCTGCACTGTTCCTTTCCTGCGGTTTTGGAGGAATTTTACAGGGAAGGAGCACTTGCTCCAACCAGATGGAAATCTTCCTGCAAGCGAGCATGCATGGGAAGCCAAGGGCAGCTGCTATTGCTAAACCCGAGATTATTGAAGCTCCTTCTGTCGCTGCCATTGCACCCTATTGGCTGTTGCTAGCTGGTCGCACCATCTCACCATGTCACCGCGAGCTTTGGCTGCTGATGCCACCAATCTTTTGCTGCAAGCCCTAGTGTTGCAGTCGCTCAATGCGGCCAGTAGTCGGTACAACCGATGGATAGTCGTTTCGAAGAATGATACAAACATGGGGTCAAGTAAAGATGGAAAGAGGCCAGGGGAATTAAAACGTGTTTTGGTGTTTATATTTATGTTCCTCAAAAGTATGTTATCTATGTTTTCCAACCTTGAAAAGCGTACTCTGGAGTCACAGAAGAGTATGTTCACTCTACATTGCCATATTTCACTTCTGTGCTTTTGCTCTCACCCATCCCAACGACGTTTTCCACATTTTTTTCTGTATTTGGTAATCCTGCAGAATGTAGAGTTAAACTTGTATTCCTACGTTTTTCCTATTCTTGTGTTTTTGGATTCCTTCATTTCAAATGGGCCCTTTGTTTGTAGATTTTGAAATAAAGTATGGAGTGTTGTGCATGCCTTTTTTAATTCCATTGTGTTTGGTAGTATCATATTGTTAGGTTGGTTGTTATTTAAGCCATTAGCCTATCATGACAAAATTTGGATTCAGGGGATCAAAAACATTGAATCACAAGGTCATATACTAAGACCATGGCATTACCTGAATATTAATATCATGGCATCACCTGAATACTAAAGATCATGTGATTCTAAATTGCATGCTTCAGTTTTAATGGTGTTGTGCTGGTTTCCATGTTACCTCTGATTTAATCTTTTCATCATATGTTAACAGACGGAAAACCATCATGACTGCTTTGTATTTGCTTAACCCTGTTAATTTGTTTGGCAGAAACACTTGGTTAAACTCGAACTGGCTCTATTTTATCTTTCACAAGGCAACATCGACAATGCATACAATGTAACAAGAACGTACGTCACCTGCACATTCTTCTTTTGTTGTGTCTTTTACACACCCTGATCTGTTGTTTTTTAAGACCTTGCTCTATTGTAGACTTGTAGCCATGGCATTTAAATATTGTAGGCTTGTAGCCATGGCATTTCAAAGCATTTTCTTAGTTGTTAGTTGCTACAAGCCTATTCCATCCGCTTCTTTATTTCGTTTTATGGAACCAAGTATCAGGTTAGCATCCAAGGAAACTGGGGGTTTTTTTATAAGAAAAGAATCTAAAAGCTGTCAAAAATTAGATGTCGTTAAAATGTGCACATTCATTGCTCTAAAAGTTGATTAATGCCTTAGGTGTTGTGGCTGAAATATTTATTAAGTGTTAAGCTTTTGGATAATTTGGTTGCCTCTTATTTTTGCTTCTCTTTACTCTATTCCATTCTTTCCTCCCCATGTGACTTGTATGTTCTCTGCTGAGAAGAATTTGAGAACTTCTATTTTTTTTTCAGCCTTATTGCTAACGAGGGACTACAGACAGAACCAACTCTAAATCTGATACATGGTTTGATATCATATGATAAATGGTATTCTGGCTTGCCTAAAGCTATGCAACTTGAGGAATTTGATGTTTACAATGAATCATGCACAATTTCGATGGCATCTAATGGCTGTGAAGAATTTGATCTCCAGGATAGTTCAGATGAAAATTGCAGCATGGATGTTGATGATGCCAGTTTTCCTGCTAGCTCTTCAGCAAGTTCTATTAATAATGGGAATATAGACAAGAAATGGAAGATTCCCAAGAAACCTGGTTTTGTTCATCCTGTAGAGGAAAATGATTCACTTGGATCAAAATTGAATGAAGAAATGGTTGATACAGATTTTCGAAGTGTATTTTTCAATATATCCAATAGTCCTACGTGTGGTAAGTACCATTTGTGTCTACTTTTTCTTCCATATGTTCTAATTTTTGGTTCTGTTAAGTACTACGATAGTTGTAGAGTTCTAGGATATCTATAGAAAAATTACATATAGCAACTAGCAAGTACACAGCGTGATCACGTTACTGGAACGTTATAGAGCTATCATAAAGAACCAGGGCTTTGATGTGATTTAGCATCTTCCAATTCTTCATGGGTGTTGAGGACTTGAGGGTTCCACATTCCATTCTTGGATCATCCAGTTCAGCATGCAACACCACAAATCATTTTGTATAATCCATTACACCAGTCATTTAATGTTGTTTGATATAAATTTATAAAGAGTGCTGCGCAAATGAGCAGTGAGATCATGAAGATTCCATAGGTAATTTATCTCTCGAAAGAAAGGGCAATTAATAATAGAACATTATAACAATGCCTGACAAATGAAGGCTTTTACACTTTCTTCTTCCTTTCTATTTTTTGCATGCGGCAGGTCAGAGTTGCTACAGCTTGTGTTACAAATGTACTCGCCATAATTTGTAGCTTCATCATCATTGTCTGTGATCGGATCCAGGCCATGATCCTTGGATAAAATTGTACTGCATATAATTTGTAGCTTCATCTCAGTCCCTCATTGGATCAATCCTCGGACCAACTAGCCTCATTAAGCTCAACTAGCTGTGCATTTTTCTATTAATTCCATGGTCTCTTTCAAGTTCTTGTATATAGTTCTACGTAGTTATATCTTAACATATTATATTATTGTCTGCATTGAAGGATTGGAAAAAAGCCTGTTGCCACTCCAGCTAAAAAGTTCTGCTGGGACTCCAAATGATTGCTTTGATTCGTATTGGAAGTACAAGTCAATTCCTAATACCTTCTATGAAGATGCAGAAAAATGTCTAAGAGTGGCTCTTCATTCAACACCACCAGTAATGGCAGCCTTATTGCCATTAGTACAGGTACTTGTCAATCGATATCCTTACCATACATATTAAGATTTATATTTGCTTCAGCAATTCATTTGAGCTAAACCAAACGCCCCTACTGGCTGAACTATCCTAAGGGCATAGAACCAGTTTAGTCAATGTGCCATTTTCATCTGAATTGTGCAGTACTGAATCATTAGGTTTCTTGAACATGCCATATTTAGTTATGGCCATTTTCAGTTTTGCACCTTGTATTACCCTGCTGGTATTGGTTCAGACCTTAAATGGAGTTTCTCATCTCTGTCCCTCATCAAATTAACCCTGTCCAGCATGTTTTGCATAACACATTATGTTTTGAGTTCACTAGGACACCTGCATAGATACAGTGCCATACATTTTCTTTACTTGTGTAGATTCTGCTTTCATCATTTGGTGAGACTTTTTTTTGGGCTACCTTTGCTGTGATGCAGATTCTCCTGCTTGGTGACAAACTGAAAGATGCACTTGTTGAGCTTGAGAAGACCTGCCCAAGTTCAACTGCAGCACTTCCTTTCAGGTTGTTAAAACTTAGTGTTATTGGTTATCATTTGAAACAATGTGTTATCTTGAATCTCATCTCATTCATGTTACTGGACACCTTTCGACTATCCTAGTTTCTTCACCCTTTTTCTTGCCCATATTGAAACAAGCTGTTGCGAACTAAGTGGCTGAAGTTCAGTTTTTGTGTGTGTGTGTGCGTGTGCAGATTGAGAGGTAGACTGCTGGAGTATTTTGACCAAAATCAAGTATCAACTATATCTTCTTGCTATGAGGAAGCTTTGAGAAGAGATCCTACATGTAGCTACTCAGTGGAGAGGCTAACCAAAATGCATAGAAAAGGTTTTGGTTGAAAACATTTCTTCCAAAGTGTTGTACTATTTAATTGCCATGCTAGTTGAGTAGTTGAATTTTCTTCTTTTATATTCATGTTGCTACTTGCCTTACTATCATGTAGCATTTTTTAGGGAAAAATTGATGATTTGCCCCGTTTTTCCTTTACCATTGATCATTTGCCCATGATATCACAGTGACATGCGGGCCGCATGTCAGTGAGACATCGTGGGCAAATGATCAATTGCACCCAGAAAACGGGGCAAATCATCAAATCTCCCCATTTTTTAGACAAGATGCATGTTTTTTTTATTTTACTAAATGGAGGCTTCCTTGCTAGTTGCATGTGAAGTATTCTAGTCTCAACCAGCCCATACAGGTTTTACTGAATACTGGTGTTTTTGTTAGTAATCAGTGCAAATGTCATTGCAAAAATTATGTTTCCCATGCTGCCTTTACTGCTAGTAGAGAAGAGCTTATATATAATATTTAGAGATCATATAAAACCAATGTGATTTTTATAATTTTATATGAAGCCATTTTAGTAATCATGAAGGCAGAATATTAGGAGTGAGATTTTCTTGTGAATATTTTGGATACTGTAAAAATATTTAACTTTATTGTGAATGGTGGTTATATAAGTTTATTGCTTTGCTTCTCTAGGCAAACTTAAGAAATGCTAGCAATTTGATTATTCTGCTTTCAATGTAAATTTTGGTATCAGAGCCTCATTAGCAATGTTTACATTTTTGTTACCTTTTGTTGATTCCCCCAGGATACTATAATATCACCCAACTACTTGAGACAATAACCTTGCATCTAGATTCTGCCAACGGGAAACCTTGCATCTGGGAGGAGCTTGTATCATGCTTCCTCCGGCTTTTTTCTGATTGGACTACTGAATTCGAGGATTGTATTTCATGGAATGTTCAAGGGGATGCATCAATCACAACTTTTAGTAGGTTTTCTTCAGTCTTTTCTGAACCACATAAAAGAGAATCATGGAAGGTCCGATGCAGATGGTGGATGAACCATCATTTCAGCCAAAACACCTTTACGTCCGAAACCCTGAAAGGTAGTTGCTTATTCCTCGAATTTAGTCATTTGCTGATATAAAATCACATGATGCTCCCCTTCCTCCGTTGTGATTAATTGGTTTGGACAGTAAATGCTATCAACATTAACATTGATTTGGTTCAGATTCTACTATCTTATACTTGGAAATTACACTCTTGGTTTGCTTGTCAGTCCACGTTTACATGAAAAGTGTCAAATTTCTTTATACAGTGGACCCCAGCCCATAGTTTAGTGTTAGGTTGTGCTGGTTTGAACTAAAATAGTTCTTTATTACCGTGACAGAAGGTTGTCACTGGTAAACATATTTTTGAGCCAGCTGTTAATCTGCCAGACATATGTTGTAATGTCTTGGTAGTGGCTATTCCGCTGCTATACTTGAAATGATCATCACATCATGACTCATGTGGTTCTCCTATATGGAACAAGTTAAGCCACGCAGTCATGGAGCTATATCTGCTAAATTTGTCTATGGTATTTTTTTGCTGGATGCTTATAAAAGAGCTAGGCTACTGAGTCTTTGTCTGAACATAAAGTGGGGCATAGCATGTACTAATTGTGGGGAAACCTATATTTTTGGATGAAAGAATGTAGAGATGAGGGTTCACAAAATCGACGATTTTTGCGTGTATCGAGGCGACTCGGCAATAAAAACCGCTTGGTAAATCGTGGAGTTAAATTGCAAATTCAAAAATTTGAAAAAATTATAAAAAATGTTAATTTTTTTGAAATTTTGTGTGAGATCCTGAGGCAATGTTAATGATGCTATAAAATTATCAGATCTGTGTATTTTTAAAAAAATCTAACAATGCTACTGTCTTTTTATATATTGTTCTATTTTTTATTTTCTAGAGGAACTAAATGAAGTCTAATATTTTTGAAAATTTTTGTGTGAGGTCCAGAAGCAATGCTAATGATTCTGTAAAATTTTCAGATGATGATCAGACCTGTGTATTTTTAAAAAATTCTAACAAGACTATTGTCTTTGTATATGCTCTTTTGTTTTTTATTTTCTAGGGGCACTAAATGAAGTGTAATATTTCTGAAAATTTTAATACATGATCTTTGGGAACTCTTTATGGTACCATTAAAATTTAAGAGCATGATCAAACTTATAAATTTTTATAAAAATTTGACAGTGTCTCTATTTTTTTCATTAATTGTTGTTTTTTATTTTTCAGAAGCACTAAATGAATTCAAAAATTGTTGAAATTTCTCTGAGGTGTTTTGTATAATATTTGGGATTTTTCTAAATTTTTTTTAAAAAAATTCTTTCGGTGTGATGAAAATAAAATAAATAAATCGGTCGATAATAAAAAAAAACAGGTCAGAAATCGGTAAAATGGCTTGATTTTTATTTTTTCACCATTGTTTGACCACTAAGTTCTAAATTTTTTAATTCAAAATTCTTCGGTTTTTACCGATTTTCGACCGGTTTTTGCCGAAAATCAAAAATAAAAAATGAGCAAAAATAGAAATAAAACGATTTTGTCTGGTAGAGATATCAACTACACAGTATTGTTGTGTGCCCAACTGCCAATAATAAATTTATGAATTGGTACATTGCTTCCTTCAAGAGAAAGTAGGATGACATGATGGTGCAAAAATAACAATTTTTGTAATTTTATCTCGCGCTCAGTATCAACACATGCATGTGTTCCCATTTGGCATGATATCTTTTAGACGCCTGTGATGTGAATACAGCTAAAAAGTTTCTTGTGTTCTTACAGGTGATTGCAAGCTCATGGCTTCAAAGGCAGCTTGTGCTTCCCACTTGTTTGGGTCCGATTTCCAGTATGTCAAAGCAGTTGAAAGCTATCTTTCCGAGCAAGAAGCCAAGGATGAAATTGGATTCTTATCTAAAAATATGCAAAATTCTGTGAGACTATTACAAACTTTGGAGAAACTAACTATATGATTCGAGATTGGTCTAATTTTTTTGCCTTTGCATGGCGAAGTATGTTGTAAGTATAATTTTGAAAGGATTTTGTAGTGCCCGTCAAGATGAGGTTAATTTTTGTGGGAACAATAGCGGTGTATCCCAATGTAGCGTCCAGTAATTAATTTTGGCTTTGTGCGCCATTTGTGATTAATATGGTGGCGAAGATGAAAAGGGTACAAAAAAGTTAAAACACGAATCCGTGCAGCTCCTGTTTTTCTTGGTTCCTTTTGGAGGTAGGAAATAATTTAAGTTCTACTCGGAAAATTAGTAAAAACTCCTCGAAAGAATGAACTCAACTAACAATATTGTTGGGTTGGAAAATTAAAGTTTCTATTGTAAAAGAGTGTATTGGGTCGTTCCTGCAGGGTCTAATTCCAAAACAACAAAAACAAACTCGGAAACATCCCTGTTTGCATCTTTTTTTTTCCTCTGACGGGAAAATAGAAGTAAACCTGTAGCGTCCGCCATCGGCCTTACCGAACAACAATACAGATAATCCGGTTCAAACCAATAGGAAACACAAATCTCTGCCTAACATACCAGGCTAGTTTTACAAGTTATCAGAGTACATAAAGCTGGCTAATTGGCAAGTAATTAAACATAGTAGCAACGAGCAAATCCAATGGAAAAGATCCAAATGACAGAGAAGAAGGCCATTTCTAGCTGAAACATCATACGACCAGTAGCACTTCCTTCTATTCAGCTACCTGCCCTTGCATTTTGTGTGGCTTTTGTGGGAGAGGTTGAGATGGCTCAGAGAGTCCAGCGAGTCCATGGTTTCTGGAATTGCTCCTGGCAATTGGTTCCATGAGAGGTCAAGAGATTCCACTGACTGCGTGTTGCCGATTGTCTCTGGGATGTGTCCGCTCAAATGATTTCTAGACAGATTCAAGTTGTGGGGTTCGACAAGAGCGCCTATTCCATCAGGGATCTCTCCTGTTAGATCATTTGATGAAAGATTAGTTCTCTTGATAAGGTTGAGGATCTTTGTATACGTCTGGTCTTCTTTAATAGTAATATCAAGACTTTCATTGTAAGAAAATGTACTAGCATCATCAATTTTAATAGCATCTGACAGAAGTAGAGGTGTTGAGCGTCTTGAAGCCATCGCCGTGAAATTTCCAACAAAACGTGGAAATGGCCCCGATAACTGATTGTAACGAAGATCCAAAACTTTAAGGTAACGAAGTTGAGGTAATTCAGTAGGAATACTGCCGAAAAACTTATTTGACCGTAGCCGAAGGATCATGAGCCCTTGTAGGCTCTCTCTCCTATATATCCATGCAGGTAGAAGGCCTGTCAAGTGATTTTCTCCAAGATCAAGAGATAGCAAGCTGTTGCATGACTGTAGGGACGAGGGTAACGCCCCGGATAGCTTGTTATTGTTCAGTTGCAAAGAGCTAATGGAACTGAGAGAACCAATGCTTGGTGGTATTTCTCCCTCGAAGTTATTGTCTGAGAAGTCTACAATATGTAGCTTCGAATTCTGCTTCCAACAATCTGGGAGTTCACCTGACAACAACTTTATATATATATATATATATATATACACACACACACCAACTGACCAGGCTGCCAAGTTACACACATAAGGAGGTATGCTTAAACTTGGATAGGGGGATTTTAATCCAGGATGCCGGAAAAAAAGAAATTAATATAGCACCGTCAAAACCGCCCCACTCATGATCCCTCAGGCCATTAAGAAGATTTGTCGACAACAATATGAAAAAGAATATAGCTCTTCCTAAGATGTGCGGCAAAGTTCCAGAGAAAGAATTGTTGGATAGGTCCAGCACTTTGGAGATTTTCTGACATATTAGTAATCTGACCTTCCAGTTGGTTAGGACTGAGTCCTAAAAGTTTCAACTTTTTCATACATTCCAAAGATGTAGGCAACATGCCACTGAGAAGATTGTTAAGAGAGATCTATGAGAAATAGAGATGTCCATGAACTCCAGAGCCAACGTGGGAAAGGACCTCGGATTCCTATTGTTACGCGGAGTCAATATCACGACCTGAGTTTGTGTGCGAAGCCACTGGGTGAAATATGTTTCTAGTGGACAATAATCTAATCCAAGGAATTTGAGTTGAAACGGTGGTAACCAATTCGGGTCTAAAGAAATGTTCAAGGAGTTTGAAGCTAGATATAGAGCAAACAGGGTGGATAGGCTGGCGAAGTGTTTTTCAGACAGTGCTTATTATAAGAAAGATACAAGTTCCCTAGGTTCGAAAACATGTCAATATTATCTGGCCGGTACAAGGCCATCTATGAGTCATCAATCATTTGCAAAACCGTCGTACCGGTATCAGATACGTACCTAATATGATGATCCTTCGTGATCCTTCATGATACGGTATCGAGAATGATCGATGAAATTCAGCATTAAAATTTAACAAAAAAGTCATGATCCTTCTCCGATACTCCGCAATACTCACCAATACCTCCAGATACATAACACAAAGCTCAAAGAAAAACCCATTCCAAACCATCAATCATAACCCTAAAATCACAAACTCTCTCTCTTGTTCCACTCTGACTTCTCCCTTCTCCTGTCTCCCCTCCCTTCTCCCTCTACCACCAGCCCACTAGCTAGCCTGTCGGCCACCACCGCCCCTCCCTTCTCCCTATGTTGCCAGCCCACCATCAAGCCTACCAGCCGACGTCGCCCCTCCCTTCTCCCGCTACCACCAGCCCACCACCCAGCCTACCGCCCAACGTCGCCCCTCCCTTCTCCCGCTGCCACCAGCCCACCACCCAGCCTGCTGGTCACCATCGCCCCTCCCTTCTCTCGCACCGTCAACCCACCACAAGCCTACTTACCGCCGTCGCCCCTCCCTTCTCCCGTTGCCGCCAGCCCACCACCCAGCTTGTCGGCCACCATCGCCCCTCCATTCTTCCGATGTCGCCAAGCTTGCCGGCCGTCGCCGCCGTCCCTCCCTTCTCCCTCTACTGCCAGCCCATCACCTCTCCAGCTGCAACTGAACCACCCTCTTCTCTCTCTGTAGTCTCAATCTTTTATAACCTATTTTTTTTTTTTTTTTTTAAATGTGTATATGTCGACTTTTGTAGTCGGCAATAAATTTATGGGGCAGACGCTAGATCTCAAACTCGAAGGTCACACAAGACAAAAGTTTAGACAGGTTCAGGCCCTCGACAGAGGAGGTAATACTCTATTCCTGTGTGCTGGGATTATCTGGATCTCTTGGATTTAAGATTGCTCGTGAGCTCTTATGCTCGATGCTCGATATCTCCCTGTTGTTGCCCGCCCTCTCCCTTATATAGTGGGGGTGGGGCGGTTTACAGAGTCCCGATCGGTTAAGAGATTCCGATCGGTTATATGATTCTAATCAGTTACAGGATAGAGTTTACATCTTTATCTACCCTGTTAACAACTCGGATTACAATCGTATCTTTTATATCTAAATGCATGTTCAACTATCTATAGGATGTACCCCCTTCCGCACGGCAGCAAGGCTTGGCGCGGAAGTTATCCACTGGGCCTTCCATTGGGCCTTGTCTCTCCCTCGGGCATTTCTAGGCCGGTTATGAAGACACCTTGTTTCATATATTCCACAGTATATACTCGTCGTATTGTCGGGTCCTTGTTTTTGAGAAATTGCGAATCGCTGTACCAGTATCGCGTATCGGTGATACATAGAAAGCCATAAATCATATTGTCACTAAGGTCAACATCAGACACACTTCCATTTCCCAAGCCATCCAGATAAGCTTCCAGTAAGATTATTGCTCCTAAAGTTAAGGAAATCTAATTTATCCGTGCAGTTCATCAAGGCCTTGCCCAATACTGCAATATCTCCTGAAAGATGATTATCAGACAATATCGATTCCTCTATGTTGCATAGACTACCTATTGATAGTGGGATTTTTCCTTCTAAGGTATTATCAACGAGATGTAGGGCCTTAAGGGAATCAAATTCCCTATAGCAATAGGAATCGAACCATGAAGCTCAAGAGATAACAGGCTAATCTTTAACATGCCGTTTAGGTTTGTTAACCTATACGGGAAATCAGAGCTGAAATTGCTGCCGGACACATAAATGGCAGTAAGATCTGTGAAGTTCGCCTGACAAAGAGAATTCAGACTAGTGGGTGGAAGATTTGTGTTCTTTAGGTGAAGTTGTCGAAGGGACGCAAGCATGTTCAGTGACTCAAGGCCGTTGGGACAGATTCCAGTATGATATGTCAAGGTATGTCAAGGATGAGAGGTGATAAACATGAAATAAAATTAACAACAATCAATATATTTTCTGATATGTCAAGGTAACGAAGTTGAGGTAATTCAGTAGGAATACTGCCGAAAAACTTATTTGACCGTAGCCGAAGGATCATGAGCCCTTGTAGGCTCTCTCTCCTATATATCCATGCAGGTAGAGGGCCTGTCAAGTGATTTTCTCCAAGACCGAGAGATAGAAAGCTCTTGCATGACTGTAGGGACGAGGGTAACGCCCCGGATAGCTTGTTATTGTTCAGTTGCAAAGAGCTAATGGAGGTAAGAGAACCAATGCTTGGTGGTATTTCTCCCTCGAAGTTATTGTCTGAGAAGTCTACAATATGTAGCTTCGAATTCTGCTTCCAACAATCTGGGAGTTCACCTGATAACTTTTATATCAGAGAGAGAATTGTTGGATAGGTCCAGCACTTTGGAGATTGTCTGGCATATTAGGAATCTGACCTTCCAGTTGGTTAGGACTGAGTCCTAAAAGTCTCAACTTTTTCATACGTACCAAAGATGCAGGCAACCTGCCACTGAGACGATTGTTAAGAGAGATCTATGAGAAACAGAGATGTCCATGAATTCCAGAGCCAATGTGGGAAAGGACCTCGCATTCCTATTGTTACGCCGAGTCAATATCACGACCTGAGTTTGTGTGTGAAGCCACTAGGTGGAATATGTTTCTAGCGGACAATAATCTAATCCAAGGAATTTGAGTTGAAACGGTGGTAACCAATTCGGGTCTAAAGAAATGTTCAAGGAGTTTGAAGCTAGATATAGAGCAAACAGGGTGGATAGGCTGGCGAAGTGTTTTTCAGACAGTGCTTATTATAAGAAAGATACAAGTTCCCTAGGTTCGAAAACATGTCAATATTATCTGGCCGGTACAAGGCCATCTATGAGTCATCAATCATTTGCAAAACCATCGTACCGGTATCAGATACGTACCTAATATGATGATCCTCCGTGATCCTTCATGATACGGTATCGAGAATGATCCATGAAATTCAGCATTAAAATTTAACAAAAAAGTCATGATCCTTCTCCGATACTCCGCAACTAATACCTCCATATCCATAACACAAAGCTCAAAGAAAAATCCATTCCAAACAATTAATCATAACCCTAAAATCACAAACTCTCTCTCTTGTTCCACTCTGACTTCTCCCTTCTCCTGTCGCCCCTCCCTTCTCCCTCTACCACCAGCCCACCAGCTAGCCTGTCGGCCACCACCGCCCCTCCCTTCTCCCTATGTTGCCAGCCCACTATCAAGCCTACCAGCCGACGTTGCCCCTCCCTTCTCCCGCTACCGCCAGCCCACCACCCAGCCTACCACCCAATGTCGCCCCTCCCTTCTCCTGCTGCCACCAGCCCACCACCCAGCCTGCTGGTTGCCATCGCCCCTCCCTTCTCTCGCTACCGTCAACCCACCACAAGCCTACTTGCCGCCGTCGCCCCTCCCTTCTCCCGTTGCCGCCAGCCCACCACCCAGCTTGTCGGCCGCCATCGCCCCTCCATTCTTCCGATGTCACCAAGCTTGCCGGCCGCCGTCGCCGCCCCTCCCTTCTCCCTCTACTGCCAGCCCATCACCTCTCCAGCTGCAACTGAACCACCCTCTTCTCTCTCTGTAGTCTCAATCTTTTATAACCTATTTTTTTTTTTAAATGTGTATATACTCGTCGTATTGTCGGATCCTTGTTTTTGAGAAATTGCGAATCGCCGTACCAGTATCGCGTATCAGTGATACATAGAAGGCCATAAATCATATTGTCACCAAGGTCAACATCAGACACACTTCCATTTCCCAAGCCATCCAGATAAGCTTCCAGTAAGATTATTGCTCCTAAAGTCAAGGAAATCTAATTTATCCGTGCAGTTCATCAAGGCCTTGCCCAATACTGCAATATCTCCTGAAAGATGATTCTCAGACAATATCGATTCCTCTATGTTGCATAGACTACCTATTGATAGTGGGATTTTTCCTTCTAAGTTATTATAAACGAGATGTAGGGCCTTAAGGGAATCAAATTCCCTATAGCAATAGGAATCGAACCATGAAGCTCAAGAGATAACAGGCTGATCTTTAACATGCCGTTTAGGTTTGTTAACCTATACGGGAAATCAGAGCTGAAATTGCTGCCGGACACATAAATGGCAGTAAGATCTGTGAAGTTCGCCTGAGAAAGAGAATTCAGACTAGTGGGTGGAAGATTTGTGTTCTGTAGGTGAAGTTGTCGAAGGGACGCAAGCATGTTCAGTGACTCAAGGCCGTTGGGACAGATTCCAGTATGATATGTCAAGGTATGTCAAGGATGAGAGGTGATAAACATGAAATAAAATTGACAACAATCAATATATATTGTGATCACAAATGATAAATATGAAATAAAATTGACACATATGACAATTCACAATTAAACGGGGTATGAACATGTATCGCAAAAAGAGGCATAATTAGAGGAGTAAGAACATATAAAGCATAGGACAACTATGTATTGATGTACTTACAAGTAGTAGTATGGGCAGTGGGTGTGTTGGCTAGGAGGATAAGGTTGAAGTGAGCTGGTGATAGATGCTTGTGTATGTATGTGGCACGATTACTTCAGAACATGTGCATCATACTAATCTCACCATCAAGGCAACCAAAAAAATAATTATACCACTGCACGCTCTAATCTACCTAGCCCAACGACACTACAAGCCTAGTATGGTGCACTGGTTGATTTGCTTATCAATTATCTTACCTTCGTGTAGAGTTTAAAGTTTAGATGCATGTTATGTTAAGAGTACTAAAAGTGAAAGAATTGTTTCAAATGATCAATTAAAAAAATACGAAAAGAAGACAAAAATTACTATCCATAGCAAATATATGTTTTATGTTTTTTATAATGTAGTTCGAGTCGGAGTTGAAATTTTAAAGGATCCTATAAAACTCTAATTACTACATCATCTTTTTTTAGAGTTTTTACATCGATTTGGTTCTCAAATCAAAATTATTTGCATATTTTCACATAGCTAGTTATCAAGTTACACTTAAACACAAAACTCAATTAAGCCAACACGTATGCCAGCACTGATTGAGATTGATTATCCTCTTCTTTTTTTTACCTCAAGCTCTTCTACTATACTTCAAATTGATATGAGTCATCCAATGTTTTGATCTCATAATTACATTAGTTAGGCTTAAGTTATTGTTAGTCTCAAGAATAGACGAGATGATCATAAGGTCTATTTTATTTTTGTGTCATAATTTGTATATGTATTTTTTTAAGCTTTTTCACATGTATTCTTCCAAAAAGGCATTACAATTCTTCAAAAAAATTAGTGCAAAATCCAGCTCAAAAACTATGCAAACTTGTCCAAAATACCAAAATTTCGGCCAAAATCATCGAGATCTTGCCGAAATTTACCGAAACCACTGTAGCAACCCTAATTTTAAAAAAATCATTCCACCGGGATTTTGAATCTCATCCTCTACTGAAATCCGAGATTTTCTAAAATTTCACCGAAATTTTGAACCCTGGCCAGAAGTCTACTAGCACGGCGTTTGGAACTTTTGCCTTGCTCAGCAATCTCGCGCTGCTTGGAAAGGAAATCCTTGCCCGGCTGGTGAGCCAAATCGGTTCTCCTGTGCGAGCAAGATTTTCTTGCGTTGCCTTCGCTTCACTCCGTGCCGGATCGAAGTGTGCGAGCAAGAAATTGAACTACAAATGCACAGATGATTGATTTCAGGAACTGCTGAAAGAGCTGACAAGAAAGGATATCCTCCCAGCTCCTGCAAGTGCTTCATCTCTCACATCGCAGCCTCCATTAGAGTTCTCTTAGCTTGGATATCAGCCAACTCCTGACAAACCTGCAAATATATAGTAATAAGAATCTTTTTCTGATTAATGTGAGAGAAAGAGCTACTAAAATTGATATCCAGCGGAATAAATCCAATAATGCGCATTCCTCAAAAGCATTGAACTGAAAACTTCAAAAAGTATAGTACAATATATAATGCCTTTTGGAAACAAATGTTAGAACAATTTATCAGCCAGTGCACAAACCAGAGAGAAATAAGTATTTTGCTTCCTATTTGTCAAATGCAACCTGTGATGAATAGCACCATCTTCGTTATTTCTTGATTTATGAACAACAAAAGCAGCTCATACTTGTAGGGCAGGCACACCAGTATCTGGCAAATGAGAACCTCAATAGTACATACAATGTATACTAATGTCTAAAATTAGTAATGTAATATACAGAGTGTGTCAGCTGTCGTTCAAATATACTGTGAACTGCCATGCCCATAATTTTTAATCACTGATAGTCTTATGAATAAAATAACCATGAGACAAGGAAAATTCAAATCTGCACATAGTATTATATGCAATCAAAGAGCTGTGTTTCATCTGTTAAATATTTACATATAATGCAATATTTTGGGGAACATAAGAGACAAACCTTATCATGATCAAGCAGGTCTTTTTGATACTCCTTCCAAGACACGCACCTCGGCATCAATGTTGCTCACAATATCAACCAGATCTTTCAAAATACCTTCTGACTCCATAGTTTCATTCTTGTCTCTGACATGTTGACCTGCCAAGGTGGACATTTCAGTCTAAGAAGAAACAAGAAACTGAGTAAAAGCGTACAGCTTGATAGAGTCATTGATTACAAAATATTCATAATTACAAAAGCGAGTATTATCATGTGGCTCATAAATCTAACACATTGGAGAGCATAGAGGAGCTCTAGAATTGTTATGATAAATGCCCTCCAGAAACAAGGTCTTGCTTGACCAGGTAACAAAACGGTCTTAGAAGAACATAACACCATAGTAGTTTTGAGGCCAGGTAGTAGTACATAGTTCAATAAAACAATCTAAATTCATAAGTATGTAATCAAAATGGAACATTTTTCAAGCTTCTTTATCATATTGAATAATTCATATGTTTAGCTTTTTAAAAAGAATAGAAGAGCAGCTATCAGTCATCACCTTACTAGGCACAACGTAACCAATTTAAGACAACTAAAATAGCAAGCTTTTGGGTACCAAGAAATATTGTAAAGAGGAATGCAAACGTACAATTCTTACAACTCCAACAATCCATAGTTTATTTTCTAGAAAAAGGGGGAAATTATGCAAAAGCAATCAAACAGAAATGTTAAGAACATAACATATTCAAATTTTAAATGACACCCTTCTTACATAATTCAGGAACAGAAAGTGTTACATATGAATTGTAAGTTCCCTACTTAACCGTTTGGTGATGGCAGCCCAGAGCACATCTTTTCTGCTGATTCTAGAGAAGCCATCTGTTGAAATTGCCTGCACAAGAGGAATATTGTTAATCTTTAGATAATCAACAAGAGAGCAACTTTCAGAACAAGTTTCAACTAGCAAGCAAGTGCCAAATGGACATAAACAACAAAAGGACAAAGTCAATGATGTTTGGTTGTTTGGAAGCTTCAAAGTAACTTAGTAGTATCGGTCCACATAAGTTGTCTGCCATTTTTATCAAACTACAGTAAAGAATCTTAATGATGCCTCGAATACCAAGACTCAATGATGTTTGGTTGTTTGGAAGCTTCAAAGTAACTTAGTAGTATCGGTCCACATAAGTTGTCTGCCATTTTTGTCAAACTACAGTAAAGAATCTTAATGATGCCTCGAATACTAAGACAGATGGTGAATTATGCAAACACCCCTAATACAAACTTTGTGTTAAACAGTCTCCACTCTTTACTGATCCTTAGTTCATGTATGTCTGGAATTTTGAGATCAAGACAATACAACCATTCATATCCCTATTCATGTCCTAAGCTGGAGTTTGAACAGAGATTAGCAGAGTACTGTTCCAACCTATGGGCATGAGTTTTTACAGTATCAAGCATGGTTACAAGCAAAACCAAGAGATGTGTTGCATGTGCAGGAAACAACATGGAGTTCTCACAGGCAAAACAAATAATTCATACCTTATCTTTGCGTTCAACTCATGCATCTGGCTGATGAACTCGTATCTGCAACAACCAAGGCAACCGCATGGATGATTTAGTGGCTACAACAAAATTATCCTATAGAAATGCATTCAAAAGAACAGCGACAGGGCACTAGACAAAGTTCATCCTACTCACCTCTCACTGTCTCCATTGCTCTTTTAGAACCATTACATCAAGCACCAAAAGCGCATCCCGGCATTTCCAGTTCCAATCATACACGCCAACATAAACATACAAGCGTGTCATATTAAATCCACAAACCAGAGCACTAATCTGCAGCAGTTCCAGGAATTCCTTACCTTAAGTGCCTCCAGATCAGAGCCCACCTTCGAGATTTCCTCGTGGAGATGCGAGTTCGTCGCCTAAATGCTCCCAAAAGTAAGCCGAATGAAATCAGGCGAACTGGCCATAATCGGAGAGATAATTCACCAATTCGGGGAGAGAGACGAGGAGGGACCTCGAGTGCCTGGATGGACGCGGCGGCGATGGCGGCCTGCACCTGGATCCCGCTTCAAGTCCGACACCCTCCGCTCTGCAAAAGACCAGCGAGAGATGCAACTGATCCGCCGAGGACGCGAAACTCTATGGTTTTTTGTGCTGTGGCGCGGCGAGGGTGCTTACCGCCTTGCAACTTCTCGGCGGCGAAGTCGTGGATGATGGAGAAGAGCTGCATCTGGGACTCGCCTCCCGCCGCCGGCGCTGACGCAGCCATGACGAGAGGAGAGGCGACGCTCGCGGAACGTCCTTCTGGAAGCTTCTTGAAGTTTCGGGAGGGGCTTTCTCCCACCGTTAGGTGAGGGAGGGGGTTTAAGAGGCGGGAATGTAGTAGGCTTGCTGCCTTGTTGGGCTACTGGCGTGGAGGCCCAAGTGATTATTTCCTCCAAATATATATACCCCGTGGCAGCCACGTGGCGTGGTGAGCTCAAGAAATATCTATTCGAGTGGGCTTTTGTCCTCTCGCAGCATCGCTTGTTTTGGGCCCAAGGCCCAGTTGCAGCCCAGAACCCCTTATCCGAAGAGTAGCAGCATTTCAGTCGTCTGATATTTGTGGAACAGAAAATAATTTATGGAGAGATACTTTAATTCTTTTCCTCCCAATACAAGTTGTACAAATCTCAAAGTAAACGAAAGGGTAAGTAATAACTATCTACCCTTCATTCATACTTTAATATTTATGTAACTATAATAAAGAAAAACATAGAAGCACCTCTCTAATCTGTGTGCTCGTGGATGAGGTCTTCTTCTATCTCGAGATCAAATAACTCGCTTCCTCTATGAATGGATGCTGGTGCGAGTATCCACGTTCCGGCTCTAGCCCTGACTGACCCACCGTTCAGTCTGCCCCCTAAATCTCTTAGCACTGATGAGGTGTTTAGAGCTTAAAATAGTTTATCCCTACCCCTAATACAAGACAGAGCAATGATATTCCGTGCATCTCACGAGCCAAATAGAGCATTATAAATAGAACGCAAGCAGCATCACACGCTTATTTTGACTAGAAAGCAATCGCTTACCTATCACCCGCTGACCACCCCCCATTAGTTGGCCGACACACGCGCTAGCAAATGATCAACGATCCTGTAGCATAAGCAAGTATCGATATATTTTCTTCGTCGCCGAACACTTCGAGATTTCCTATCTTGGTTTATTTATTTACTTATTGAAAAATTAATCTGATTGTCTAAGGTTAAAAAGACTCGGAACAAGAAGCCCACGAGTCGCGGTTACCGTTCAAAAACCGCGGCTTTCAACCGTACCGCTCCGGTTCGAGAAGTAAAACCGCACGGTTTATCGGTAGAATTCAAATTCAAAAAAATTGAAAAACTCTATCCAAAAATTCCCTAAAATTAGTATTAATTGCTTTATGACCTCTGGTATGAATTTTTTTTTTGAAAAAAATGAAATTTGAAGACGTTTTTGAGCCATTCAAAATCTAGAAAATAGAAAAAGCCAAAAAAAAGAAATTAGAAGTATTTTTAGTAGGAATTTTTGTTCAAGTATGTCAAGTAGCAATATTTACTTCAACATATTTTAGTAACAATGTTTATTCAATTATATTTAGTAGCAATATTTATTCAAATATGTCAAGTAACAATATTTACTTAAACATATTTTAGTAACAATATTTGTTCAATTATATTTAGTAGCAATATTTGTTCGAGTATGTCAAGTAGCAATATTTGTTCAATTATGTCAAGTAACAATATTTGTTGAAGTATATTTAGTAGCAATATTTGTTGAATTATATTTAGTAGCAATATTTGTTGAACTATATTTAGTAGCAACGGACGACACCCGAAAATGGTACTATTTGTTCAAGTAGCGATATTTATATGCACAGAAATTATCTTTTTATGGTATATTTTAATATGTTAATGTTATCCAATATTGAAAAGATTACTTCTTGTTGTATATATGCATGAACTACCAAAAAGCTAGTATGGAAGTCGTACTCTGTACCACTAGTTATATTATGTTCTTATTTTGTTGTACAACATGCAATTTGATACTAGCAATTTCTTGCAAATTATTTACACAAACAATTTCTATAAGGTATTAAAATGTAAATAGTGTTGATATATGAATGGTGTTGATATATGAATGGTATTGATATGTGAATGATATTGGTATGTTATTATGTGAATGCCTATTTTTGCACTTCTTGAATTGATATGTGAGCAGTATTGAAATGAAAGATTATTTGTTAACATATTATTGCTAAATGCCTACGTTACAACTTGCAATTGTTAAAATATAGCAAAGATCATGTCGAATTTTTTCCATATTTAGGAAAGATCATGCAGGATTTTTTTTCGTGTTTCTCAATGTTTTTTTATATATTTCTTACATTTTTCCTATTTTTTGGTCTTTAATGGATTTTTACAAATTTTACAACATTTTTTTTTGCAATTTTCCCATTTTTCTAACTTTCTTTGGTTTTTGGCGGTGTTCGGTTTTCATGCATTTTTGAGCGATTTTCGTTCACCGGTTTGACTAGATTTCAAAATAGTTTGACTTTCCATATCGTTCGGTTTTCAACAGTTTTTGAGTGATTTTTCGCGATTTTTGGTATCGTTGAGGGTCGAAATTCACTCACGATATGGTTTTGTTAACCCTACTCGCGAGCCAACGACAAAGACGCTGCAACGACTAAAGCACAGGCTTTTATTTTAGCCTGTGAGGCTCACTAGAAAGCCACTTGCTTTACTACCCTCTAAAACGAACAAAAACAAAGCTGAGAGACCGATCTGGACTGAGCTTACGGCCAGGTTCACATGATTACACTGTTCATGCCATCCCTGATCAGCTTAATCATCATCGTCCACATGCGCATATCTTAAAGCATGTACGGTTACCACCTGCGACGCTGATGCCAATCGTTTTGGAAGCACCACATTCTTACAGGCAGCAGTTAGTGGTAGAAGGCTAGAAGCCATGGTTCTACTAGTGCGGATGGCTTACATCCTGGTGAGGACTGAGGAGTCGGTACAAATAGTGATGAAGGATAGGACAATCTGATGTTAATGAGTTGCCTGTCGCGAACGAAGGCAATAGTCCACAGATGGCGAGCACCCTGAGCTGGATGCGGTCCCTGTCAGCACATCGTTCATAAAAACTGACGCAGAGGAGTAGGCCACTCATGGAGGAGCATTTCAAATGCGCTAATCTACCATGATGCCGGGGGGGACTTACTTCGATTCGTGGAATCAACGTGGTGAATCTGATTCACTCAAAGAAAACGCGGTTAATTCTGTAGCTCAATCGCGGTATCGTACCCGACCATTCCACCGAAAAGCTCGAAACCGGCAAACGCATTTGCTGCCGTAGAGGGGCGGAACTAAAAATTTATTAGGAGATACACACTTCACATATGCAACTATATAATCTTGTATACTGATTTCACAACATCATAAATCGAACACATATATTTAAAGATTGTTAAAAGTACGATACAAATAGTTCTAAGGCCTTAAAAATTCTAAACCACTAAAATCAGAACCGATTCAATCAACAAATTTGGCCTTTTGAAAAGGTTGTGTTATAGTGTTTCTCATATTTTTAGAGGACCCGTAGCGGTATAGAACCGTTGTAGGTCATCTACTGAGGTATGAAAGTGCACAGATCCACTTATCACTGTGTAGGAATACGTTAGATACCTACCGCAGCCAAAAAAAAACCAGGCTCAATTTCGTACCGACGGAAGCCCAGCTTTGAAAATAAAACATTGGGCAAGGAAAAAACAAAGCTTAGCTAATCAGCCGCGCGCGCGGGATGGCCGGGCCTGCCGCGACGGCGACGAGGCGCGTGCGACGTGCGCGTTTCGCGGGTTAGTTGGGTGGTGTGGCGCGTTCCGTCGAGTGGGGGGCACGCCGAGATCTCCTTGCGCGCGCGGTCCGAGAGCGCACGCGGCGCGGCAGGCAGGATATGACGGTATTTCGTCGAGTCCCATGCCTACTCCCGTGCCAGCCACGGCGAGTTGGACTCGAAGGCTGCAGATTCAGATGGTGCGATTGCGAGACCGTAACCGTAAGCTATCCTTGTCTTGCGCGCATAGGCTGTGCGTACCCTCGCGTCAGAAGCCTGAATGTCGAGTGCGTTTGCACCTTCCCTTCTCGCTTTCAGGGAAAAAGGAAGGTGAAGCAGGGCTTTCATGTCAGTAAGTATGGTCTGTATAGATGCTTAAATTTGGGTACACTCCAATGACCAAGGAGCAAAAAAGTGCATGCTTCATTAGAGCTAATGAGTTATGATTAGGCCAAATTATGCCAATGAAGCGTCTCGAGATTAAATTAAATATCTGAAGCAGTTCTTCATGATGTCATCTTTGTGATTTTGTTCTTCCTTTCTTCAATCAGTTCTTCGTTGTTGTGTTGTGAGAAGAGAATAAAGGTTTGGTGAGTGAGCCAACTAATGGTTTTTGGCACCTGAGGCGTCGTTCAGTTGTGCTGTCAGCTCTAACGCGTTCGACTTAAATTGGATGATCGCCTAAAATGGATCCAATGCATCTTCGAGCTCTCATGATGTATACATTGGTCAGGCGTATCAAAGCATATATATATCTAACTAGACAATGCCGGACGAAAAATCACACCACTGAGCTTCGTCACTAAGCAAAAACGACCAAACTTTCACCACTGTCATGTTGACACAGGAATTAAGTAGACCTTTTTGAGGACAAGAGAATTAAATGAGGCTTTTTGGAGCCTTGATCTAACAGGACTAGTTTTTTTACTTGACGAAAGTACTACAACTTTTCAGCCGTACATACATTAGGTGGAGAGGGGCATACGCACCTAACCTCTCTCACTAGTACCCATCATCATATGATTAGTAGTTTAGTACACATCTTTTAGCACACCTGGCTAACGAGCAGTAGAAAACTGAAGCAGAATTTAGTACATCTGACCAGCAAGAGGTACACCTTAAGCACAACGCATGCAGTACATGCGTGTAAACAAAACTTTATGAGTCTTGCCACATCACCAAAGAACATTACGTGTTGGATATTACGTACTTACATGTCTACCGTATCCATACTGGGGCTTCTTACATCGCTTGTCCAAGAACGGTTAAATGCTTCTCTTCAAATAATTACACAAATATTAAAACATAAATAAAGGGTAGATGATGATTACTTACCCTTTCGTTTGCTTTAAGATTTGTGCAACTTGTATTGAGAAGTAAAGCATTAGATCACTAGTCACGCATGGTCAATCACATTCTGCCAAGCTTCATTGAATCAAAATGGGCCGTGCGAGTTCAAAATTGACAGTTTGTGTTTAATTCATCGTAGAACGTAGCATTCAAAAATAGCATAGCAAGTTTGCTATGGAGTAGAATTTACACACGCATCAATTGCTTTTACCCTGAAGGATGTCTCCCAAATATTAACGGTTAATCATGTCTCACGGCAACTCAAGTCTCAAAATATTCATAATCACCCAAACACCAACACCTGCAGTCTCTTGCCTCTCTTTTTCCCTTACAACTACAGAAAGCATGTCCTCTAACAAATGACAGGCTAAAATCTAGGGACAGGTGCTACAGGATCGTAACCACTCACTAATTAATCAGTATATGCCTCCAAAAGTTCAGTACCTAAGACCATTGGTCCAGCATCAGCTGGTACCAAAATTCATTACAGCATGAACAAACCAATTATTTAAGGGTCATCATCGAGATTTATTATCCTACTCCTACTGGCTTCCTTCATGTCAGGTGTCACCCTCACATGCAGTCCTGGTACAAAGGGATCCACACCCTCCATCTCCCGGATAAGAAATCGGGTAAGCTTAGATTGGACCAGGCGTATGATGTTGGCTTCTTCACCAAAACCTATATTTCGTGCATTGATTTCTGATCGAATGACAGAAACACACTAGGAGAAGCCATATACAGGCTTTGACATGCGTACGAATGCAAGAAACACTAGAGACGTGCATGGACGTAGAACAGTAAAAGGAAGAGCATATTAGTCATGCATGGTCCTAAATCACGATGCATTAGCAGCTGCTAATGTATTCCCCAAAGGCAAGTGACATGATCACTTCTTGGAGCTAGAAAGTGACCACATGCAGTGGAGGATACATGGGAAGCACGCATTATTGCGGTGCTGCCCATGTGATGTCATAATTAATCGTGGCTTTGTGAGGGCACATTAGTACATAGTGTCATAATCTAATCTAATCTAATGCTTCATTCCGGGCGTCCCTGCAAGACGGCATCGAAAATGGCGCGGCGTCCGAGAGCCGGCAAACAGCAGTAGGCCACATGCCATGAGTAGCGCACAAAGGCCTGCAGAGCCTGCCTTCAAATAATAGAAAGAACAGGTTGCAGTGCAGACTGCAGAGCCAATCGGTTTGCTCAAGCAGCTGTTGTTCTTAATTTGTGTGTCCTACTCCTATTGTGTAAAGCACAGACCAATAGAAACTGAGTTTGTCTGTAATTTTGTTTGGACTTTCTAATGGTATGGTTATCACCTTTAGGTAGACCAGGAGCCAACTTTACTATGATGCTATCTAATGTTGTTCAGGTCTCTATAGAGCAATATTAGGCGAACGGTTGTTTGAGTGCACAGCTATTTTATGATCCAATGTGCAAATCTAACCCTACCAAGCAAGATGGCTCTCTTCTCTTGTTCTCCAGAAATTCTCGAGCCGAGCCGTTGAGCATTGGATCTAAATTGAGCTGTTTGGTGCGTCCAACTCCATTAGAGCTTGTTTGGATATAAAGAGATTAGATCTAATGTCCTCCGCTTGGGAGGAAAATTGTGCTAAAATCCTTCTCAAACCGAAGGAATTGGACATAATCTTAATTCATCCAAGCAAACCTTCAGATGGATTTACCCTTAACTTGACGGGATATGAGCCATATACTCCTCAATATCAGGGAAAGAAAAATTGTAGGGAGTTACTAGGGATTAAAATCTGTTGAGAAAAGAATGAGCAGAACGAGGAGTCACGAGGAATCTGGATCTGCTTTGATGAGCTACTGTGTTGAGCAGGCAAAGGAGGATTCCTTTCTTCAACTAGGCTTTAACGCTGATTTTTATAGGGGTGGGTTCATGCGTTTCAGATATACAGTAACTAAATAAAGGGTGTGGTGGGTCAGTTACTCAGTTTGATCCCTCAGGTGACAACATTGTGGATAAGTATGATAAATGTTTACACTCAGCTTTACAAAGATGAACTTTATAATGACTAAGAACTTACTACTCTACTGGCAACTCAAGACATCAATTATAAGTACCTAAGCAGGCCGATAGATTTATGTATGTTTTTATGCTTCTCTGCAAAACAAATTTTTACATTTATATATTAAAATAAATAATAAGGTTATATGTTAATCTTCACCAAACATGTAGATAGTACATCAGTCTTGCTAATTAATCTCTTGATGCATGCATGCCATACTTTTGCTCATGTAGTCTAGATTGAGATAAAAACCAGAAATCCAATCATAGGACCAAACTCCTTTTATGCTCCCTCCTTTTAGAAATATAAGCCTATAATTTAAATAATCTTATTTATAAATATAAGGTCTGTATGTAGATTTGATGAAGCTTTTGCTATTATACCCCTATTTATTCTCTTTCAACCATATGTATTTATTCATTATCATCCATACAAAATATTATCTATCATCTTTCAAGACAATTAAGTAAGGGTATCTAAATTATTTTTTCTCATACCTTACTTAATTTGATCGCAATCTTAATTCTTGTGCAAAGTTAAAATACAGTTTATACTCTTGACGGTAATATTCAATTTGTAAACGGAGGGAGTACTGTTTTCCGGTTCTCTTGACGGTAATATTCAATTTCATGGGCCATGAATTCATTGCCCCTTCCTGGTTATACTGAATGATGTCCCTTTGGAGGCCGACATGTAAGAAAAGGCATCAGCTAGAAAGCCTAGCTAGTAGCAACCAAGATTCACCCTTTGAAGAACAGGCGCTGGATCCCATTCCATGTCATTCAATTTGCACAGATCCTCCCACCTGTTTCTGTACAGTCATATTTACGATGACCCATCTTGCAATTCCTCTAAGGCTCTAGTCTTTTAGCGCGAGATTTTCACATCAAATAGTTTAATTCTCGTAGTAATCAGAATCCATTCGGGGCTTAAAGCTTTGGGTTGTACATGATCAGCACTTGATCACTAGGTAGCTTCTCTCCTAAGCAGAAGAGGAGTCCGAGAGGTCAGGTTTGATCGATCGATCGAGTATGTTTCCAAATCTCAACAACTGACTAGCTAGTGTGAACATCGAGTTAAGTTTCATGTTTAATATTCAAAAGTTCAAATACTTTTGTGTTCAATGCACTGATCGTAAAGCAAACCCTCGTAGAAATAAGATCATAAAGCAAATGAAAAGACAAGGGATTGCATGTTTAGCGAGGGAGATAAAGTAGAGAAGAGCTTGCGAACCCCACCAAGGAGGGGGATTGAAGTGATGTGTTTTGTACGCTGCGTAAACTAACCCTTAGCTCAGCCCTCCGGCACAATTTTTTTCTAAAAAAAAGAAATCCAATCTCAGTGCGAATGTAGTTACAAAAAAGATAAAAATAAAAACCATACTCTCCCCGACCATAAAAACGCCGGTATGAGATATATGTCACCAGCCGTATCTGTGATCGTAGCAGGGCTCGGACCCACAGTAGCTCAACCGACCGTGGCAGTAGCCGATGGACCACCCTGGCACGCCGTGTTTCCCTAGCTCCGCAGCAAGGTGCCGAGCTGCCTTGGATCGGCAGCCAACTCTTTCTGTTGTGGTCTGTCATGTTGCCACGAGCGCAGGTTCCTAACGTGGTACACGGACACGGTAAATACGGAAGAAGAGGCTATTTTTATAATTATATTCGTATAGTAGCTGAATTCGAAGGAAAAAAAACATTTCAAGAAGCCAAGGCTTGTGCGTAAACGGCCAAGGGGAAGAGGACTTTGCGGTCACATGCGCAGATGCGCTAGCTGCGAGGTGGTCACGTCGCATGGGAAGGCAGCGGCACATGCGGCACCTGCAGGACCTGGACTGGATCGTCTACCGGTACGGGTGGATGCAAGGAATGCATGTATAGGCCATGGACGTGCCTATCCATAGATTGATTTGGACGTATACTTCCGTTGGACGAGTAGTTTTCGGTTTGTAAATAGTACATTTTAGCTGGATGCAGTTGTGTGCCGGCCAGATCTCGATGGTTAGATCTCCGCTGGGACGATGCTAGGGAACGTACAATGCAGCATGCTATGAGTACTTAAAAGAAGGAGAATATAGCAACAATGCAACATCATCAAGCGCTTACCTAAAAGCTATCTATATAAATAAAAGCAATGATGATATTTAAGTCGCCTCTTTTGTTTAAGGATAAAAGAAAACTCACGTTAATCCTAAAAAAGAAAAGATCATATAAATTCTCGCATTAATCGAAAGAAAAAGAGGAAGATATCAATCACTTATTTTGGTGGAAACAGATTATAATGATACAGATTAATTATTCATAAATACTAGAGTTACATAACAAATACAATTGTACTTCAATTATTTGAAGTAGAGTTGTATATCAAAAACAAGTGTATCATAATATCTAGCCGCGTAGTTGCACGGATAAATATGCTAGTTTCCTCCGATGCAAGCATCTCTTTTTATGGATGCTTAGATGTTATATTATCTATTAATCGCATATAGTTATACACATAAGCACCTGCTAAATATCAACGCTTTATTAAACATTGATGTTTCAAAATAACAACCTTATCTATCCTATGTGACAAGAAAAATTATTTTATTACTAAGTACCTCTAATCGTCTGCATTGTATAGGTACATTTTCTTACCGGGGTTTCATTTGTCGGTCAGTCCATTCAAAAGGTTAACCTCCTAACAAAAAATAAAGTTAAGAAACTGCTTACAATATGACACACTACTACATACCTATGCTGCACCTGCTGGTCTAAAACGCGGACTCAATCAATGAACCTAGTCCACCACTGTAACCGTCTTAACTAGTCTGATTGTTGAACCTTCAAGTACCACGCTTGTTTCTCCTTCGAAATTGTGCCACCAGGTCTCAAACTCAAGAGAGACAACCCGACTCGGATGGATAGCGTACAGCATATTCAATTTGACATACATATTAGTTCACCAGAAGCTTGAGCTTAAAGAAAAGACGGGCAATATATGTTGTATCTCGACGTTTTTTTTCTCTCTTAAAAAAATCGTATAACACAAACATATGAATATGAGTCTGTTTTACACTCGCGGTTTAAATTAAGGAACTCATTTGTCAATTTCAACATTACTCAAGGCATGTTCATCCATGCATTAATGACGTGCCCCCTTCCTATCTTGCTCGGTGACAGTGCCATGAAAGAAATCTACAGGTCTTTGATTAGTGAAAAAAAAATCTGACGGCCAATGTAGGAGCTACACAGCCTGTGCGTCTCTCTACAGGCGAATTGGTACGTAGTATCGCCATGTGAAATAATAGAACAATCTATGGTCATCTCCTCGGCCAACATGCATGTTACATGTAAGTATATATGTTGTCGCTTATCCAATTAATCATTTGATGCATGTGGCGTGTCATCGAATCCATGAGCTCTCTCCAGCCCCGCTGATAGCCGTCGCATTGTTCTCTTTTGTTGAATTAATCTGGGGGCATTTTGGTAGATTATGATTAGTGTCTTCAGGAGTGTCGTGCCACTACTAAAAAAAGGTTATATTAGACCCTTGCACGTTACTAACGGTTTTTGGCTAAAATCTTCAATGATGACATGCATGCACATAACTGACGGTTTTAACCAAAAATTGTCTGTGAGGTGAACATCATTACTGATGGTTTTAGATAAAACCGTTTGTGATGTTACTTGGGAATATATATGTAATATAGAGCCCGACCCACTTAGTGTTTTTGGGGTTTTGGAAGAACTTTTGAGGTGACTACGGCTGTGAGGCGATCTAGGGAAAGGAGACTACTGATTTAAATGGGTGATTGTAGATCCATTTGTTCTTAGTAATCTAAGGTTAGTAATTGGTTCTAATTGTATTATATTCAAGATCTAGTCTGGTAAACATAGAATTGATGAGGGGTTTAGATCTAGCTTGTAGATTTAGTTGTTCTTCGTGGTCTAAGATAGTAATTGGTTATAATTGCATTATAATCAAGATGTATCTAGCTTGGTAAAGGGAGAATTGAAGATGCTTGGTTTAGATCTAGCTACCTTGGTGGGTCTGTTTGGTTTGATGACAAACTTGCCTTACTGAGCCTTACCAATATTTGGCATTACGAAATTAAATTTGGTCACCAAAATGGCTACCAATGTTTTGGCCAAAGATTGGCAAGAAAATGAACTAGAGAACCAAGGGAGAAGGGAATCTTACAAAAATTTGATAGCAAACCAAATGCTTGCCAAATTTGGTCAACGTTACTAAAATTTGGTAAGACAAGCATCGGTAACAATCAAAAGCAAACCAAATAAGCCTAGCATGACTATGATTTAGGGTATGGTTTAGGTAGTTAATTTGTGCTCCAATTTAAGAATGTACACATGTGTACTTCTAGTGTATTCCAATATTTAACATTAATATTGTTATATGTGCAGCGTAGATGGATAGAAACTGGATGTGCACTGCGAACCGTGCGAGTGCCGACTACATTAATGACGTCTCTACTTTTAGAAGAGCTGCAGAGGAGGATATGTTGAATAAGGGGGCGCAATTTATGTCTTGTTCATGTATTGACTGCGAGAATATGAGGATATTTGGAAACTCGGTGCAGATCGAAGCACACTTGATTCTAAAGGGTTCCAAAAGGGGTATACATATTGGACCAGTCATGGTGAAGAGCAGATTATACAGGAAGCAGACAGTACTAACATCATCAACAAAGTCAACGATATGCCAAATGATATCGATTGTGCTTCTGATGAGAACATGTTGCACGATGACAATCTGCATTAGATGCTGCACGATACAGAAGGGAAACGTGACGAGAGAGAGTATGGTAAATTTCGGAGCTTGATGGACGACTTGGAGAAACCTTTGTTCCCCGGGCTGCAAGTTGAAATACACAAGATTGTTATTCATGCTTGGACTACTGAAATTGAAGACAATCAACAATTGGTCCGACGAGAATTTCATGACGTTGTTAGGTCCATTAGCGAATTGGTACGTAGTATCGCCATGTGAAATAATAGAACAATCTATGGTCATCTCCTCGGCCAACATGCATGTTACATGTAAGTATATATATGTTGTCGCTTATCCAATTAATCATTTGATGCATGTGGTGTGTCATCGAATCCATGAGCTCTCTCCAGTCCCGCTGATAGCCGTCGCATTGTTCTCTTTTGTTGAATTAATCTGGGGGCATTTTGCTAGCTTATGATTAGTGTCTTCAGGAGTGTCGTGCCATGCACTACTATAGAGAGGGTTATATTAGACCCCTGAACATTACTAACGATTTTTGGCTAAAATCTTCAATGATGACATGCATGCACATCACTGACGATTTTAACCAAAAACCATCTATAAGGTGAACCTCATCACTGATGGTTTTAGATAAAACCGTTTGTGATGTTACTTGGGAATATATATGTAATATAGAGCCTGACCCACTTAGTGTTTTTGGGGTTTTGGAAAAACTTTTGAGGTGACTACGGCTGTGAGGCGATCTAGGAAAAGGAGACTACTGATTTAAAAGGGTGATTGTAGATCCATTTGTTCTTAGTAATTTAAGGTTAGTAATTGGTTCTAATTGTATTATATTCAAGATCTAGTCTGGTAAACATAGAATTGACACTACTACACAAATATACATCACAATCGGTTCTTTTTCGTCATCACAGTCGGTTCTAGTGGTGACACAAAGTCATGAGACAAAGATGAGGCGGGCATTATTACAGTCGGTTCTTGCTCGATAGAGATGATATGGTCATCTCTATCGGTTCTTTGTAAGAATCGATAGAGATGATGTTCTTATCTCTATCGGTTCTTTGTAAGAAGCGATAGAGATGATCATCTCTATCGCTTCTTACAAAGAACATCATCTCAAGAACCGATAGAGATAAGAACATCATCTCTATCGCTTCTTACAAAGCACCGATAGAGATGATCATACCATCTCTATCGCTTTTTTCAAAGAACCGATAGAGATAATACCATCATCTCTATCGCTTCTTATAAAGAACCGATAGAGATGACTGTATCATCTCTATCGCTTCTTTGAAAGAACCGATAGAGATGATATAATCATCTCTATCGCTTCTTTGAAAGAACCGATAGAGATGAATATCCTCATCTCTATCACTTCTTATAAAGAACCGATAGAGATGAGTTCATCATCCCTATCGCTTCTTTCAAAGAACCGATAGAGATGACCGTCACATCTCTATCATTTTCTTGTGAGAACCGACAGAGATGAAGGGGTGTGGTGTGCTATCACATTCTAATCAATACATATTCCACACAATATGCACATATCACATTCACACAGAAATTACAGATAACATATCACATTCAAAGAACATGAACACTTTGTTACAACAAACACATATCACATTCGTTAACAAAATAGAACGTAAACATGCTTAACCATAAGTACACATGCAATCGCATTCAGATATGTAATATTTGTTCACATCTGGTCTAGTAGGAGCTTTTGGGATCTCTAAACCGTCCGTCCTCCGACAAGCATTCTATCCAGTACCACTGACATAAGTGGTCTCGTATCTTGTTGAGTGCAAGGTCGTCTACACTCTTCCGGGGATAACGGATGTCGCAAGATAGAAACGAGTGCTCTAATTTGAGTTTTCAAATTTCCATGTGAAAGACTAATTGTATATGCATGTACTACCTCAGGGAAACGGTCTGAGCCGACAATCAAGATCACCATTTGTTGCATGACATACAAACTACAGCGGTCGTCGCTGCCCTGTTGATGACACTGTGAAGAAAGAAAAATAAATTAAGAGACAAAGAAAATATGTCAGAAAATCTAAATCTTATATATGATAGCCACTTGTACCTTGAAACGGACATACTCCAGCTTGGAGCCTTTTTTGTCGTCGTGCGTCCCTCCTGCTTCGACGTATTCCTTGAAACCCCTATATACATTGGAAAGATGTCGTTGAGTAAAAAAATAATGAATGTAGTTAAATACAGAAAATGTTAGATAAGAGTGGTGCACTTATCGCTCCAAAGGAGGCTTGATCGCAGAGGCCATCGGTCTCTTATCGCTTAATTAAAAGTGTACACTTTATTGTCGCTCGGAAGGAGCACGAGTAGAACCCAATGGTTGCTTATTAAATGGTATGCAACGAAGAAAATAAGTTCACATACGGTTTCAAAGGTGTAGAAGTAATTGAACAGTGAAGTAGTACTTACTCCTCGTGGTACGGAATAGAATGAAGTCCTTCTTCGACTCAGCTTGCAATGCCCTCTTGATGTAGCCGGCAACCCATTCCGGTTGAAGCGTAGCCATCGTCGCGGACACAAGCTCAGGGTCGACGAACCCAACTAGTTGTCGATTCGTCACGACCTGCTACCTCATCGCCCGCAACTCGCATTGAATGTTAAAAGCGTAATGCAAAATCCTATGGAAGTCATAAGGTCGCAACGTGGTGCGATACTCACGGCGTCTAGGATCGCATGAGAGAAATATCGATGGCTATCGGTTGGTACAGCATTTTAACAGATCATCAAAACTAACTGGAATGTCCCATCCTCCTCGCGGTGGAAATGTCCCTTTCTGTATCTAACATTGAAGTCGACACGCTCACTCTCTTTCGCTTTGTCAATGTACCATCCATAGAGATGTCGAGTCCATATGCCTTGAGCGTTCAATTTGCCGGGAGGCGTATGGGCTTTCCATGCACGTAGGCCTTAAATTCATAAGGCTTCACGTGGTCCGTGCCGCTCTCCTTTCTCGGGCGAAGAAGTCTCCGAGGGCGCTGGGCTTTTCATGTACTGAGGGGCGCTGTGGCCTTTGTGAGCCTAGCCTTTTAGCAGAGGCCTCCGGTGGTTACGTGGTTGTCGTGCTAGTCCTTTTATGCACCACTCAAGACTTTGTGCGTGGCTCACACGGCCGTGGGAGCAGCGCAGTACGGTAGGAACCTACAAAGCACTAGCATAATTAAGTAACTTGTTGCAATACTACCGAATGGTACGAAGATGTGAGGATGTTTACCTTGACCAAGACGACGCTGTCGTGGGCCACTTGATGAACGACATCGCGCTTAGCCCAAGAGTGGTGATGTCTTCGTTAGGGGAACTCGAGCACATGTGATAAGAAGGCTTCGTGGACGAGTCCACCGACCTCATGTAGCCCTTCCCAAAGGTGACCATGCACCGTGTCGGTCTCCTTGCATGGAAATGCAACCCGCTGCACCTCAACAGAAATCCGTCTTCGTCAGGTGAGCTAGCACTTGGTAGGCGCCGCAAAAGTGCGCAACTTGAGAGAAAACATATGAAGAGTTACCTCGCACCATTAAGTAAGGCAAAATTAATTATTACCTTCACTGGGACCGGACTTATCATTTTGGAACCGCAGCTACTTGGTGGGGCACATGTTTCTACAAGAGGCGGGGCATCCGCTCGACTCAAAGATCATCGCCATCATCTCGGCCCTTAGGCACTCCTCACGTGCCATCATCTCCACCTCATCTCCTCCTCACGTGCCATCATCCGCACCTCATCTCCTCCTCATCTCCTCCGAGATCTCCTCCTCACCGCTCCTAAGCGTGTCCTTCAGCGCCCGCACGTGCCTCCCATGTTCTTGATCCGTACTGGCAAGATCTTGGAAGTAGGACTTCTTCAGATGCCCGACCTCGCGGCAAGCACCCGGCCCTTATGGTCGAGCTTCCGATCGTAGTGGATAGGATGTCATTTGAACCTTGGCTAAGAAAGGTCCCCGCTCTTTTCTCCGCTTACCTCCTCCCGCAAGAAGCGAGTACGAATTAGATTTGAAATCTGAGAGGAATGGTCTATGCAATGTAGTAAGTTTGATATCTTACGATGGTGGAGACGACTTGCGCAGAGTGGGGTTTGGTACTACCACCGCCCGTCCGCGGTTTTCTTTGTCCTCGCTAATACCGACCACGTGCCCGCCTCACATATGTGCGAGTAAGGCATCATTGTCCGGAGTTGGCGCACTCCTCGGCTAGTCGTGCCCATTCGCTTTCTTCCTTCGTAGTCGCCTGAACCGAGGTGGTGCGCATGCGTGTTTAGCCTCTGGGTAGCAACGTTCTTCTGTCTCAGCTCCTCCGCCTCGGGCGCATTCTTCATCCTCGTGAACTCCTCCCAAACATCGGAGTCACGAACGGATACCTCTCGAATGGTGCACGGCCTTCAAAGACGCACTCACCGTGCATGTAGACCCTAAAGTGCCTCGAGCCACACCCATCCTCTTCAAGGCGCATCACCGCATTGTTTTCATCCTCCTCTTCTATAATCCATTTCCCTTAACCACGCCCCACACCGGTTCTTCGCTCGACGACGACCTCCTTTCTCCAATCCTTAACTGTTATGGGAACTCTCTCCTCACCGCTTTCGAGGAATGAGCGGTATCGCCCCTTATACTTGGGAGGACCCTGCAAACGCCCGTCGCATTGAAGTGGAGAATTTGCGGTGTTCTCCTGTGGCCCCTTTGCTCGGTCCTCGGGCCTTCCTCACCTTACTCGGCCCCTCGACATTTGGAACCCGCTCCGCCGACACTTGGAAGTTGGCTTGGCCCTCAGAGCACCTTCTACTCTTTTCTCGCGATGAGCCGATGCTCTCTAATTGCGACATTTTGAGTTTTCTTATCTAACATGGACATATATTTCACATGAGAGAAAGCAATTGTAGCTATTATGTGAACTTCACAATAAATCATCTAAAGTAACAGATCAATGGATAATTCATAGCATGTCATTGTTCTAGCATATTGCACTAGAGTAACAGATGAACGAATGATCTTCAAGACAAGTCTGTATGTAGACCAACTAAATAATGCGGACGATAACTCCTAATCTCTAAATAGGTTTGGTCCTAATCCCATTCGAGGATATGTGGTTGGGCAAGTTCTTAAGCGTTGTACAACTCAGAGAAAATTTGAAGATCATCTCACTGTTCTCCGGATACACGCCTCGACAACAGGTCAAGAGGGGTGTGTATCCAGAGAACACCAGGGAGACGCTACCGAAATCTACTCTGTGAGTTGTACAACAGCTCAGGAACTTTTCCAAACCACATATTCTCGAACTGTCCAAAATACATGGACAATTCGAGACTGCTTGCTTATAAATATGTCATTCCGGCATATTTATAAATAAGCACTCTCGAACGGGAGACGTAGGTTACGCAACCTAAAATCTAACATATGCTGAGATGAAAAAGGAAAATAATATGCAATTATAATTGAAATAGCTATCTCAATTAACTGAGTCTAAAGTTGCATAATAGTATGACGAGTCTGAAGCACATATGACAAAATATTGAAAAGGCATCAAAACATACATGGAAAGAAGACACTTCTTTGCAAGAGATGTACTTGATACGGTTATGATGGATTACATACCCAGTTTGTGGAGTGTTGGCAAGGACTTCCCATTTCCATATTGTGAAGTTTAAAATTGAAATGATATGTGAAGCACATCCAATTGTCCTAGTAGAGTAACACCTAGATTTGTCGCCAGGGAACAAAGCATAAATATGTTCAATCGCTATTACATTCGACATTGCCGCTTGCATGTAGTCACGGGTCATGATTTGGCTTATTCATTATAGATCAAAAATTCATTATGGCCTTTGACAACAGGGGTTCTAAAATTAGTAGTCTTGCTGTGGCTTGCACATAAGCGTAACCTTTGATGTTTGGCCTTTTTAAACAAGGTCAAGTAGATAAACAGCTTTTCCTATTTAATAAGATATTTTCTAATGTGCGCATAATATCTTCGTTACTTTGGCTTCCTCTGTTGACTACACAATGTCCAATTCATCATCAAGATGTGAGTTAAAGCTAATTAGCACTTGTAAAGATGCTTATTAATGTTCAATTTTGAAGTGCTTGCTTCCTTTGTTTTCATCGATAACAATAGGCTAATGAGTTATTGTCCAAGCTTGTTTTTAACAACTTTAGTAAGTACAATTTCATAACAAACTGCATTGTCTACATGTGATGTAATCTACATATGGGATTTCTTTTCAATGTAATTCTTTCATAACACATTGCATTGTCTACATGTCATGTTATCCAAATACATGATTTCGCTCTCCGAATAATTTCATAACACATCGCATTGTCAACATTTCGCCTTATCTAAATATGGGATGTCCGCTCTCCAATTTTCAAACAAACTGCGTTCTATTTTCGAGTTGTTTCAAGAAATTTCTACTATTTCGATAATTATTATGGGATGTTGTTCGTGATTGTTTTCAATTGGGGTGGATATGTTCATAGAAGTTGTTATCATATAGATTGCATGTACAAGGCTCGCAAAGGTTGTCCCGCAACTTACGATGGAGCGCCGGGCGGTGGGGCGCCGGACGATGGGGCCGTTGAAGGCGTCGGGCGCGCGAGGCGGTGGGCGACGGAGCGGAGTGGAGCACCGGACGGTGGAGTCGACGGGTGGTGGGGCATGGGCGATGGGGCCGTTAGAAGTGCAGGCGGGCGGGCGGTGCGGCGACGGAGGGCGTGGGAGCGGGCGGTGGGGCGATGGCGATGGGGCGTTAGGCGTCGGGGGCGCGGCGGTGATGGGCGATGGGGCCGTTGGGGTGTCGGGCGGCACCGCGGCGGTGGGGCGACGGAGCGGCGTGGAGCGTCGGGCGGTGGAGTCGACGGCGGGGGGCGGCGGTGGCGACGAGGTGGAGGCAGGGAGCTTCAAGCGCGGGCTAGGGCAAACGAAGGCAAGGCACGCGTGAAAGCTTCTTCAAAAATCGCCTTAAGTAAGGGTAGTAATATCACATTACTATCGGTTTTACACAAAAAACCGACACAAATATGTTTTACAATACTATCGGTTTTTAAGAGAAAATCGACACAAATATGTAGATCTCTAATACTATCGGTTTTCAATAAAAAAACCGACACAAATATTAGTTCAATACTATCGGTTTTGTAGAAAAAAACCGACACTAATAGTACTATAACAGGTTTTGAAGAAAAATTGGCACTAAATAGTACTATCGGTTTACAAGAAAAAACCGAGACAAAAAGTAGTCTATTACTATCGGTTTTCATTGAAAAACCGACACAAATATGAACTTTTAAAATACTATCGGTTTTTAAGAGAAAACCGACACAAATATGTAGATCTCTAATACTATCGGTTTTCAATAAAAAAAACCGACACAAATATTAGTTCAATACTATCGGTTGTGAAGGAAAAACCGACACTAATAGTACTATAACATGTTTTGAAGAAAAATTGGCACAAAATAGTACTATCGGTTTACAAGAAAAAACCGAGACAAAAAGTCCCTTATTATTATCGGTTTTTAAGAGAAAACCGATACAAATATGTAGATCTCTAATACTATCGGTTTTGTAGCAAAAACCGACACTAATAGTACTATAACAGGTTTTGAAGAAAAATTGGCACAAAATAGTACTATCGGTTTACAAGAAAAAATCGAGACAAAAAGTCCTATACTACTATCGGTTTTACACAAAAAACCGACACAAATATTTGTTCAATACTATCGGTTTTGAAGAAAAAACCGACACAAATATGTAGATCTCTAATACTATCGGTTTTCAATAAAAAAACGACACAAATATTAGTTCAATCCTATCGGTTTTGTAGAAAAAACCGACACTAATAGTACCATAACAGGTTTTGAAGAAAAATTGGCACAAAATAGTACTATCGGTTTACAAGAAAAAACCGAGACAATAAGTCATCTATTACTATCGGTTTTCATTGAAAACCGACACAAATATGAACTTTTAAAAAACTATCGGTTTTTAAGAGAAAACCGACACAAATATGTAGATCTATAATACTATCGGTTTCAATAAAAAAATGACACAAATATTAGTTCAATCCTATCGGTTTCGAAGAAAAAACCGACACTAATAGTACTATAACAGGTTTTGAAGAAAAATTGGCACAAACTAGTACTATCGGTTTTTAATAGAAAACCGACACAAATATGTAGATCTCTAATACTATCGGTTTTCAATAAAAAAACCGACACAAATACTTGTTCAATACTATCGGTTTTGAAGAAAAAACCGACACAAATACCAATCACTATTGGTTTTCCAGACAAAGCAAGATGAAGTCTGATTTCGTAGAATACATTGATGAAAGAGTAAAAAGGCCACAACTTTTACAAATATAGTTGGAATTCTTTCAAATTTTGCAGAAACATACTTTGGGATATTACAAGTCTATTCGAAAAAGAATTTTTGAAAAAAGAGTTAGCACTAAAAAAAGATGCAAGAATTCACTTTGTAAGCATGATTCTAGCTTATAGACTGTAAAAGTCAAAACTTATGCAATTAAAGTCCATGTTTTTCCAAATTTTCCGTAAATAAACTTTGGACTAGTTAGAAGCTTTCCTAAAAAGAGAAATATGTAAACAAATTTTCTGATATGTAAACGAATGACCAACTAGTAAGTAGATTTCAAATATGTCACAATGTTCCATGAGAGATTATAACCGTACAACTTTACCCAAACAAAAGGCACGATAAAACATATGTCTTAAACACTAATGGCTTAAAGCAAATGAACAGCATGATAAAATGAACAAACAATACAATATTTCCGTTAGTTACAGTATAACCCTTCTTGATGATCTACGCGCACGTAATTTCTTCGATGTGTGTCGTCATCCCCGCTAAAATAGGCCCCATCTGTAAATGGAGGTATTTCATCGAATTGATTGTATTCTTCTTCATCTACGATATTTTCGACACCAACGATCCGCCGCTTGCTTTGAAGGACAACGTGCAACCTCGGATTTGCCGGATCACGCACATAAAAGACTTGATTTGCTTGCTTCGCAAGTACGAACGGGTCATCTTTATAGGCGAGTCTGCTTAGATCCACAAGAGTAAAACCTCTCTTGTCGACCTTCACTCCATGTGTTAGTCCCACCCACTTACATCGGAATAATGGAATTTGGTATATTCCATAATCGAGCTCCCAAATTTCTTCGATCATCCCATAATACGAGTACATTGTCGTTGAGGATCCTCCTTTCGAGTGATGTGCATCAGAAAGAGCATCTATACTTACACCACTGTTTTGAACAATACTCTTCGCATCTTGACTTTCAGTGTAAAAGGTGTACCCATTAATATCGCACTTCGCCATGTCCAGACATTAAATCTAGGTCCGTCACCAACCATTTAACATTCTCACTAACAGAGAACTCTACCGTTTGTTTGAACCATGTAACAAATCTATCGTTGTGTTCTCGCATGATGGAAAGCTCATCCATATGTGGATTCTCTTCCCGTAATATCAACTTATGCTTGCTTCGATGTACCTCGCAACTTCGTGCTCGCTACAAGATCACAAATGCGCTTTGCAATACATATCAAAAAGTGGCCTCGTTAGTTTCGACCTCACGGTTCCTTTGCCAGCAAGTCTACCCTCGTGGCGAGATACAGGAACACCGATTGCTTGTCTTTTCCCGAGATAGTCCACACAAAACTCAATAACCTCTTCAGCCCCATAACCTTCCACAATACTACCCTCGAGCTTCACCGATTCCTCACATAGGACTTTAATATACCCATGTACCTCTCGAACGGATACATGTAACGAAGAAAGCGGGTCCACATATCTTAATCTCTAACAAGGTGAACAACAAGGTGGACCATGACGTCAAGAACGACGGTGGAAATGCATCTCAAGTCGACATAAAGTCTGCACCACCTCCCTCTGTAAGTTGTCTAGCATGTCGGTGTCAATAATTTTGCAGGAGATCGCATTGAAGAAGTAACACAGCTTCGTGATTGCAAACCTAACATCCTCCGCGTAATATTTGGATTGCAACGGGAGCATTTGGGTCATCAAGACATGGCAATCGTGGGACTTCATGCCCAACAACTTCAAATCATCCAAGGACACAAGCTTCTTAATGTTCGCGGAGTAGCCAGATGGAACTTTAATACCATGGAGACATTTGCAAAAGTCCTCTTTCTCCTTCTTGGATAGGGTGTAGCATGCAGCGGGGATATACGGACATTTTCTATCCTCCTCTATCACTGCAAGCCTGGGCCTGATTCCCATGTAGGCCATGTCGCGACGAGCATTCACACCATCCTTTGTCTTTCCAGGTATGTTCAGCAGGATACCAACCAAATTGTCGCAGACATTCTTCTCAACGTGCATGACATCAATACAATGCCGAACATCTAACTCCTTCCAGTACGGTAAGTCCCAAAATATTGACCTCTTCTTCCAAATGGTCCTAGAACGAACAGATTTACGGCTCTTTCCGTACTGAACATCGATATCCTCTACACGTGAATATACTTGCCTTCCACTCATAGGTCGGTGCCGAACGGACTTCCTCTTCCCATCAAATTTGTCATCCATCTTACTAGATCGATGATTTTGAGGTAGAAACCTACGGTGACCCATATACGATTTTCTTGGAATTCGCACCATAGGCTCTCGGTCTCCTCTTCACAAATAGGACACGCTTTTGCTCCTTTCGATCAGAGTCCGCCAAATTACCAAGAGCCGGAAATCATTTATGGTGCGTAATACCATAGCCCGTAGGGTGAAATGCTCTCTTCTGTACGCATCCTACACAATGACCCCGTCATTCCACAATTTTACCAAATCCTCGATCAATGGAGCGAGGTACACATCAATATCATTTCCCGGTTGTTTGGGTCCCGAGATTAGCAATGACATCATGATATACTTCCGCTTCATGCACAACCAAGGAGGAGGTTGTAGATACACAATGAATCGCCACGTCTTTGTGACGATCGCTCATGTTACCAAACGGATTCATTCCATCTGTACTCAATCCAAATCTTATGTTCCTCATTTCGCACCAAACTCCTCATGTTTCCAATCGATGTTTCTCCATTGAGCCGAATCGCAGGTGTCTCACTTGCCATCTTCCTTTCGAGACTCATAATGCCAACGCAACAATTTTGCTTCTAGGATTTGCAAACAACCTTTCCAGACGGGAATGATGGGCAAGTACCACAATACCTTGGCCGGTGCACCTTTAGTGACCTCTTCACCCTCGTTGCCCGGCCTTACGCTTCTTGTCGTTACGCTTCTCCTTTGTTTGTACCGAGGCACACCGCAAACCGGACAAATGTGCAACTCGATGTGCGTTACGGTACAAGATGCAATCATTTGGACATGCATGTATCCTTTCTATTTCCATTCCCATGGGACATAGTAGCTTCTTCGCTTCATAAATGTTTGTTGGCAACTCGTTTCCCTCCGGAAGCAAATCCGATAGAAGAGCTAGAAGTGCATTGAAACTTGTATCTGTCCAACGGTGTTTTGCCTTCAGTTCGAACAATGCAAGGACCGAACCCAACTTGGTGTATTCTGCTTTGCAACCTGTGAACAGTGGTTTCGCATCATCTTCCATCAAGCTTTTAAACTTTCCAAACTCTCTTTCTGTGTAATTACCCTCCACATCCCACAACATTTGCTCCAAATTCTCCTCCTCAAACATATCAAACTGCAACTCATCATCCGGTTCCACCGTGTCTTCATTGCATACCGGCAGGGTACTACCTGTCTCCCCGTGATGGATCCAACACGTGTAATTCCTCACGAAGCCACGTCGAATCAGGTGGTCCTCAATTTGAGCTGAGTTGTTAAATCTTCTTAGATTGGTGCAATCAATGCAAGGACAATATATGAAGTTTACACCCCTCCTCACCATGTCCTCTTCGGCAATTTTTTTGAACTCCTTAACACCCTCCAAATTCAAAGACTACACGACTTTTTGCATACATCCATTCCTTACGGTTCATCTGCAATTAAACTTCACACAATAAATTAAGCACAAACTAGAGCGACAGCAAGCTAGCTATTTGAAATATTGAGACATCATTTCAGTTAATATTACCTTTGCAAAATAGATGACAATTTCCTGCAACATATATGAAATATGTACTCCCTATCGATACCTAGATTCTTTCCTGGTTTAGAGCTTCCAATTTCCTAGATAAGAGACATACATTTTTAACATTAACAATGATATCAAACAATCTAATTATATAGTGCAAGAGCTCGAGATCTTTTGACTACAACTAAACAAAACAAGGGTACCAACGATGACTCCTAATCTCTAAATAGGTTTGGTCCTAATCCCATTCGAGGATATGTGGTTCCGACAAGTTTGTTGTTGTACAACTCAGAGAAAATTTGAAGATCTCCCGCTATTCTCCATATACACGCCTCAACAACAGGTCAAGAGGTGTGTATCCGAGAATACCAGGAGACGCTACCAAATCTCTACTCGCAGCTTGTACAACACACTCAGAACTTGCCCGAAGACATATCCTCGAACTGCCCAAAGAACGTGGACAATTCGAGACCGCCGCTTATAATATGCCATTTCGCTCGGTATATTTATAAACAAACATCCTCGAACGGAGACGAGGTTCCGCACCCTAAACTCTAGCATTCATCAGTGACAAGAATAATAATCCCATATTAACATCAAAGCACTACAAATTAAGATAATTAAATACATGTGTACATGCTTGTGAAATAAAGGGTGTGAACTGATAGACATACACAATACCAAAGGCAATCTAAATTTTATTCATGACATATCAAAATTACATAGTGCAAAATTAAAGGGGTTTGAAGGAATGCTCACATTTTGAAGAAAACCACAAATTATGCAAAATGAGGGAAATCTCCTCAAGTTAGGGCTTCAAATTTACCCTCTTAACACCCACCCTTGAGGATTTCAAATTTTCTCACCCAAGTATTGCTTCCAACCACGAATATGAGCTATTTTTTCCGGTGGCGGCGGAGAAACCTCCTCCGAACAATAACAGAGAAGAATTCACTCGAGTGGTATAAATAACCTAACGAGGTACATCACTATCGGTTCTCATATAAAAAGCGATAGTGATGTGATCATGTACATCACGATCGGTTCTCATAAGACAAGCGATAGTGATTATCATAGTCATCACTATCGGTTCCTACATAAGAAGCGATAGTGATGAGACGCATACATCACTATCGGTTCTTATTTAGAAGCGATAGTGATGATATCGCACATCACTATCGCTTCTCACAAAAGAACCGATAGTGATGAGCATGCTTAAATAAGAACCGATAGTGATAGTGATGAGCATGCTTAAATAAGAGCATGATAATACACATCACTATCGCTTCATCACTATCGGTTCTTTTGTGAGAAGCGATAGTGATGTGCATTATCATCACTATCGCTTCTTAAATAAGAACCGATAGTGATGTGTACGTGCTCATCACTATCATTTCTTATGTGGGAACCGATAGTGATGACCTATGATAATTACTATCGCTTGTCTTATGAGAACCGACTGTGATGTACATGATCACATGTGCTCATCACTATCGGTTCTTTTGTGAGAAGCGATAGTGATGTGCATTATCATCACTATCGCTTCTTAAATAAGAACCGATAGTGATGTGTACGTGCTCATCACTATCGCTTCTTATGTGGGAACCGATAGTGATGGTAATGCATATCACTATCACTTCTCACATAAGAACCGATTGTAATGTTCCCAGTGCACATCACTATCACTTCTAACCTGAGAACCGATAGTGATTATGATTAATGCCTCTCCTAAGTCATCTATCACAATCGTTTCTTCCTAAAAACTTAAGAACCGACACAGATGAAGCGATAGTGATGCACCATTCTGTAGTAGTGTGATGAGGGGTTTAGATCTAGCTTGTATATTTAGTTGTTCTTTGTGGTCTAAGATAGTAATTGGTTATAATTGCATTATAATCAAGATGTACCAAGCTTGGTAAAAGGAGAATTGAAGATGCTTGGTTTAGATCTAGCTAGCTTGGTGGGTCTGTTTGGTTTGATGACAAATTTGCCTTACTAAGCCTTACCAATATTTGGCATTACGAAATTAAATTTGGTCACCAAAATGGCTACCAATGTTTTGGCCAAATATTGGCAAGAAAATGAACTAGAGAACCAAGGGATAAGGGAATCTTACAAAAATTTGATAGCAAACCAAATGCTAGCCAAATTTAGTCAACGTTACTAAAATTTGGTAAGAAAAGCATTGGTAACCTGAAAGGACAGGAAATGCCGCCTAGAGGGGGGGTGAATAGGCGAATTAAAAATTTGCAGCAAAATAAAATCTCCAGAGGGTCTAAGTCCGGAGTGTCCGGGACTTATCTTCGGATACTCCGAAATGTCCGGACTATCCGGGTTCAGGAGTCCGGATACTCCGGATTAATGACCTTGAAATGAGATTTTAAATCCCTGCAATTTTTCAACAATCTACTTGAATACAAAAAATCTAAATGCTATCAGGTACCTGAGGATATTGTAGATCTGGAGCCAAACACAACAATAGAGTAGATCGGGGCTCCCAAAGTCTAAGACCACAAACCCTAGCAAAAAACAAATGAAGAACACGAAGACAATAAGTTTTACCCAAGTTCGATTCTTGAAGGAATCCTACGTCTCCGTTGAGGAGGCACAAAGCCCGGGTCCCTCTTGACCACTATCCTCCCGGTGTTGCACAAAGCACTCGCCGGTCTTCACTTCTTGCCTCTTTCCTTTCGAAGGCGAGACTTGCCTTCACAAACTTCCGGGGCTCACCACAACGAGAATTGGAGGCTCCCGGTGACTCCTTGTCGTCTAGGAGCCCTTCAAACTCCAAGAGTAATAAATACTACGTGAAAACTATTTGGAGGATGAATCTTATGCTCAAGAATGAAATATGCAAGCTTAAGACACTCCAATCCACTCCTTTCTCTCAAAAGATTTGAATCAAACACTAGCTTCAAGTGGAGAAAGGAGTTTAGGGCTCAAAAGAGTGAGAGAGTGAGTTTGTGAGTGAATGAGTGCGATGAATGGAGATATATCTTGTTAGGTGAGGAGTGAGGGCTTAAATAGGGGCTCCAAATCCAACCGTTGGGAGAGGGCTGCGCACAACCCAGAGATTCCGGATAAACACCCCGGAGACTCCGGATTGGAAAATATTAGATCATACCAAGAGAGCTAACCCGGAAACTCCAGATAAAAACCCCGGAGACTCCAGAGTAATTAACCCGGAGTGTCCGGACTTGGCACCGGATACTCCAGACCAACTGAGAGCAACCACCGAGGGTGTCAACCCGGAGTGTCCGGACCAAATGTCCGGATACTCCGGACTATCCAGGAGCAGCTACCGAGGGTGTCAACCCGGAGAGTCCGGACCAAATGTCCGGATACTCCAGGCTGGCCCACTCGGCCAAAGGGGTGCTTTTTAATGAAAATGAAGTGCTTGGAGTTCTTATGCAATGCAATTTTTATCCTTGAGCACAAGTATATCCAAAAAGCGATTTCCCGTTGTATCCCTCTTAATAGTACGGCTATCCTTAGACTCAAATAAAATAGAAAATTACAACAAGTCTTGATGCCGTCTTCACAAATTTTAAATGCGGCGGGGATCTTCAATTGCTTTCTCATGATGATATAGTCTCTACCTCTGCATAGATTCTCACTTGATCATTAGTATTTTAATTGTGTTGCCATCTATCACCAAAACTTCTTAAGAGGCCTAGATGCACTTTCAATCTCCCCCTTTTTGGTGTATTGATGACAACACAATTTGAAAGCTTTAAATGAAATAACAAAGATTTGAAACCCCCCCCTAAATCCTTGCATTCTTCAAGGATGAACAATAAAGAAATGTAGATATGCAAGATAGTATATAAAAGACATCATTCAACCATATATATAAAAGACATCATTCAACCATAAACAACAACAATTTGTTAAACAAGCATTAATCACGCCACACACAACTAAAAGTTCACAAGACAGCAAAAAGGCAATTAAACAAGCAATTCACAAGGTACACACAACAGACAAGATAAAGGACCTCGTGAAACGACGCTAAGCTAGACTAAACACTCCCCCTTTGGCATCAAGACACCTAAAAGGAGGAAGCGCTCTGGGTAGAGGATCACTCGTCGTCGCCGGAGGGTAGATATTCATCTTCCTCGCTGTTATCACCGCTGCCACTGCCACTAGCTTGAGCTGCTGAGAATTGAAGTCCAAAAAGGCGACGAGAGGTAGAGTCTACAAAGGATCCACCAGAAGACTCCTCTGACTCGCTAGCAGGAATGTCCTCGTCTTGCTAACGGCGATAGGCCCTGAACTCTCGGCGATGCTCACGAATCTCCCGCCGTGTCTCCTTGACTTGAGAGGACACATCTTGGCACATGCAGGAGAGATGCTTGAGCATCCTTTTAATGGTATTTCGACTAGAGGAGGGAGAACCTGGAGCTGCAGCGGGAGCTGGAGGAGGAGCTGACGAGCTGGCCTGAGACGGTCGACCCCAGTCCGCCTACCAACTGGGCACTCTGAGTCTCTTTGGGGTGGAAGTCAAGGGCTCGAACCTTGTAGGAAAGGTGCTCCACATCCTTCACAAAGTCCAAGCCAGTGACATGATCCACCAAGGCCATAATGAAGGGAGCATACCCGCAGCTGCTGATGTTGCTCATCGAGTTGTGGCGAATGGCCTCCCATAAGAAATCCACAACATCAAAACCATAAGTGCGCTCCACCAAGTGAAATAGCAGGTTCCGTCCATAGGAGTTGATGGACGACGCATCACCTTCCTTAGGCCATAAAGAGACTCTGAGTATTCTGAGGAGGACTGCCAGCACATCCTTCAGACCTTTAATGGTTCCAACAACAAAGTGTTGTGAAGGGTCATACAAGTCCTCAAGCTGGCTAGGAGTTATGGCCTTCTTGTCATAAAGCTTGGCATCTCCATCAACTGACCTTAGCTGCAGAACTCGAGCAAAAGTCCTCTTTGTGGCCATATACCACAATCCATCAGTCATCCACCAGACAGCTTCTTCTTTCTTGTCAAAAAACAAGGTGGAATAGAACTGCATGATAACTTCATCATTCCAAGAGTAGCGAAGACTCATGATGTTTTTCACCTGATGGCGCTCACAAATCTGAATAACTTCATCAAAGATAGGATTGTGAAGATCTGCCATGTATGCCCAATCAATGGTCTTCATCTTCACAACTGAGTGCTCAGGGGAAAAAGCACAGATTCATAGAAGCCCGACTGACACTTGTTCCAAAACCGCTTATCCACATATTCATCTTGGTGAAACTCCAGCGGATCCTTATTCCTATGCTCAACAATGGCTTTGCCCTTGCCTGACCCAACTCGATAGTCTATCATGCGAAGACGACTCATCTGACCAGGGTATCTCCACACAGGCTTGCTCTTCTCAAGAGGGCCAATCACGACTCGGGCTTCTTGATGATGCTTCTTCTTCTGCTCACGGAGTCTTGCATGAGAGTCGGCAGGATGTTCATCAGGATTGGCTTGAGGAGCTGGATCTTGAGATGATGGAGCAGGAGGTGGGCCAGTCAGCCGGTTGAGCCGTCCCTGACTGATCTTCCTCACGGAGAGCCTTTGCTTCTTTGAGGCGGAACCTGACACAGAGGAGGAACCGGAAACATCGTCACCGGTAGGACGCTTGCCGGTGCCGGAACCACCTTGAGAAGATGCCATCTAAGAGGAATCAAAGAATGGGATGAACAAGATATTGCAAGAAAGTATAGATAGAAACTTAAGTATTTGGGGCGAGCAGTATAACCCGGATACTCCGGTGTTTTTGATCCGAGTGTCCGGATAATCCGGATACTCCAGATAGACAACCCGGATACTCTGGGTTGTTCAGCATCATCCCAAAAACCTAAATCGCAAATCTATCTAAAGCACAAGGAGCCCATTCTAGGGATTGATCTACAGGGTGAAAGGACTCTACCAAGGCAACCTATTTCAAGGCATTTCTAAGACCAAAAAGATCAAGAGGAGGAAAAAAGAGAACTCACTGCACAAAGAGGATGATTGCAAGCGGAGGGCTCTTCCCGAGACTTGGAGAGCAATCCGAAGACTCCAGAGGGTGAGGAGCACACTGGAGACGGAGGAGAAGCCGGAGGCAAAAGTTAGGGCAACAATGGTGAGGAGGTTGAAGGAAAAAGAAGAGAGATGAAAGAGGAAAAAGAAAACTCCCGCAAGGGTTATAGGAGACAGCCACCTCAACCCGGATACTGCGGACTTTAGTCTGGATACTCCGGATTAACCGGAGAGTCCGGGATAGAAGTACCGGAATGTCCGGATTAACGCTTTCGGGAAAACAACGGAGGATTTTTCAAGGGGTGAGCTTAGATGGCTTGTGGCAAGAGAAGAGAAGATTACCAGGCCCTACCCACTATGTGACTAGCGAACATTCAAACAACCAAGCTATAGTCACATAGTAGAGGCTAGATCCAACGATCAAAAGACTTCAATTAACACAGAAAGGTCAAAGTAAAGGATCAATTAAGCTTTTTGAAAATTTAGCAATCATCAGCCAATTGCGTGCATATTTCAAGCCAAATTATGAGAGTCTAGAATATTTAGTCCACTCCTCAAATCACAAAATCTCTTTTCATGGAGCGGCTTGGTGAAAATATCGGCTAGTTGATCATTTGTGCTCACATGTTGAATACAATATCACCTTTTGTGGAATGATCTCTTAAGAAATGATGGCGAATATCGATATGCTTTGTACGGGAGTGTTGAACGGGATTATTGGCAATTTTTATGGCGCTTTCATTATCACACAAGAGTGGTACATGGTTATAGGTTAGGCCATAATCATTCAAGGTTTGTCTCATCCAAAGCAGTTGGGCACAACAGCTCCCGGCCGCTATATACTCGGCTTCGGCTGTGGATAGGGCTACAAAATTTTGTTTCTTAGAGGACCAGGAAACTAAAGATCTTCCTAGAAATTGACAAGTCCCCGAAGTGCTCTTCCTATCCACTTTACAACCGGCATAATTTGCATCGGAATAGCCAACTAATTCAAAAGATGAACCCTTTGGATACCAAAGCCCAAAATGAGGAGTGTGCACTAAATATCTCATGATTCTCTTAACGGCCACCATGTGGCACTCTTTTGGAGCGGCTTGAAAACGTGCACATATGCATACACTAAGCATAATATCGGGCCTAGATGCACAAAGATAAAGAAAAGAACCAATCATCGAACAATATACCTTTTGGACGACCGGTTTACCTTCTTTGTCGAGGTCTAGATGTCCGTTAGCTTGCATGGGAGTTTTGATTGGCTTGGCGTCTTCCATACCGAACTTTTTCAGCATGTTCTTGATGTACTTTGTTTGGCATATGAAGGTTCCTTCCTTGAGTTGCTTGACTTGAAAGCTGAGAAAGAACTTCAATTCGCCCATCATGGACATCTCGAATCTTTTAGTTATGATTCTGCTAAACTCCTTACACAGTTGTTCATTAGTAGACCCGAAAATAATGTCATCAACATAAATTTGACAAACAAATAGATCATTATCAATATGCTTAGTAAATAGAGAAGGATCGGCCTTTCCGACTACAAAACCTTGTTCAAGGAGAAAATCTCGAAGACATTTGAACCATGCTCTTTGAGCTTGTTTTAATCCATAGAGTGCTTTGTGTAGAAAGTAGACATGGTCCGGATGTTTAGGGTCTTCGAAGCCGGGTGGTTGCTCGACATAGACCATCTCAGAGATTGGCCCATTGAGGAAAGCGCTTTTCACGTCCATTTGATACAACTTAAAATCATGGTGAGTAGCAAAGGCAAGTAATATCCTAATAGATTCAAGCCTAGCTACGGGAGCATATGTTTCATCGAAGTCCAAACCTTCGACTTGCGTGAATCATTGAGCGACCAACCAGGCTTTATTCATAGTCACCATTCCATGCTCATCTTGCTTGTTCTGAAATACCCACTTGGTGCCAATCACGTTTTGCTTGGGTCTTTCGACAAGCTTCCATACTTGATTCCGTTCGAAGTTGTTTAGCTCCTCTTGCATAGCCATTACCCAATCCGGATCTTGTAGTGCTTCTTCTACCTTTAGTGGCTCAAGAGAAGAAAAACGAGTAAAATTCACAAAAATTTGCAACTCGAGATCTAGTGGATACTCCCTTGTTAATATCTCCAAGTATGTTGTCGACTGGATGATCCCGTTGTATGCTTTGATGAACTATTGGATGAGAGACAATGGCATTGGTTCTTTGGATGGGATCCTCATCGCCTTTATCGGTGATCGAGCCATCTTGGGCTTGCCTTGAGGAAGAGGAGCATCATCCGAGTATCCAACGTTGCATTCGGACTCTTTGGACTAGTCCGATATTCAAGGTCTCATCCTGACATTTTGAGTTGGAACGCTCGAATTTCTTCTTGCTCAAGAGGTCTCACTTCCCCAATTGCCAATTTCTTGATTGCTTCGCATGGAGGTTCTTCCCTGTCAAACACAGCACGATCAACTTTTTCTACTTGAGAACCGTTAGTTTCATCAAAAGTTACATCACGCAAGATTTCAACTACACCGGTATTGTTGTTGAAAACTCGGTATGCATAAGCATTTGACCCATAACCAAGCAAGAAACCTTCATCTACTTTAGGAGCAAATTTGGATGATCTAGCTTTCTTGTTGAGGATATAGCATTTGCTTCCAAAGACTCGGAAATAGGATACATTTGGCTTCTTTCCGATGAGTAGTTCGTACGCCGTCTTCTTCAAAATCTTGTGGAGGTAAAGACGATTGGTACTATGGCACGCAGTGTTGATGGCCTCCGCCCAGAAAATTTCGAAAACCTTGTACTCATCAAGCATCGTGCGCGCCATCTCGATGAGAGTTCGATTCTTCCTCTCGGCCACCCCATTTTGTTGAGGAGAGTAGGGAGCCGAGAACTCATGCTTGATACCCTCGTCATCAAGATATTCCTCTACACCGGTATTCTTGAATTCGGTGCCGTTATCACTTCGGATTCTTTTGATCTTCACTTCGAATTCATTTTGTGTCCTTCTCATAAATTTCCTTAGAGTTCCTTGGGCTTCACCTTTCTCACGCAAGAAAAACACCCAAGTGAAACGTGAAAAGTCATCAACAATAACAAGACCATACTTATTTCCTCCGATGCTTATGTATGTTACTGGGCCAAATAGATCCATATGGAGCATCTCTAGAGGTCTTGAGGTAGTCATCACATTCTTGGCGGGATGAGAGGCACCAACTTGCTTTCCGGCTTGACAAGCGCTACACACCCTATCCTTTTCAAAGACCACATTTGTTAGTCCAAGGATGTGATTGCCTTTCATGAGTTTGTGAAGGTTCCTCATTCCAACATGAGCAAGTCGGCGATGCTATAACCAACCCATGCTAGATTTAGCCATTAGGCACGTTTCAAGATTAATTCTATCCGTAGTAAAATCTACGACTCTTAACGGCTATTGAACCATCAACCCTCTTAATGACATCCACTTCTTCATCACTAAACACACAATTGTAGCCCGCTTCACATAATTGAGCAACGGACAGCAAATTGTAGCTCAATGATTCAACAAGCAAAACATTGTTTAAATGAAAATCATTTGTGATATTAATCTTACCTAAACCTACCACTTCGCCTTTTCCGTTGTCCCCAAATATGATGCTTTCACTATTTGTTCCATTTGTATCCAAGTGTGCAAACATCGCCTTTTCTCCGATCATGTGGTGCGTACATCCGCTATCCAATATCCAACTTGATCCACCGGAGATATAGGCCTACAAAAACAAATTTAGATTTTTCCTTTTGGTACCCAAACTTGTTTAGGTCCGCGCACGTTAGTGACAAGAGATTTCGAAACCCAAATAGATCGCACATGAGAAGCATAGTTGGGTTTGCGCCCAATATGATAAGCAACTACACGGCCAAGGTTAGTTCTTTTAAGCACATAAGAAGCAAAGAAAGTATCATGATCCTTATACTTAGAATTTCCTTCGCCCTTAACAAAATGAATAGGCTCGTTCAACGGTGCAATCACGATGTGGCTCTTTTTGCCTTTGGGTGGAATATACCCAAGCCCATGCTTCATGAAGTTACCTTGACGTTTACCGAGAAACTCCTCTAATCCTTTGCTAGCCTTATAGGACTTTTGAAGTCCATCTTCAAGCATTCCCTTGAGCTTCTCATTTTCATGAGCTAGTACTTGCAAAGTCTCAATGTTAGTGGCACAAGCATCAATATTAACATTGTAGCATCTAGCACATCCATTGCTAGTAGATGGTGATGAGGAATTGGAGTTATCCATCAAATAGTTAGAGGTGCTATTCAAGTGATCAATAAGCTTCACTTCAAGAGCTTTGCAAGCATCCTTTGCTTTTGCGAGTTTCTCTACGAGTGAAGCATTGGTGATCACAAGACTAGCTAGCTCGGATTTGGTCATTTTTGAACTTTTGACCAACTCCTCATACTTTCTCCTTTCATTACTTAGACTCTTCTCTAGCTCAAGGTTTTTCTCTTTTTCAAGAATGAGCAAATCCTCTTGAGCTTCGAGAGTAGCCTCCTTTTGCTCAATGGTTTCCTCCAATTTCTCAATATCTTTTAAAAGTAAATCTAATTGTTGAGCATCAAAATCTTTCATGGACTTGAATGTACTATCATCGTCACTAGCGTCATCGCTATCATCTAGGCATGAGTTGACAATGGAAGGAGATGTTGTTTTGATTAATACCTTGCGCCCCTTGGCCATGAGGCACATTGGAGTATCTTCATCGTCATCTCTCAAGTTGTTGAAGAGGCTCTTCAACGTTGTTGAGGTGGAAGGCATGGTGATGGCGACAGAGGCAACTCCTCCTTCGTCGGAGTTGGAGCTTGAATCGGAGTCGGAGTTTGAATCCCACTCCTCTCCAATGTGAGCTTGTCCCTTGTGCTTATAATGTTTGAACTTCTTGCTCCTCTCCTTTTCCTTGCCTCGGTATTTATCCTTCTTGTATGACTTGTCTTCCTTCTTCTCTTTTTGCGGGCATTCGGCGATGAAGTGGCCGGGCTCTCCACACACATAGCACTTTCTAGTTGAGTGCCTTCCTCTTGATTTGTTCCACTGATTTTTGGAGTGGTCGCCCAGTTTGTAGCCCTTTTTCTTGAGGAACTTGTTGAATCTTCTTACGAGCAAAGCCATGTCATCATTGGTTAAGGGTCACTTGACTCCTCATCATCACTTGTACTTTCCTCGGCTTCCTGCATGATCTTCACTGCCTTCAAAGCGATCCCTTTCTTCTTTCCTGACATAAGTTCTTCTACCACCTACGCTTCCTTGATCATCATCTCATCCATCATTAGCATCCCAATAACATCATGGGGAGTGAGAGTGTCGAAGTTTGGTCGATCCCGGATAAGTTGCACTAAATTGCGGTTGGTGGGAGTGATCACTCGAAGAATGATTTTGACAACAGCTTTGTCGGTGAGATCGGTACTTCCAAGACCCTTAGCTTGATTCACCAACACCATCAAGCGGTCGAACATTTTTGTGTATGACTCTCCTTCTTCTAAAGTGAATTTGCTTAGCTCACCAATAATGAGCTCAATCTTGGACTCACGGACACTTGATATCCCTTCATGAGTAACCATAAGTCTTTCCCAAATAGCTTTGGCATCTTCAAGTCCATCGACTTGATTAAACTCGGAGTCACTTAAGGCATTGAATAAGGCATTGACGGCCAGGTCATTGAAATGTTGAGCTTTCTTCTCTTCGGGAGTAAGCTTGTTTGGATCCGTTGGTTTAAAACCTGTTTCTACAATCTCCCAAATATACGGGTGAAGTGATCTCAAGTACATCTTCATTTTCTGTTTCCATGCGGCATAGCGAGTACCATCAAAGTGAGGTGCTCTACCGGATGACACGGAAACATAAGATGAAGAGCTTGAGACTCCAAGAGAAGGATAATCATATGGAATTTCAACCCCTTTGCCGGAACCCGTGGCCTTATCCTGGTCATGGATTTCGTCATTCTTTTCTATTAGCGACATCTTGATTCTCCAAGCAGTTAAGCCAAACTATGGAGATTTGGCTCTGATACCAATTGAAAGGACCGAAGATGTCGCCTAGAAGGGGGTGAATAGGCGAATTAAAAATTTGCAGCAAAATAAAATCTCCAGAGGGTCTAAGTCCGGAGTGTCCGGGGCTTATCTCCGGATACTCCGAAATGTCCGGACTATCCGGGTTCAGGAGTCCGGATACTCCGGATTGAAGCCCTCGAAATGAGATTTTAAATCCCTGCAATTTTTCAACAATCTACTTGAATATAAAAGATCTAAATGCTATCAGGTACCTGAGGATATTGTAGATCTGGAGCCAAACACAACAATAGAGTAGATTGGGGCTCCCAAAGTCTAAGACCACAAACCCTAGCAAAAAACAAATGAAGAACACGAAGACAATAAGTTTTACCCGAAGTTCGAATTCTTGAAGGGAATCCTACGTCTCCGTTGAGGAGGCACAAAGCCCGGGTTCCTCTTGACCACTATCCTCCCGGTGTTGCACAAAGCACTCGCGGGTCTTCACTTCTTGCCTCTTTCCTTTCGGAGGCGAGACTTACCTTCACAAACTTCCGGGGCTCACCACAACGAGAATTGGAGGCTCCCGGTGACTCCTTGCCGTCTAGGAGCCCTTCAAACTCCAAGAGTAATAAATACTACGTGAAAACTACTTGGAGGATGAATCTTATGCTCAAGAATGAAATATGCAAGCTTAAGACACTCCAATCCACTCCTTTCTCCCAGAAGATTTGAATCAAACACTAGCTTCAAGTGGAGAAAAGAGTTTAGGGCTCAAAAGAGTGAGAGAGTGAGTTTGTGAGTGAATGAGTGCAATGAATGAAGATATATCTTGTTAGGTGAGGAGTGAGGGCTTAAATAGGGGCTTCAAATCCAACCGTTGGGAGAGGGCTGCGCACAACCTGGAGATTCCGGATAAACACCCCGGAGACTCCGGATTGGAAAAGATTAGATCATACCGAGAGAGCTAACCCGGAGACTCCGGATAAAAACCCCAGAGACTCCGGAGTAATTAACCCGGAGTGTCCGGACTTGGCACCGGATACTCCGGACCAATTGAGAGCAGCCACCGAGGGTGTCAACCCGGAGTGTCCGGACCAAATGTCCGGATACTCCGGACTATCTAGGAGCAGCTACCGAGGGTGTCAACCCGGAGAGTCCGGACCAAATGTCCGGATACTCTGGGCTGGCCCACTCGGCCAAAGGGGTGCTTTTTAATGAAAACGAAGTGCTTGGAGTTCTTATGCAATGCAATTTTTATCCTTGAGCACAAGTATATCCTAAAAGCGATTTCCCGTTGTATCCCTCTTAATAGTATGGCTATCCTTAGACTCAAATAAAATAGAAAATTACAACAAGTCTTGATGCCGTCTTCACAAATTTTAAATGCGGCAGGGATCTTCAATTGCTTTGCCATGATGATATAGTCTCTACCTCTGCATAGATTCTCACTTGATCATTAGTATTTTAATTGTGTTGCCATCTATCACCAAAACTTCTTAAGGGGCCTAGATGCACTTTCATAACCATGGAAAGCAAACCAAATAAGCCTAGCATGACTATGATTTAGGGTATGATTTAGGTAGTTAATTTGTGCTCCAATTTAAGAATGTACACATGTGTACTTCTAGTGTATTCCAATATTTAACATTAATATTGTTATATGTGCAGCGTAGATGGATAGAAACTAGATGTACCCTGCAAACCGTGCGAGTGCCGACTACTTTAATGACGTCTCTACTTTTAGAAGAGCTGCAGAGGAAGATATGTTGAATAAGGGGCGCAATTTATGTCTTGTCCATGCATTGACTACGAGAATATGAGGATATTTGGAAACTTGGCGCAGATCAAAGCACACTTGATTCTAAAGGGTTTCAAAAGGGGTATACATATTGGACCAGTCATGGTGAAGAGCAGATTATACAGGAAGCAGGTAGTACTAACATCACCAACGAAGTCAACGATATCCCAAATGATATCGATTGTGCTTCTAATGAGAACATGTTGCACGATGACAATCTACATTAGATGTTGCACGATACAGAAGGGAAACGTGATGACAGAGAATATGGTAAATTCTGGGGCTTGATGGACGACTTGGAGAAACCTTTATTCTCGAGCTGCAAGTTGAAATACACAAGATTGTTATCCATACTTGGACTAATGAAATTGAAGGCAAGCAACGGTTGGTCCGACAAGAGTTTCACGACGCTGTTAGGTCTATTAGCGGACATGCTTTCGGAGTGAAATGAGTTGCCGACAACCATCTACAAAACCAAGAAGGTTCTTTGACCCTTGAGAATGGAAGTAGAAAGAATAATGCATTTCCGAACGACTATATCCTCTACCGTAAAGAAAACGTAGACTTGCATGTATGTCTGGTGTGCAACGCATCCCGGTGGGGGGGTGAATGGTCGCAAATAAAAATTCCCCCAAAATACTCCAACAAAAACCTTGACAAGATCGCTCAAAAGGAATTGTGAAAAACCCGAAAAACTAGACAACTATGTGTACCCCAAGCTTGCATGGATAAGTACCATAAAATATGTGGGGATTTTTGAGTCACAATCCTGGTTGTCTAGTGTCCAAAATAAAGAGGAATCAATTCAAACTCTTGCTTTTAGAAAGGACATCAATTCAAATCACAAAAGTCACTTTCAGAAAAGCAAAAGCAGGATTTCCAGAACTTGTCCTCAATTTGCACAGGAGGTTGGTGGGTTTCTGTAGCTCACAAAATTTTAAGACTTTTCTCCTGTGATAATTAGAGTCGTGAAGAACTCCACCAAATTTCTCCTCAAAAGCCTTACAAAAAAACAGGAAAAATCGAAGAACACAGTCTGGTCAAAAACTTCGAGCAGAAAGTTTGGGGCTGGTTTTCACCTCATGACACCCAAACGGTGCAACAAGTGAACTCCAAAATTTTTCTGTAAGCGGGTATCAGAGTCCCGCACCTCCTCCAACAAGAATCACTCAAAAGGATTTTTCTATATTTTTACAAAAATCAAACACTGACTGTTGCGCGAAGAACAAGTTCAGAACAAAGTTGGAACTTGAAAGAAAAGATGTTCTCTACTCAATCCAAGAGTGCAAAAGAGATGTAAAACCATATGAATACACTCAAAACATCCAAGAACAGCAGCATTTAGAAGGAGGGGAGGTAAATCCAAATTACTTGAAAGTAAATTATGGAATGTAATTGCGGAAAGTAAATGCTGAATTTAAATTATGTAAAGTAAAGACATAATGTAAATGCATAAAATAAATTCAGAGGTGGATGAATAAAACTTTCATTTCTGGAAGGAGGTTACAAAGCCTCACATTCATGTGGGCAAAGCTCAAATGAGCATAAAAACCTCAACACCTTCAAGGGAAGGAGGCTACCCTCCACCCCTATTTATACTACTCTTGGGCCACCTACCACCCTTGGATGAGTCCCTCAACCCTAGAGCACTCATCTAAGGGCTAGGATTAACCCATACACACAGCCATGCAAGGGCTAACCCAAAACCTACACACATACCGGGTTTTCTTGCATGGTTTTCAAAGCATACTACCTAGACCCGCTAACCTATCAACTAGACCGCAATCCGACGGCCCTCATTGATCCACGCGGCATCTAGCTAGCATCAACTCCTTTCCTTGTCTTCTTGACTTGCCCGACTCCGCCTCCGATCATCTTCCGCGATCTCCCAACCGTCTCGACCTCCGACGCCTCGCCTAGTCCCGGCCATCCTTCGCCTCACCATGACCTAGCATCGCCGCCCGCAACCATCAAAAACAAGGAAACTCCTCACATAGCAATGCCCACAAAGATGTGCAATAAACCATGCAACTCATCACTACCGCGCCCATACGACTGCAGACGCCACTCTGGCAAAGACAACTCAAATTGCTTCATTTTGAAAATCAATCCAAATCAAACTCAAACTTGAGCACACCTTGCTCAAATAAAGTCAAATACTCATCACAAATATGGATGGACCTCCACATGGTCCTTCAATCTCCCCCTTGATGAGTATATTGACAAACCACACAAAAGGCATAAATTTGAGTTTGAAGAAAATGAAGAAGAAAGCAATTTTCAATTGCAAAGTCAAACTTGGTCCAAAGATAGAAATTAGAACCATGACAAAGTTGACGAAGAGGAATTCAGATTTTAGAGTTAAATTTAAGAAAGAGCAAGTTTTCAACAAAAACTCTAAAATCCAACTAAACATGTCAAATGTGATTATGAGATTATGATCCAAATGTAAGTAGTAGCATAGTTTTACAAAGATCATAATAACCAAATAAGCATTCACATTTTTATCTTTTAGTGATGCCTTTTCTACGTTTTTCCCCCTTTGGCAATATAGGCATCAATTTTTTTTATGTATGCATGAAATGCAATCGAAAGAGCTTTGAAGATTATCCAATTGATCACAATGACAAGATATGACACCAAGCTAGTCAATTTTTAGATTAGACTAGTCTAGGATATGTCCAAGTGCAAATACAAGCTTAGATTTGAATATTTCATTTTTATCAAGATTTGACAAGTGCAACACTTAGCTTTAGTTTCAAAAATAGAAGAATAGCCACTCTAAGGATCAAAAGGAAAACCTAGAGTTCAACCTACTCAACACGTTGGGGAATCTAGAAGAGCATACAAGGTCCTTCGGGCTCATTTATCACTTAATGCAAATTTTGATTTATCATCATACAAGACATGGCGTGTGCAAATGTTTGACATTATTTGCATTCTTTACCCACATATGTCTTTGTTTTTAATTTATTTGCATTTTCTTTTGACAACCAATTGACTCAAGCCGTATGCGACTATCTCAAGATGAACTCTTAAGAGGATGGTCTAGGTCAAACACGATGTATTCCAAGTTCATCCCAAGTGCAATGGGAAGCGGTCTTGTGAATACAAGGTGTTGAGTCGAATGTGCACAAGAAGAGTCAATTTTGTTTAATTTTCATTTTTAGCACAACGATTCATGAGCAATTGAAGGACTCTAGCATGGATCAAACTAGTTTCACCCAAGTTGCTATAGGGACTCTAGAGAACTCCTAAATTTCTCAAATTATGGCACAAACCTCTAGAGAAGAAACCTAGCAAGTAAAAGCAACAAGTTTCATCAAGTTTTTCATTTAAGGCTTATTTCATTTTTAAACTTAGCAAGTTAAATGAACTTGGACATACCTAAACTAGTGATTTTCTTCAAATGATGTAGCATGGTGTATAGCATGAAGAACAAATCAATTGGATAATAGACAAAGCTCATAAAACAGAAAATGCAGTCTAAATGCAATGCATGAACAGATTCCCAAACTCCCCCTCAACAAATGAATCAATTTTAAGCTCAAATCTGGTTAAACAAATGAGTTATTATCAAGATTAGGCATAAATAAGACCCACATGAACTCAATAACAACCAGAAAAACATAATGAGGAGAAGAAGTCGAGAAACTGCAAAACTGGATGGCTATAGAGCATAGAAAAGATAGAAGAGACTCACTACGGCTCAGACTCGCTCTTATCTTCCCCAGTGACTGACATAGGGAAGCTGACTCTAGATCCCAACTAAGGAGTGCACATGCACTGCCTACCAGAGGCCCAATACCGCTAGACTTGTAAGACCGTGAGGGAACTCAACCTAGAGAGAAGAGAGAACAACTAATCACGCATGATAGCAACCTAAAGCACAAGATAAGAGGTCAATGCAAGGCATGCGAGAAGTCTAAGTGAGTGAACTCAACTCAAGAAAACAAGCCCAAAGTCACCCGGAAGAAACACAAAGAAAAGAAAAGTCGGAAGAAAACATATAATACATAATATACAAACCAGCTCCCCCTCACGAAAGGCCGTAAGGGCTCACGACTCCAAGCTCACTCCTCAAGGCAACAAACTGAGCTATCCAAAGGCTTGGTGAAAATATCGGCCATCAAGGTCACTCTACGAATCAAGCGCGATATCTCCCTTCTCCACATGATCTCTAAGGAAGTGATATCTAATATCAATGTGCTTGGTCCGAATGTTGCACTCGGTTTTTAGCAATGCAAATAGCTGAAGTGTTGTCACGTAAAAGTGGCACACTCTCTATCTCTAACCCATAGTCCCGTAAGGTCGATCTCATCCAGAGCACTGCTACAACAACCGGCCGCAAAGAACATACTCGGCCTCGCGGTGGATCAGGCAACTCCGATCGCTTCCTAGACGACCAAGAAACAAGAGAAGTGCCAATGAATTGGCAAGTGCCGAAGTGCTCTTCCTATCTATCCCGAAGATGCGCTGACGACCGGGCGTTGAGAGGCGCCAGAGAAGCTTGAATCGAGCGCATGCACACACAAGAAAATGTATGTCGGCCTCAAGCGTTGAGATACAAGAGGAGCCGATCATGCTCAAACTCCTTTTGATCAAGAGGCTCACCATCCTCATCGGGCTCGAGGACAGCAGTGGTGGCCATAGGAGTCATCACCGGCTTCCCATCGACATGTCAAGCGCCTCAGAGGTCACGGGTATATTTGCCTTGATGCAAGAAAGTGCCCTCCCGAGTCCGCTTGATTTGGAAGCCAAGAAAGTAGCTCAACTCGCCCATCATACTCATCTCAAACTCAGGCTCATCACCTCGTAAAACCGAGACACAAGCGAATGAGACGAGCCACCAAAATGATATCGCCCACATAACCGACAAGAAGAAAATGAGACTCATGGTGTCCGATGAATGCGAGTTTTGTCTACTATGCCTATTTTGAAGTCATGGTGAGAAGATAAGACTTGAGCCTCTCATACCATGCTCTGGGGCTCGCTTGAGTCCATACAAAGCTTTGGAGAGCTTGTATACATGACTCGAAACTTGGGGTTCTCGAACTCGAGGTTGTTTGACATAAACCTCTTCCTCAATATAGCCATTGAGGAATGCACTCTTGACATCCATTTGATAGAGCTTGAAGCCTTGGGATGCAGAGAATGCAAGCGGGATCCTAATAGCCTCTAGTCTAGCTACAGGGCAAAGGTCTCCTCAAAGTCAAGACCTCAACCCGAGAAACCCCTGTGCAACTAGCCTAGCCTTGTTGCGAATGACAACCCCATCCTCACTCGCTTGTTTTTGAACACCCACTTGGTCCCAATGACATTATGACCAGATGGGGCTCGACAAGTCGCCATACCTTGTTCCTCTCAAAGTTCTCAAGTTCTCATGCATAGCATTAATCCACGATTCATCTGATAATGCATGAGAAACATCTTCGGCTCAAAGGAGGCAACGAAGGCAGAGTGGAGGCAGAATCGGACAACCTCGATTTTGAGCGAGTGACGCGCTCAAACAGATCACCAATGATCCGATCGGTGGATGAGCTCGATATGACGGGAGGACCGTATGTATGGCCTCTACCTCATGCACGTAAGAGGTAGGAGCAGAGCCACTACCAAGGAGAGCTCAAGGCAAGGGTGGTCACTCGAGGTGCGTAAATGGAAACAGGAGGCACCTCGTATAGAGGGAACTGGATCGGTGGAACACCATCATCTCCATCATCCTCATCTTCTACAAAGATGGTCTCGGAGGGATAAGAAGAGCTCAAACATCGTGTCTAGCTCCGGCTAGCCTCATCAAGGTCACATCACAGTCTCTATGATCCTACGCGCATCAACACCTGCACTTATAGCTACGAGAAGAAGTCGAGTAACCTAGAAAGATACCATCGTAAGAGCGAGACTCAAACTTATCTAGGTTACTGGACTTCAAGATAAAACACTTGCAACCAAAACGCGAAAATGAGAGACACCTGGGCTTTCGCCATACCTCAACTCATAAGAAGTGCGATGCAAATGTGCTCTCAAAACACGCGATTAGAAACATGGCAAGCAAGAGCTATAGCCTCACCCAAAACTTCCTAGAGTATCAGACTGCCTAGCATCGCCCGCCATCTCAACTGTGGTCCTGTTCTTCCTTTCCACTACGCCATTCTCACGAGGAGCGAGGGAGAAGAGAACTGATGCTCTAAACCGCACTCCACACAAAAACTCTCAAAGTAGGAATTCTTGAACTCCGTGCCATTATCATCTGCAGATAGCTCAGAATGCACTGGGAGCTCAATAGACAACCCATCGATCAAACCCTCAAGTGAGAAAAGTCTCATCCTTCGAGGCCATGAAGAATACCCAAGAGTATCTAGAAAATCATCAACGATGACAAGAACATACCACTTCCTCCCGCCGATCGCACTCTAGCCGACCAACAAAGGTCCATATGTAAAAGCTGTCACGGTGCATCACCATCACTACGGGATCGGAGGATGAGAAGCAATAACCATCTTGCCATGTCGGCAAGGAGAGCAAACTAAGTCTTTGACCATCTTGAGTTTGGGCAAACCCGAATGAGATCATGGTCGCTAACTCGGTCAAATGATCAAAACCAATGTGACCAAGTCTCCTATGCCGAAGGAGAGATCACGGACTCGAAGCAATCAAACATCGAAGAGAGTCTCCGGAAGAAGCGTAAAAATCAGCACGAAAGACTCTCCCAAATCTAGAAATCCAAGAACTAACCCTCCCGATGAATCAAGGATTCTACAGCATTACTCTTGAAGCTTACCTCGAAAGAGTCATCGATAAGTCGAGAAACAGAGAGCAGATTGTATTGCACTTACTTACTAAGGCAACATCTTTAAGAAAGAAATTTTGGTTAATGCGGATGGTACCTTTAGCAATGACTCTACCCAAGATGCATCCCCAAAAGTGATTAACTCATCACCGGGGCTCGGACTAGGAAGAGAACCAACGAGAATCTCCGGTCATATGACGAGAACAACCGAGTCAACAATCCAAACATCGCCCTTCCCCATCCGATTTAACCCGATCAAGACACAAGAGAGAAAGATGACTCAAGATGGGATAGAGTGAAGACTTAGGAACCCAATATCAACCATACGACACCTCAGTACCAACCACGTAAGAAGATCGACTCGAGTGTCTCTCTCGACGCCAACTCTCACACGATCAGAGCAACTCGTAGATAATCTAGGAGTCAAAGCTGGGTTGGCACGCCGTGGTGGAAAAGCCGACCATCCCAAGAAGGTGCTGGATCTCCTACTAGAAAACACCTCACGCCCGATATCTACCTCGATGGGAAAACGAGGAATATCAAGAGGACGGCGGAAAGATCGACTACGAACAGCTCCGGGACTAAAACTCAAGAACTAGCATGAAAACCAAGTCCGGACGACGCCCAAAAACAGCGACTCTCTAACCTGTCTAGAAGAAGTGTGTGTCTTAGGAGCACTCAAAGTCCGGGATGACCCGAATACCCCTAAGAGTAGCAACACGCCACGCCGAGTGATCTTGGCGTGCTGGCGTAAATCTACTAGGTGACCATCCTTCTTACGGAAGGTGCATGTGTACTTCGCCTTGCTAGAGGCGTATAATAGGAGTAACACCCTTACGGTCAAGTCCTATGGACAACCCCAAAGAGACCTAAACACGGTGGTACTCACTGGGAGCTACCACAATCTCACCACTCTTGGAGCCGCGCACAATGGTGGGAGGATGCGCCTGAGCGTGCTCCAAGGATCAAATCCTAGACCTTGATTGAATCTACTAATCTTGGATTGGTCTAGAATAAGATTGAGCTTCTTCTTGCCTCCAACAAACTTCTCGAGAGTGCTCATAAGATCTGCAATCTCGGAAGAAAGAAGCACAAGAAGAACAGGGGAAGGAGAGGAAGAAGAACCGTAAAGATGAGCTCTCTCAAGACGTGCATTTTTCTCCTCAAAGACGGCTGCCTCAATCTTGAGGGCCTCACAAGAAACGCAAGGAGCATCTCTAATTCTATGGGCTTGGTCTTCTAATTTCTTCCTAAGCTCGACATGGATTTTATCCAAGTCCCCACAATCTCAAGACATCGCAAGCAATATTTTTGTGACTTATCTAGTAAGTCCTTAGCAAGTTTAGCACACTTGACATCTGTGGTTTCATTGTCAAGTTTTAATTGCTTACACCCTCACATGAGCCGACCGAGTCCTTAGAAGCATGTGATTCAAGTTCATTGTTTCTAGCAGTAAAGCTTCCTAAGGTGTTCGCCATGGCATCAATTTCGCAAGCAATTTAGGGCAATTAGAGCATGATGGAGTGGAGTGAGCATGAAGAGAACTAGCCTCAAAAGGAATAGCATCAATGTAACTAGTGCTAGCATTCTTCAACCTAAGACCATCAAGTTCAACAAGCACACTATCATGTATGGTCCTTAGGTTCTCCAACTCCACAAGAATAGCATCACACAAAGAGCAATCATCGGTGACTCGGGAGGAGAAGATCTAAGTGAAGCTAACTCCCGAGTCAAGGTACCTACTTCCTTCTCAAGCTCAGTACACCTAGCTCTAACTCTAGCATGAAATTTTCCTAATTTGCGGAAAGCTTCGCTGAGTGGTCATAGGAGGGTACCTCGTCCGAGAAGTCAGAGAGCTCGAGTCGCCGATGTCGTTGGTGTCGACCATGAAGCACATGCCGAGAAGTCGCCGCCGCCTTTCTTCTCTTGCGGATCATCCTCGCCTCGTCGCTCCATGTCTCCGTGTCGGAGAGGTTGATGTCGCAAGCGCGCGAGGACGCGGTGGAAGAGCTTCTTGTTCTTGGAGAAGTTGCGTATTTCTTCTCGTGCGCCGATTCACGAACCGGAGGCTTCTTGTTGCGGTTCTTGTCGGTGTAGTCGTTCTTGCCCGAACCGCCAACGCCGTTCTTGCCCTTCTCCGGCTTGGGATAGTTCGCCAATGTGGTTGGGGCCACCACACTCAAGCGGTGATCATGCCACCTCTCTTCCTCTCTCTCACCCTCTTGTATGCATGAGAAAACTTATGAGCGAGAAGAGCAAGCTCATTTTCCGGAAATTTTTCCAGCTTGGTCATCGCTAGCTCACAAAGGGCGGAAGAGAGAAACCAATAGAAGGATCAAGAAGAAGATCCAATGGGATCGGTGACCAAAGCCATCGATCGAGATTTCGTCTTCCGAGAGACGACATCGATCTCATGAGTCTTGAGGCGGAATAAAGCCCGCCAAGAGTCGAGCCGATAAGTCGGTGGTGTCCTTGATGGTGGTCACCTTCATCTCCCAAACCCAAGGTCGAGTGCGGTCAAGAAATGCCGAGCATTGTCCGAGTCGTGGTATATGCAACCAATCGCCGGAGGTCGCCAAAATCTTTGTAAACCGACCAAAACACTCGCCGAGACTCTCACGGTAGCGTTGATCAAACTTGTTGTACTCGCTTGAACGGTCTCGCCTCACGCCTTGATTTGAGTAGAGCCCTCATGGTAAGCATCGAGGGTTAACCAAATCTCGTGAGCGGAGCGAAGGTGAGAAATCCTATCATACTCACGCGGCTAAGACCCAGTATGAGAATGTTCCTTGCCTTAGCATTCGCCTCAACGTCAACCATATTGATGGCCGTGACATTTTCATCGCCAGGAACCTCATACGGAGTTTCACCTTCGCCATATCGTAGCCCAGGCGTGATGTATGACTCTATCCGGATTTCCAAAAGGAAAATCAACTCCATTAAAGATGGGAGGCTTGGTGGAATATTTGTCCGTCGCCATGGCTCTTGAGACCGGTCAAGATCTAGAAAGAGCAGAACTGCTCGATACCAATTGAAGGACCGAGATGGCGAGCAGAGGGGGTGAATGGTCGCAAATAAAAATTCCCCAAAATACTCCAACAAAAACCTTGACAAGATCGCTCAAAAGGAATTGTGAAAAACCGAAAAACTAGACAACTATGTGTACCCCAAGCTTGCATGGATAAGTACCATAAAATATGTGGGGATTTTGAGTCACAATCCTGGTTGTCTAGTGTCCAAAATAAAGAGGAATCAATTCAAACTCTTGCTTTTAGAAAGGACATCAATTCAAATCACAAAAGTCACTTTCAGAAAAGCAAAAGCAGGATTTCAGAACTTGTCCTCAATTTGCACAGGAGGTTGGTGGGTTTCTGTAGCTCACAAAATTTTGAGACTTTTTCTCCTGTGATAATTAGAGTCGTGAAGAACTCCACCAAATTTCTCCTCAAAAGCCTTACAAAAAAACAGGAAAATCGAAGAACACAGTCTGGTCAAAACTTCGAGCAGAAAGTTTGGGGCTCGGTTTTCACCTCATGACACCCAAACGGTGCAACAAGTGAACTCCAAAATTTTTCTGTAAGCGGATATCAGAGTCCCGCACCTCTTACAACAAGAATCACTCAAAAAAGATTTTTCTATATTTTTACAAAAATCAAACACTGACTGCTGCGCGAAGAACAAGTTCAGAACAAAGTTGGAACTTGAAAGAAAAGATGTTCTCTACTCAATCCAAGAGTGCAAAAGAGATGTAAAACCATATGAACACACTCAAAACATCCAAGAACAGCAGCATTTAGAAGGAGGGGAGGCAAATCCAAATTACTTGAAAGTAAATTATGGAATGTAATTGCGGGAAGTAAATGCTGAATTTAAATTGCGTAAAGTAAAGACATAATGTAAATGCGCAAAATAAATTCAGAGGTGGATGAATAAAACTTTCATTTCTGGAAGGGGAGGTTACAAAGCCTCACATTCATGTGGGCAAAGCTCAAATGAGCATCAAAAACCTCAACACCTTCAAGGGAAGGAGGCTACCCCTCCACCCCTATTTATACTACTCTTGGGCCACCTACCACCCTTGGATGAGTCCCTCAACCCTAGAGCACTCATCTAAGGGCTAGGATTAACCCATACACACAGCCATGCAAGGGCTAACCCAAAACCCACACACATACGGGTTTTCTTGCACGGTTTTCAAAACATACTACCTAGACCCGCTAACCTATCAACTAGACCGCAATCCGACGGCCCTCATTGATCCACGCGCATCTAGCTAGCATCAACTCCTTTCCTTGTCTTCTTGACTTGCCCGACTCCGCCTCCGATCATCTTCCGCGATCTCCCAACCGTCTCGACCTCCGACGCCTCGCCTAGTCCCGGCCATCCTTCGCCTCACCATGACCTAGCATCGTCGTCCCGCAACCATCAAAAACAAGGAAACTCCTCACATAGCAATGCCCACAAAGATGTGCAATAAACCATGCAACTCATCACTACCGCGCCCATACGACCAGATCGCCACTCTGGCAAAGACAACTCAAATTGCTTCATTTTGAAAATCAATCCAAATCAAACTCAAACTTGAGCACACCTTGCTCAAATAAAGTCAAATACTCATCACAAATATGGATGGACCTCCACATGGTCCTTCAACGACGAAGAGGGCATCGAGGTGAAGAACGGACCTCCTGCTAAGGTGGCGTAGTATATGCCTGTAATTCCCCGTTTGAAGCATTAATTTGCCAACTCAAGGAAGGCAAAACTGTTGCGTTGGTATTCGGAGGAGCATAAGAATGATGGAATGCTAAGATACCCGGTTGATTCTTCCCGGTGGAGAAACATCGATAGGAGGTTTGGAGAATTTGGTGTGGAACCAAGGAATATAAGGTTTGGATTGAGTACAGATGAAATGAATCCTTTCAGTAATATGAGCAGCCGACATAGCACTTGGCCCGTGAATCTCTGTATATACAACCTTCCTCCTTGGTTGTCTATGAAGCGGAAGTACATTTTGTTGTCCATACTTATCCAAGGGCCGAGGCAACCTGAGAATAACATTGATGTGTACCTAGCACATTGGTGAAAGATCTAAAAACATTGTGGGTTCGTGGGGTACAGGTATGGGATGCATACAAACGAGAGAACTTCAATTTATACTACTTGTTGTTCTGCACCATAAATGTTTATCCTATCCTTGCTAACCTATCAGGCCAAAGTACAAAAGGAGCAAAAGCTTGTACTCACTGTTTAGATGATACCGAGAGTGTGTGGCTGAATCACTCGTGTAAAACTATGTACATGCGTCACCGTAGATTCCTTCGGAAGAATCACCCATACCGTATAATGAAAAATTAATTCGACGGAAGGAACGAGGACGGATTAGCTCCAAGGCCTTTAAGCGGGAAAGCTGTTTATGATATGGTTAAGGATTTGGATGTTGCGCTTGGAAAAGGACGTAAATCAAGGACCCGTGAGAGAATCATGTAGAAGAAGAGATCAATATTTTGGGACCTACCTTATTGAGAGCACCTAGAAGTTTGCCATTGCATCGACATCATGCACGTAGAAAAGAATGTATGTGATAGTTTGATTGGTCTCTTACTGAACATTAAGAGCAAAAAAAAGGACAGTATTAACGCATAGCTTGACTTGGTCGATATGGGCATCAAACCTGAGTTAGCACCGAAAGAAAACGATAAAAGCCGAACGTACTACGAACCTGCTTGTTACACTCTATCTAAGGCCGAGAGAACTGAACTGTACCAGTGTTTGCATGATGTGAAAGTTTGTCCGGTTACTCCTCCAACATGAAGAGACTTGTTTCGATGCAAGATTTGAAATTAATTGGCATAAAGTCTCATGATTGCCATGTGCTGATGACACAGATGCTCCCTGTCGTAATTAGAAGTATTTTATCGATCAAGGTCTGGAAGACAATCATGAGGCTTTGTTATTTTTTTAACACAATTACTCATAAGGTCATCGATCCCGAAGGACTAGATGCTCTGCAGGGCAAGGTGCTCATGACTTTGTGTAATCTTGAGATGTATTTTCCTGCCATTTTTCGATATCATGGTCCATCTCATTGTTCACCTTGTGAGGAAGATAAAGGTGTGTGAGCTTGTGTTTCTATGTAGCATGTAGCCGTTCGAGAGGTACATGGGAATTCTCAAGTCCTACGTACGAAATCGATCTCGGCCGGAGAATAGCATTGTCGAAGGTTATGCAACCGAAGAGGTCGTCGAGTTCTGCGTCGATTACATAGCTCAAGTCGAACTGATAAGTGTGCTTCGATCTCGCCGTGAGGGGAGACTCGAGGGTATTGGGACCATCGGACGGAAAGCAATCATGCCTGATCCAGTTGCCTATGCTCAAGCCTATTTCAAGATTTTGCAACACATGGCTGTAGTGTCCCCGTATATCAATAGCACAAGCATTGGCTACGATAACAGAATTCGATGCAGCAGGAGTCTTGAATCATAAGACATCACAACCTTTAGTTCAACAAATGGTTGAAGGAGCGACCCATCACTGAGAGCTCGTCAGGTGATCATGATACGCTGACATGGTTGGCAAAAGGGCCAATATTTACAGTTGTCATATGGAAAGGATACGACTTAAATGGGTACACATTTTACACTAGAGATCAGGATATGAAGAGTACAAACCAAAATAGCGGTGTTTGCATTGATGCGTTCAATACCACTGGGTTAACAAGGAGCTCGTACTATGGGTTCATAAAGGAGGAGCTCGACTACATACTATTCAAGATCCCCTTATTTCGGTGCCGTTGGATCCACCTCCAGCAGGTGAAGGTTGACAAGTATGGCGTCACTACTATGGACCTCGAAATGTGTCGGATATTAAGATGAACCATTCTACTCACTAACCATGTTGTTCAAGTCTTCTATGTAACTGACCCCGTCCAACAAGAAATGCCACGTAGTTCTTCAAGGAAAAAAGAGGATTGTCGGAGTTGAGAATATAGTAGATGAAGAAGAGTGCAATCAATTTGATGAGTTGCCTCCTATCGGAAACGCCATCACAATCCAGGAAGAACAATCTGAGGAAGCTATCCACATACACATCGATCATCGTTAGGATTAATTTTTATACAAAAGAATAAGCAAGTGGAGTTATGAGGAGGTATCATCGTTTTTATTTGTCATGTGTAAAATACTGAATTTATAAGCAAGTGGATGATTGTGATGAACTTTGCAAAACCTACAACGCAAATCTATATATTGATTGTGATCAATTGCTAACATACTAACCTTTATGATTTTAGTATAAAATCAACTTGAAATTATATTAAAAATATTAAGAGCAAATTATCAGTGTGATCCAAAATGATACATTTTGAGTCTGTGATCAGAGACATCACACATGATTCTATTCTAGAACCGTTTGTGATAAGTTTACGTCACAGATGGTTCTATTATGGAACCATCTGTGATAACATCATTATAAATATAACTATGCGCACTATCTCTCCCAACCCTAGCCTCCCACACGCGTCATCTCTCCCATACACTAGCGACTTCCCCCTCGGCGACCTCCTCCTCCGCTACGGCAACCTCCTCCCCCCGACGACCCCCTCCCCAGCGGCGGCCCTCGGTGACTCCATCCTTCCCACGAGTACAAGGTTTGTTGCTTTTGTGTTTGCTTTCATGTTTGTTGCTTTCCCTGTTAGAAATAGTTATCATTTTACACATCGATTAGAAGTGTTCTTATTTTAGTTATACACATATGGACCGTGCAGTTACACAAAACTAATGAATGGTGTTACTAGCACTCTAGCAGATAATGAAACAGAGAAATGATTCTGTAGGAAACAGTGTAGATTCTGTAGGACATCTGAAAAAATCGTGTATTTTAAACAGGACCCAATAAATGTGGGAGGTGACCATTAGGGGTGGGCAATCGGTTATTTCGTTTTTTTCGGTTTTTGGATTTTGCTAACCGAAACAAAACCGAACTCATCTAAAAACCGAACCGAATTCTGTTTTCGGTTTAACCGATTGGAAGGCTCTACCTCTGCTCCTGTATTGTTTCACGAAGGAGGGGACGAACCAGGACCCGTGTGCTAGCTACGCCATGCCATCTCCCGATCTTAGCCTCTCGCATCCACACAGACGGCTTGGATGGCATTGCTGAAGGGCAAGATCCGACGGTGGGCCAAAGCCGTCGTGCCGCTGGCACACCAGCTTAGCTTTGGGGCACTGACGGAGAGTACCACTTCGACGTTACACATTAGATAGCTGAGGTGACGGCGTCGGAGTTGATTGCTGCAGCAGTCATTCCAAAGCATGTCGCAATGTAGTAAACTCTCGCTATATTAAGCATTTCAAGTAGAATAGGTTTATGCCAAGCTGAATCAATCTCTACAGAGACCCAGCCATGTTTGGCATTCTGACCACTGAGTAGTGACTACTGTCTGCTAGTAAGTCTTTTGAGTTGTCTGAACAATTCGCAACTCGGACGACTTGAAGAAGAAGAAGAAAAGGCAACGCCCAAAAAATCGATGGAATAGTTTGGTGTTCACGCAAAGTAAGAATTCCTGGTGATTGGTTGACCTCGAGGGGTGGATGGGAAGAGCCCCTCGCGGCCACACGCGTCGTCGAGGTGGACGAAGCACTCGGCGTCCACCACCCGAGTGACCCTCCCGCCGCATCGTTGGCCTTGAGCTTGGCAGCGAAGTCGGCGACGGAGGCGGACGCGCGGCCAAGGTCGCCGACGAACTCGGGGAGGACGCGATCATTGACGCCAAGGTGGGCCTCGAGCTCCAAGCAGACCTTCGAGACACCGCGAGCCCGTGACTTAGGTTGGGAGCTTGGGATTTGGGAAGCCGCCGAATGGGGATGAATTGGGTTGGGCGGAGGGGGAAGCGGCCGAATGGGGAATTAATCATAATCGAGAGTTCGGGACTGGGTATTTTTGCCTCGCCTGTACACTATACGTGTTGTTCGGCTTAATCGATTTCCAGATGATGAAAACCGAACCGAATACTATACACCGAATAGTAGCGAAAAAAAATCGAACCGAATATCGAAAAACCAAAATTTTCGGTTAATTCGGTTCAGTTTTTCGGTTTTGGTTAAATAACGCCCACCCCTAGTGACCATTTAGTCACTGCACCATTTGCATATTATTTCCCGAAAGGGAAAAATTGTCGGCAATTTTCTTAAACTGTCATAGATTCTATTGATCAATAGTTATTTGTCGTTAATCATTGTTGAATCTAGTTTGTCGCTAAGTAGAAATTTTACCATCGATTTTTAGAAATTATCGTTGGTAAATACAATAGACGAGGATTTCTACATCTTTGATAAAGACAAAAACACAAATTTTAGTAGAACTGTTGATCAAAAGCTGATCATAATGGAGTTCGATTAATTTATGGTCAATGAAACCCCACCAACCTATATACATATGGAGAAGTCGGCATGCAACAATCGTGTCAAATGTGTACTACATGCTGTTGCACATTCGAGAACAACACATTTTTGTATAGACACTATTCGTGGGGGTTGAGGTTTAAACATCTCTTTTAGATAAAATCTGCTGAAGTACATGGTTAGTAGAGTATCGAGTTCGGGTACTACACGATCTTCTAGTTTGGGAGTTTTCCAAGCTCCTTAGTTTTCATAGACTGCAATCGCATCCAAGAAAACGCGGAATATTTTTCTTGCACGGAATATATTTCTTGCGATGAAACACATAATAACTTTAACTTTATTAATTGTCTCTAAAATCGACGAGCTTTGATGTAATCATAAATGACAATCCCTTCATTTCATTTTATAAGGCATCCATGAGTTTTGGAAGTCAAACTTTGTAAATTTTTATCAATAATGGTATATAGGTTTAGTAACTAAAAACCTGGACTAATAGAAATATTGCATATTAATTACATTCATACAATTATAAATTTATAGTTACTCTAAAAAATTAACGGTCAAAGTTTAATTTGATGATGTATCATGTCGAATCGAACCACGTCTTATATTTTGCAATAGATGGAGTAAGAAAGATTAGCAAAAACATAATTATAGTATTTTACCTTCCATGAAATCAAAAACTCACACACGTTGAAGCATCACCATTAAAGCCAATGAGACAAAATTAAACAATACAGAATAAGAATCAAAGATTCATCAACGAACATACCATGCAGTACAACCTATAACTCTCGATTGTGTTGGGATAATCAAGCTCTACAGCCTGAAAAAGACAAATATGGAGTCACAGAATTAATAATGCATTGTTTACCTTACATATGTCACAAAATACAAGGTCTATGAACAAGTTTACAAAACAGTATTCTCTTATCGAATATTTGTGAAATCAAATCTCTCTAACATTTCTTTTTTTCTGAGCTGAACTCTTAAAATGACTGCATGAACTTCATGTTCTTTTTTTCTTTACAGTAGGTCAATGAGTAGTGGATTGCGTTAATGAACAACTTGAATTTTGACAATTTTATTCCCTTTTTGTCGATTGGGTTATATCTGATGCAGATGGCGTTCCCTCAATCTATGTCGCCGAATGGATCTAATGAGCCAAAGGTAGGAAAACCAAGGCGCGTTCCAAGAGGCATAAATAAAAGACCTCAGAGCTCACATACCATCACGGCAGTCAATTCATAGGACAGGGCCCCACCCAACCTCCGAAGGCAGTGAACACATTCTGAAGCTTGTGCGGGATAGTTGAACGGGAATGGGTCCCCATCACCGTCCATCCTGGAAGTCTCTAATCGATGAGGAGCACAACAACATAGTGAAAGATTGAAAAAGGCGACTAGAGGGGGGTGAATAGGAGCCAAATAAAATTTCCGAATAAACTCTCCCCCTAAAATTCAAACCACCAAAAGACCAGAAAGAAGCTGCACTGGTCGGGTATTTCTGGTCGGATGAACAGTACCCCCGACATACAGAGGTCGGATGAACAGTACTCGGGAATGAATAGTGTCCAGTGAGCAGACTTACCAAAGACCGGTCTGATGAATAATACTCCCGACTGAAGTGGTCGGATGAACAAGACTCCGACCAAGTGGTCGGGTGAGCAAGACTTCCCGACTGGATGAATAAGACTCGACCATGAGGTCGGATGAACAGTACTCGGGTGAATAGTGTTCAGGTGAATAGAAAAATCAGCACGATCTCAAAAATGTAAATCGATGTAACTTTTGATCGGTGATCCAAAACGATGAAAATTGGTGTGCACCTCCCAAAGGATGTCAGGAACCTATTTCAATCAACAATCGAAGGAATTAATACCAAGGTTTCGTCCTTTTCAGTTTAACAAATGCAACACCAAAAACAGAGTCACGAACAAAAACTTCACCCCTAACTTGCTGGTGGGAGTTGATGGTCAAAAATCCTTGGATGACTCTCCACAAATCATAGCAAGTAAGTACACGAAGAAACAACCCTTCAAACAAATAGAAACACTATCTGAAAACTAGGCACAGAAATTGGTTTCTTGCAAAACTGAATAGAAGAGGTTGTAGATTGCCTAGATGATTGGGATATGGGATATGATCTATAGAAGATTCATCCAGCAATCTTTCATCCTTGCCAACAAGAACCAGAAGCCAATCAAGACTAAAGAACTGCAAATCACACGTTTACGCACTTTAAGAACACACAGATTTACTAACTTGCAACAAGAATGCAAGGATTGCCTAGATGATTGAAAGCACCAAGTCCAGAGAAGAGTTCATCAATCATGAATTTCAACAAAGACTCAATAGCATGTAGAAGGAGATGAGGCAAATCCAAATTACGTAAAGTAAATTGCAAGTAAGTAAATGCGGAATTTAGATAACAGAATTTAAGTGCGTAATGTATACACGTAAGAGAAATGAAACAAGAATATAAATGAAGAACATTTCATTTCTGGAAGGGAGGTTTACAAAGCCTCACAACAAAGTGGGCAAAGCTCACATGAGCAGCAAAAACCTCAGAACCTTCAAAGAGGGGAGGCTGCCCCTACCCCTCTATTTATAGTGACCTGGGATCAATTCCCACCTTTGGATGTCCTGCTTCAATCCTAAGCCAACATCCAAGAGCCAGGATTTGATCCTTACACTGTCACTCTCAACAACTCTCAACTACTCACGTACACTTTCCTCACCGCTCACCCCCAAGGAGACACCCTCTCCTGTCTATTCATAGCAGGCTTGGAACACCTACCACCCTTGGATGAGCCTCTAAACCCTAGAGCACTCCATCAAGGGTGAGATTTTACCCACTCACAAAGCTATGCATGGGCTCACCCGAAACCCAACAACACAACGGGTTTTGCACGCTTTTCAACTCACACTAACTTAACCCGCTACTCTATCTTCCTGACCGCGATCCAACGGTCCTCCTAGATCAGAGCAGCTCCAAGTTAGCATCTCATCCATTCCTTTGTCTTCTCGGCTTGCGGCTACTCCTGCCTCGGTCATCTTTGGCGACACCTTGATCATCCGGACCTCGGCTCTCCCACCTAGTCCCGATCCCCTTCGCCTCACCATGACCTAGCTCCAAAGTCCTGCAACCATCATAGACAAGGAAACCACATCACATAGCAATGTCCAACAACACATATCCATCTCAACAGACAAATATACACTACGCTGACCAGCAAAACCCCTACCACACGTGGTCTGACCACTGGTCTCCATCCCGACCACTCGAGGTCTGTTCACTGGTCTCCGACTCAATCACTCGGAGTCTCAACCACTCGGAGTCAGACGACCCAACCACTCGGGGTCGGACGACTGGTCTCCGACTCAACCACTCGGAGTCGAACGACCCAACCACTCGGGGTCGGACGACTGGTCTCCAACCAGCCAAAGCCCCGACCACTCAGGTCGGACGACTGGTCTCCAACCAGTAACTCAAATTGCTCTAGCTCGAAAAACAATCCAAATCAAACTCAAACTTGAGCACATCTTGCTCAAATAAAGTCAAATACTCATCACAAACATGAATGGACCTCCACATGGTCCTTCACATAGTGAAGGAAATTTTTGCATCGTTCGAGATCCTGAAAGACGTCTTGCGCCTAGTGCGACGATACGCATTGCTAGTGACGGGAAAAGCATGGAAAAACTTCAAGAGCACGCTTGCCACAAATTAAGTCAAAAAGGAAAGAACTCCATTATTTAAGTATGATTTTATTGACGAAGCCGTATGGAAAAAAAATATTGAGATGAAGATGGCAGAAGAATTCGTGCATCAAGGTGAAGTGCACAAGGCCCTCCAGACCCAGAATACCCACCCCCATAAACTCGACACCGCTGGATACGTGGGTAAGAGCGAGCAATGGAAGAGGGAGGACGAGGAGGCACTTCTGACGGAGACGTCCCCGCCATTTGTCTCTATCGTAGACCCGCACATCCGAAACTAACTAAGAGCGAGGTCGAATACCACGTCTTTGGACACCGTGTCCTTCAGGAATCCCGCAGATGAGGAAGTATCCAAAAGCCTGGTAAGATATCGAACTACGTAGTTTGTAATTGCTTCATAATTATAAGTGACATGACATGCCGAGCTCTTGCATGTCGTGTTGAGTTCGAAATCATCGCAAGCCTCATTCCGATCGGATAGGGAGAAAGATGTACTATCAACGGTCTTGGGAAGCAAGGAGCACTTTGGTAGTACGCGAAGCTTGAGTGTTTTCATTCCCTAGAAAACGGGATTCTCACAGGATTCCGACACGTACCGGAGTAGGAAAAGAGCCAAAGCCAATCGCGAGGAACGGCTAGTAGCTTCCATTAAGGAAGAGCTTAAGGAACAGATTGAGGCACGTCTAAAAGCGCAATTTGATGAAAAGCTAAGAAATCCTGAGGAAAGGTGGGAGCTAAGGGTGACTGTGGACAAACTCACACAGACCGCGCAAGCTCCAGAATCACCGACGCAGATTAGCCCCACTAACTGGCGGAGCACCCCTGAGACAAACGTACACGACGACAAATTTGCTGTCGATGACATCCAGGTAATACATATGTCTGGAATACTCTGTAGATAGAATCTGTGAGACGTCTTAGCTAATTGTGTGCCGTTATGTAGGAGGCCACGTCGTGCAAGCCCTAAGTGAGGCTTACCGATAGCTCTCTTCTCCTGCAGGCTAGATGGGGGCGCGTATACCCAACCAGTGAAGGGATAACTATTCACGGTCATCCGGTAGCTCTGTGTTACTGAAGAATCTAGACCCCTAGTTTAATTAAGTTTTGGTAATTAATGACAATTGTGTTAAAGGACTAACAATTTCTCTAAAGTTTGTAAGAATAGGTTGGTCCTCGTGTTGGCACCTTGAGAAAGATTGAAGTTCATGCTAGAAAAGATGTTCATCAAAAGGAACCAAAAGATCAAGGACAAGGTATATGTGATTTAAGGATATTTTATTTTAGCTTTTGTCGATCTTGGAGCTAGGAGTAAAAAGATCGGGTTAATAGGTTAAATGCCACACTATCAAGGTGGAATAATGACTAGTAGTTTGACGGTGATCAAAGTGTCAAATGGCTCAAATTTTTGAAGGTTAATCATCTCTAGTTGCATTAGAACATGAGCTTCAAAATAAAGTTCATTTTTTAGGACTACCGGTACTACCGCAGGTATATTCACGGTAGTACCGCAAGGGTGGTAGTACCGCAGTTTGTACTGCGGTACTTATTTTTCAGAGTTGCACTTTTTAGAATTCCTCTGGTGTTCATTGTCGAAACTACCGACGTTAAAAGTGCGGTACTACCGCAAGAGCGGTAGTACTGATATACTTGATTGGTAGCTTATTTCCAGAAAGGGGTATTTTGAGCATTGTTCTTTGAAGCGGTACTACCGCAAGTCAAAATCTGGTAGTATCGGAATCTCGGTAGTACCGAGCTTTATGTAGCGATACTCTTTTCTCAGAACGAGTCGTTTTGAGTTGATATCTCCAGAAAAGTCAGTACTACTGCACTTTGTGTGGCAGTAGTACCGAACCTCTTCCAACGGTTATTTCCCGCCGCATTAAATGCTCAAAATCGACCATTGAGATAGGGGCGGTACTACCGTGCTTTGCACGCCGATAGTACCGGATTTCCTGATTTTTCAGGATCTCTCTCCCCAACGATTGGAATAGTGGGTGGGGGTTATAAATACCCCCACACCTGAATAGTAGAAGTTCTTGGTCACTCATTGAATACATATTGAGCTCTAGGAAGTCTCTTTTCCTTACAAGTGCATTAAATTCTCATTTTTGAGTGAGCAAAAGTCATTCAAGTGTTGCATATAGATTTAAGCCATTTAGACACTTGATTCATCCTCAAGCAAGCATAATTACTCTATTCTCTTGAAGGTTTCCGCCTCCTATATGGCTTGGAGGTGTTAGTGCGCGGTGAGCTTCTCGACGAATGTTGTGAGAAGCCCCGGCAAATTGTGAATGCCGGAGTTCACCTACCCCGAGCGGGGAAGAACTACCTTAGTGATCAAGGAAGGCTTAAGTGATTGGAGCCGGCTTGAAGTTGTTAAACTCACCTCAACGTAGATTAGGGAAACTGGCAAGTCTCCGAGACGACGGGATAAATTCTTGTGTCTCATTCTCTTGTGGTTTAAACTTTTCTTTTCTTGAGTACAATTTACATTTCTAACAATTTAAGTGTATTATTCTTGTCCCTAGAATTATATCTTGCTTATACTTAGATTGTTGGAGCACTTAGTGAACCCTAGAGAATTTAGGCTCAATTGTCTCAAACTGCAATTCTTGCATAGTAATTTTATTTATTGCAATTAGAGCTAAAAAGTTTAGAAACCTCCTATTCACCCCCTCTAGTCAGTTATCCTTGATCCTACAGCTATGCGAAGGTCACTATGGACTACGTACATGAATCTTTCAAGCCCGTCCCGCTAGAGATGCCCCCCAAACAATGAGATCGTGACACTAGGGGATGCCGTTGACACATTCATCCAATGGTGCAAGAGGGATATGTTCATCGAGTGTCATCCTCCAGCATCGAAGCAACATGCAAAACATGATCCACCTGCTGCGGCGGAGCTACCAGCGCTACCGGATCCACCAGCTGCACCGAAGCGGGCCACCAAATCCGCTATCATGCCCAGAGCATCAGTGCAAACCGATACAACATTTCGTGCCAACTCCTCTTCCGTGAAGATGACCAAAAGTGGAAAGGGAGACAAGGGAAAACCTAAGCAGATCATGAAGGACTTGGAATATGAATATGCCCTGTTGGCCTGGAAATTCAAACTAGGTGAGCCTTTAGTAACGAAAGATGGCCTAAAAGAACTTTCAACGTCTTCCATTAGATTGCATGATTGGTACATGGAACAAGCAAAAAAGCCCGCGACAAAACGCAAAACGAGTATCTCAATCAGCTTCAAACACGAGCATCTTTTCAAACAATCGTTGGGGGTCTTCGCGGTCAACTTCAACGATTTGTTCAACCTCTTTGACCTGACGCCATCGACGTCGTGCTCATGAGATGCTGAACATTGTAAGAGTTTGTAATCATGGTATATACATTCGTGTAATACCAATAAATATCATATAACTCTTTGCTTTTGTGTATATAGATAGATGATCCTTGAAGTGAGAAGGGACAAAGAACCGATGCATTTCCTCGACCCACATATAATCTCGAGGCAAACAATGAATGAAAACTCTCGTTACGTCGAGGATTACATGATAAAAGCATCACTGGCTCAACGCGATGCAGAGTACATACTTATACCCTACAACCCATCGTAAGTGTTGCACTACCTGCTATACTTTGATTTGTACTTTACACTCAACTCAAAGTTATGTTGAGTAACCATGGCAATATTCCTATGTAGGTTTCGCTGGGTTCTAATTGTATTTGAACCAAGAAATAATCAAGTTAGCTACGTTGATTCCTTACATAGGGGTGGCCACGACTTGAGGCCTATCGGAAAACTACTCGACAGGTAATCACGTTTCCTCTATAGATAACTCTTCTGTAGCTCGCGAAATGGTTGAGGCTAACTTTTTTTGGAATCACATAGGACGTTTAAAGTGTATAGACTTCGTGGAGGGCCACACAAGAATGCGTTAAAGCTGAAACACAATTTTAACTTTTCGGTAGCCGCTAGTACACAATAATCCTATATCACACTCCGTAATAATGCTATGGAACTAACCAATTCTATTTTCGTAGTGCGCCCAGTAGGGACAGTGAATTAACCTATGTGCCTTCTACGTTAGCCATAACATACGAACCATCATCAGTACAAAGAAGATCAACGATGCAACTACGTTGGAAAAGGCCCATCTGGAGGCAATTCGAGAACACCTCTCTGACTTCTTGATGCGTCAGGTCATATATCCAAATGACACATTCCACGCTGCCTAATTTGTGAAACTTGAGCATTATATTGGTTAATTTGTTAAATTTGTGTGAATTTGTGGATTGTAATTGCGCATTCCATTGGTTAATATAATATTTGAGTTGATTTTTGAAATGGTTGTGTAATCTGTGATATAATCAGCTTCTGATCTATTGATTAATATAATATTTGAGTTGATTTATGAAATGGTTGTGTAATCTATTATATAATCAGTTTGTGATGTGCGTAATTTGCTTATGATATAATCTATATAATCTGCTTGTTTTAGAGGGCATGCTAGACCATATGAGAAATCGTCTATGATATATCACATCCACATGCAGTTACTAGGTAGTTAGATCGTTTGAACACCCCGTTTCTATGCAGTTTTCAGCTAAACATGTGCAATAAACCTTCTCTAGAAACCGCTTAATTAGTCCAATTTTTAGGCACTCGTATAGCGTTGAGCAGCCTTAATTAACGGTTTTTTGGCCGTCCTACAATTTTCTGCTGTTAGGGAAAATCCAAATCCTAGTATAGTGATCTATCGTACAATTTTTAAACTATCGCTATTTTTGAACTAAAGAAGAGGTAAATTTTCATTAAAAAAGAAGAAGAAGAAATGATAAATTGCTGGGTGTTGATGACAAGTTGACAACGACTGTGTACAAGTTCTTCCTTGGTCATTTGGCCTGTCACTGGTGAAGTCTCTCTTTTTTTTCTAGTCCCCAACGCACTATTTTTATAAACCTAGTTTACTTTCGAATAAATCCTCACCGAGCTCCCTTTTTCTTAGCGTGTTCATCGATTAATCATCTTAATTAGTCACTTAACTAATCACTTTTAATGATTTAATCACTTAATTAAGTCAGTAATTAACATTCACCTACCTACCGAGCTAGACTTGTCGTTAGATCCCTGCTACCAAGCTCTCGCTACGCACAGGTGACCTGTCAAGCCCATGATGGATTGTGTTGCTTCTCCCTTCGGTCACAAATAGTTATTGTTTCGGATATAAATACGGTCAAATTTTAGAACTTTGACTATCAGTATCTTTTTAAATATTTAAATTGGATATACGAAAATCATATGTGTAGATTTGTCTCAAAAAGTACTTTCATAATATTATAATTTTATTGGATTTTATAAATATATTATAATAGGAATTAGTGATCAAAGCTGTGTTTTAGAGATCGTGTCGATGTCCAAAATGATAACTATTTGTGACCGAAGTGAGTATAATACTGGAGCATAGCAGGTAACACGTGTTGTCCGCCGCCCCTTCTACAGTCGAGGAAATATTATTTTTACAAACTTATTCTATAGTTTTTTTAAAAATACAAAGGACCGAAAAAGCTAAAAATTCGTGACTGGCTCATGGTTGATGGGGTAGATGAGATGTACAACCTCCTCCTCGGTCAACTACGTTCTACAGTTGATATATACTTGATAGGGTCAGATGAGATAAGATCGATGTGGTCGTTTGTTAACCAAGCGACGGTACCAAGCACTTCGGATTCTTCAGCTCCAAAGCCATCGTCTCATCCATCACACCTAATGCTCAGCTGCTTTTCGAGGACGCAAGCAAGATGCAGTGGACGAACTGCCTCGTTCCTGACGCGTGCAGTGCGCTGGTCTAGCTCTAGCTAGTGGAGAAACTATGTCCAACATGAACGGATATCGGATGCCCTCAATCAGTGCAGCAAAAAGGAGAACCGGCATGAGAAGAGAGAGGGCAGCAGCCTTTTTGCCACCTGAATTTTTTTGCTTTGATTTTTTTTTCCTCTTTTGCTGTTTGTCTTTGGTCTTCAGAACATCTCGTACTTGGAGGTACGATAGCTCATCCTTCTGCTTTTCAGCTTTGCCAAAAAGGTACCAAGTCTTTAACCAAGGTTGCCATGTGAAATAATAAAGAGTATAATAGAGAATTTTTATGTGCTAGATGCGATGAGACGGTGCTGATTAGTCCATAAACTATTCATGGTGCTCCTGGCAAAACTAAAAAAAAACAGTTAGACCTAGAGGTGGAGAGGGGGCTGGCAGGTGCCATGGCGCTCCCTTGATCTAACAATTGTAAATACTAGGCAAGTGCCCGGAGCGTGCCACGCCGCAACCGCCGACTGCCACGCGAGCAAATCGAGAAAACGTGCTCACGTCGCTCTCAACACGAGTAAATCGAGGAAACACGCGATGTAAGTGTTTTTTTCTAGAAAAAGACCTAAACGTAATAATTTTTAAAAACAAAAAAGGACCTAAACGTAGCGCCTGCTTAACGCTAAAAAACGAAAAAGGACATAAACAGATTTTTCCCCAAAAAAAGGACCCAAGCGTATTTTATTTTCGAAAAAGGACCTAAACGTTAAAAAAACAGCAAAAGGAACTAAACGTAGCGCGTATTTTTTGTTTCCGGAGAAAGGTCCTAACGGCTTTTTTTCCGAAAAAGGACCTAAACGTAATTTCGATTTTCCTAAAAAGGACCCGAGCGCTACGCCTAAAAACACTAAAAGGGAATGAACGTAATATATATTCTTTTTCAAAAAGAAGGACCCGATCGTAATTTTTTTTCGTGAAAAGGACCTAAACATAATTTTTTCCGAAAAAGAACCCAAGCGTAAGAGCCGAGCCGGCTCTCCAACGGCTCAAAGCAAGGAGAAGACAGGAACTCTTTCAAGATTAGTAGAAGGTATTATACCTCTTTGTGTTTAAAAGAATTTTATTTAAATTGATGTTATTTAGCCTCCTTTATTGAATCAAATTACACTGCATAGTACAGAGCCTGTTTAAAGGAGCTGTAGCTTTTTTGAAAAACTGCTTTTTAGCTTTTCGGACTGAATTTTCCTTAGCAATAAGCTGCAAAAGCAGATCCAACCTAACTTTCAACTTTTGATTTTTGCTAGTATATATGACTTCTAACTTATACCAAAAACTACTTAACTCCTGTCCCTGCCGACTACCGCTAGTTAGACCATCAGTCTGCTAACCATAGAAGAAATGCCCATTTTAGTTTGTCTCGCACTCATTAGATCACCGAGATATATTTGATCTAGTTTAAGATTCAGCTTCAAGACTTATTTCAAAGCTCATAATTTGATAAGCTAACCCTATTTCTAGAGGTAAACTTATTTTGACCATAAATAAGACAACATACACTTTATTAGGAAGCTCCAAATAATTGCCCCAGAAATCATATAAATACTATTATTCTTGGGCTGCATGGAGCGTCGCGTGTGAACCCTCCACGTGTCCCATTTTCTACAGTGGAACCTAGATAGCTTCGTATATTTATTCTCTGTCCCATTTCACGTGCGGTTTTAGCTTTTGATTATATATTCTAACCCCAAAAGCAGAATAAAAAAATAAACAAATCCGATTTTCACAATCCAACCCACTTATATACACTAAAATCTACAATTCACTTCATATGTGTTTTTGGATTTCAGCTTCTCTATAATCATAATACAAAAACTGCTTTCAGAGAATCCAAAGCTAAAACAAACAGGCCCTTTGAGCGGGGAGGTCTGGGCTTCGAGTCCAGCTGCCGCTTGATTTTTTGGGCTACACTGCAGCATCTACAGTGTACAGTGTTTCCATTTCCGAAATTTTATTTTCCTTGTTTTCTTAAGACTTTTAAAATGAAAATTGTACACTACCTTATTTCCAAAAAAAAATTGAAAAATTAAAAAAACCAAAAAATATATTTAAAAAAACATTAAACTGACAATATTTTTATGTTTTTTACTTTCTCAGTATTTTAGACAATTTTACTCTCTGTTAAAATTCAAGGATCTCCCGCGGCAACATCGGTATTATATCTATTAAATGAAATTTCTACCGTACATTATTTCCAAAAAATATTGTCAAGAAAAAAAATCAAAGAATTTAAAATTATTAAAACTGAAAGCATTTTTATTCTTTTGCTACCATTCAAAAATCAGAGAGTAATCGAACTTTTGCAATTCCTAAAAAATCTTTTCCCCTTTTTTTCAAAGGTATTATCGAAAAACCTCATTTTCTATTAAAATCTCTGCCTGTCTGTTTCAATAATTCGTTCCGCCTGCAGCAAGACGCAGGGCGATGCGCAGCTAGTAGGATTAGAACAATCAGCACTTAGACTAACCTGGCATGGCGAAACCAGAGAATTAGTACAGCGGCAGTAGGTGCCGACCATCAATGAATACACGTACTTAGGGAGGAAGCGGACAAGATTTGCACAGGCGCCATGCACCAACCCGACCTTTTCGCGGCATCGCCACCTGGAATCAATCCATGCCTCCGCCCTTGGATCTCCGACGCCTCCAGACACGGCCCTGTCCTTCGCACACTGTACCTGCACAATGCTCCTTCCATTTCTCTCTTCTTTTGCTTTCAAGGCCTCTTCCAGAAAGGTGTGCACAAGTGCAGCCATCACATGCTCGGTGTGGCGTTTGCTACTTGGCGCGTGCAGAAATCAAAGGCTCTGTTTTTGTGGTTGGGGGAGGGGGGCTACATCAATTTCAACGTCCAAAAAACTAGCAAGTTTTTTAAATAACTTAGCTTTTAAACAGTTTTTAGCATAATTTAAAAGTTATATGTAAAAGCTGAAAGCAGGGTTTAATCTGTTTTTGCAGCTTATTGCTGAGGGAAATTAGCTATTTGTTAAATGGTCTTTTATAAAAAGCTACAGCTACTTTTCAGCCTAGAAAACCAAAAAATAGTTTTTCAGAAAAACTACGACTCCCCTAAACAGACCATTAAATCATCTAGCCTCGATGCAAGCGTAATTATAAAAATAGCATCATTTTTTATTGTATAACCGTCAACAGGTATCACGTGTCACGTGCCGCGCTCGTATATTGCAATGGGAGTCTAGAACTATGGCCTACATCTGCCGCGATAGGGTGGTAGGATCTACCGCGGTACACAAGCACAACCATGATCGGGATAGAACTATTTTTATAATTTTATATAAAAATTATATAAAGAAAGGTACAAGAGGCCAGGAAATATATATAAAAACTATATAAAAAGAGGTACAGAAGGCCAGGGAAACAATCGCTTCGTGCATGTATGCTCCTCTAGCTTAGCTCTAACTTGCACTCGATCGATCGCCCGCGAGGCAGGCGGGGGCTTCCTTGCTTGGTTGCGACCCCAAGGACACGGAGCCATGGACGCATCATGTCGGCTGCCATGCCATGCGGCCCTGCAGCTGAGCTGCGAGAACACCCAGCTTTTTACTGCCCCCGGAAAGCTCTGTTGTCGCTTCCGGGCTGGCTTTTGGTTACCCGTTGCCATGACATGTAAGAGAAGATCAGGCTTTTCGAGGAGAGGATGTGTGTAGCGGGTGAAGTCGTAACTCGGTCTGACGGACGACCAAGTTGTGTGATGGTTAATCCCTCTGAGTTTGGAGTGCGTGCTTCCCGTGTGTATTGACCAAACTAAAATGTAGTACTTGTGCTTGGTTTTAACTTTTTAACATTTCAAGTGTCCTATACAAACAATGATGACACGTAGTTACTAAAAAAAAACAATGGTCACAAGTAACGTGTTAATTTCTGCACTGTGATTTCCAGGGTGTCTTTCAGAGAGGAAAAGAATTGAGTGGTTTGAAGCCAAACATACCCTAATCCGCATTGTCCGAGACATGCTCGTCCTAGCACCCGCCAAAACACTCGTGCCAGCAAGGTAACCAACACACTCCTCCCATAAAACCGCGCGCAATGCAAACCCGCAAACATAATGATACGCCGTGGCATGTGTCCTCAAAAGCTTCAGGAGTATTTGGCCTGCGTTTTTCCTTATCTTTGATCATAGAACAAAATTGCAAATCTAGGGAGTCATCGGCATAACAGCGGTTTCGTCCATCGTGGCTACTCTCGAACAAGTGTGTCAAGTGACGAGTCCATGAGCTCAAATACCACTATGGCTGCAATGCCAACAACCTATCGCGGTAGATGACACGTATCTTCTGTCGATATTTTCGTAGTCAGAGAGTGGATTAGTTTTGTTTAAAGAAAAAGGCTGAAGATGACAAAAAAAATTTAAATAGAGGCCATCGGCCAAAACTTGGCGTCCTCAAGCCTCACCGCTTCACCTGCACGTTCCAGTACTACCACTGTACCACTCTCTTTTTAAGCAAAAAAGACAGCTTAGACAAAAAGATCAAACACCGCGCAAGCCCGATGACACGGCGCTATTGCCCACGCCGCCCACGAACAGCGACCCTCCGCCCCCACGCGCGCGCCGCTGCCACTCACAGCCACAGTAGGCAGAGCAGGACACATTTTTGTTCCGCCCGCGCGTGAATGTAACGCGCGTTGGACTTTGGGGGGTAGACGCCAGATGCGCCACTCGCGCTGCTTCGACGGTTCGATCGGCTAAACCCAAACCGGCCGAGGCACGAGGAGCCGTGGTTGGTTACATGGTTTCATGTGGATCTAGTAGCGATGACGCTACGGCGCACAAGAGGCTGCGTGCGAGAGATTGACACGAGTCTTGGGCTCTTGGCCGACTAGGCTAGGCAGGCTGCTAGAAGCTGTTTTTTAGCCCCTTCCAATGTTTTTATTCAAAGGTAGCTTTCTTCGAAATTATTTACGGATTTGGCTTCTGCGAGTCGTATTACACTCTCAGAGAGCTCGGCAGTTCACTTGCCGTATTAAGATTACCGGCGTGCTCACCTTCCTTAGCTAGAATCAAATTCACTAATTAATCGCTAATTTAATAGTGTTAATTAATCATGTAATTAAATTGCTAATTAATCGATTTTCTTATTTAATCACTTGATTACTACTAGTCAACTATACTACCGATAGGTCCTTCTTAGCCACCAGGCCTCGGTAGGTGGTTGCCGAGCGGGAAAGATTAGCTCCCTACTGAGCTGAGCAGGTGACTCGTATCGCCTGCCGCATCTAACCTCAACAAGGGAATTAGTTTCGTAAATTCAAGTGAAAGACGATCAAATAAGCTAAAAACGAATTTTAGGAGCTAGAAAAGCAATGACTTCCTCAAGCTTTTTTTTTTGCCCTTTAGTTTTTCTTTTTTTGCAAGTTTGGCTTTTGTCCGAAAGAAATTATAAATCTAGCCTCTTCCATACCGCAATAAGCATTTGCTACAGTCACATACTTGTCACAGGTGACACGAATCATCTTCCGATATTTTTACGATCACGTAGGAACCAGATTTACAATTTTGTTGGAATAGAAACCAAACTTGCAAAATGGTTGGTGAGCAACATTTGGCTGAACAAAAAGGGTTAAATTATCTCGAATTTGCGATTATCTAGGCTATTCTTAGAAATAGGCAGAACGTGTGGCCATTTCGTTGCATTACGATGATGTCAAATGTAACCCAAAAAAAACGTAGCTTTGTCCAATGTCCAGGGAAGAGACCACAGCACTAAGAATGTGTTTAGTTGCTTGTGCCAAGTGGTATATGTATGAGATGGTTAAAGAAAAAAGTCATTCATATGTTTAGTTGTTTGAATGGAGTCATCCCGTCTTATATGGTAGAATACAAATTTGAAGAATATTCCTTATAGATGCTGAATCATTTCATTTACCAAAAACAATGAAACCAAATGGTACATGACCATCACATTCCATTCAATCTCTCAAAACAATGAAACCAAATAGTACAGTAATATCCCATCCCATCCCATCTAATCTCATTTCATCAACTAAACACAACATAAATCGATGCAGCATAGTCCGTATCACATCTGGTCCTAGCTCCATTTAGCAGGTGTTGAGATGCTAAATCGTTCTCGCTGAAGTATATTTTGCACCAATTTTCTTGTCAACTTCGCCCATCTTCATTCATAATGCGATAACCCCTTCCCCACCAATTGATAACCCATCTATTCTCATTTTTTTTTTAAAAAAAGGAATGTTTCTTGGACGATTTTGGCGAGTTCATAGCTAGTGTACAGCTACGATAGCTAGCATTTTACCCATTTTTTATTAAAAATATTTAAATAAAAAAGAATTATAAAAAGAAAAGGTTCGATTTTACCAAGCGTCGCTTCAATTCTATGACACTCTAAAACTCAATATGTTCTAAAAAAGCTTAATACCGACGACATAGCCCTTTTATCTCTTGGGGTAGGAAGCCAACACCTGCGAAGTGTCATTGCTAATCAACCCTACTGTATGCTAATGACGAGACTCGATCAGAGAATATTGTGATAAATGTGTCTAAACTGCTCGTGTTGCGATGTCTAGATCAATCATTATTTGGTAGGGATGCTCTAGCTACAAAGTTGTTGGCATTTTGCCATATTTCTTTTCTTTTCTTTTGGTTTCCCCACAACTGGATTTTTCTGATGCTGATGTATCATGAAGTCTCCGGCTCGAACTTACATGATTATTTGATTAGTATATACGATAGTTTAATCAGCATGTGTCCTTCCTAATCACTAGTCTAATCTGTCCTCTACTCTATAGTCTATACTGCTATGTTCGTAGCAAAATGGAGTAGATTCGTTTTTGAGTCATGTGCTCTACTAATGCTAGACTGGGGCAAGAGCATATACACTTGATTGTGTCATTTGAAAATTGATGAATTGAAAGCTGGTGTTTCATTGTTTGTAATTGCAAATTTGCAAGCACACGGTATAACAACAAATTCCTTTAGGCTGAAAGATTTGGCTAGAGCACTTCTCTCTAGCATAGATAATACTCGATGTACCGACATCAAATATCAAACAATATCAAAACTAGGAACCATGTGATATGGAAAGGTTTTACATTTTACACATCTAGCCATGATTTTGAACTTGATCCAAGGCTCAAAAGAACAAGAGAGAGAGAGGGGGGGAAATTCTGAAGCTTTTTCCTATTTGTCCTTCGTCCATTTTTTTTTCTATTTTTGATATGCTCCTGAATAAAATTACAAATATAATATTCTCTTCAACCGCAGAAGTATTGGTAGGCAACATGTATCACTTACCGCGCTCCGCTACCATAGCATGTGATTGGCACTACAGATGCGCTCCTATCGAGCTCAGGTATCGCAGTAGGTACCTGTCGAGCCTGTTATGAGGGGTACCGCGGTACTCAATCTCGGCAGGAGGGGATACCATGGTACCCGAGCTCAGCAAGAGGGTATCAAGTGGTGCCTAACCTCCTGTAGTGGCAGGAGATTGCATACTAGTGCTTCCGCGATCAAGAAGAGGCTAAATTTATAATTCACTTAGAAAAAACCAAAAATAAAAATAAGAATATGAAAAGGGGCTACATACACACGGCCTTCGTGTCTTCTCAGTTCTTCGAGAGTGTGATACATGTATACTCGATCGTGTCTTAATTGAAAATTAGATTAAAATCCCACGTGTTGCCGCGGGCAATCCCTCGATTTTAGCGGAGAGCAAAATTCTTTTAAAGGAAAAAAAAGCTTAAAAAATAAAAAAAATATTGTAACTCGATTTTAAGATGGAGAGAGAATTTTTTTTAAAAAAAATTAAAAAATACTGTAACAGAGTAAGGAATTAAAAAAAAACATTATAACTTATACGGTAGAAACTACAGCATTTAAGGTGCGGCCGGCGGGCAGACAGGCCGTACCTCTCTAATATTATAGAGTTATACAGATGTGCTGAAAGCTGGTACTGCACTGTGCCTTAGTACTGACAGCACACCACATAGGTAACAATCTCCAAACAAACTAATTAAAAATTTCCTGTCAGCAAAACCGAGGGAAGATCGATGATGCAAAGCAGTGTCAGCCACGTAGTTTTTCCGGGCTTTTTCGTTGGAGCATTTCGTTTTTCTCTGGTGGAAGCAACAAATCCATCGTGCCACCAGTAATAAACAAACGAATCATCCAGTGGAGGACGCATGCAAAACAAGAAGGCTGAGCTTTTCTAGCCATGGCAACTTTTTTTTTACGAGTCTAACTGTTTGCATCAAAATTTAACAAATTAGGTCAAAATCGGCAATAAAATCAGGTACACGGAAGTTAACGGACAAGTTGAAAAAGTTTAAGGATATTTAGTAACAGTAAAATCTTTAAGGGAACAACTGTCCGAGATAAGGCCGATACGGATCAGAATTTCAAACGTATTGTAAACGGATACGATCGGCCGACGGGTATAAAAGAAGGGTCGAAGCAAGATGTAAAAACAACAACACAATACAATCAACCAGCCTTTACTTTCTTCCTTCCTGTCGACTAGGAGTAGCTTTTTTGTAATTTAGTCTCTGTAATCGATCTTGATCAATAAAGTTGCGCATCGCCGATTGTTGATCTTCGTCAATTACACCCCAGGTTTGATTTGTTCTGATTTTGTTGCGCATCGCCTTCTTGTAATCGATCTACTTTTACCCTCTGATTAGCCTTAATCGGCTAATTAGATTTATCTCGTTACCTTGATCTTGATCGGCTTGGAGCTGATTGAGTTTAAGCCGATCGATCGTTACGATCGGCTTTGTGCGAATTTTATATTTTTTACCTTGTCGATTCTGAGTCAAATCGACCGCACGCTCAACCGGTGTTTGTGCGGTGTGTCTTTGTCGAAACCCTACATCAAGTTTTTAACGCCAACACTAACTTAACAAATACTATTCTAAAATAGTCTATCTTTCACCGCAAAATTATCGATATGTGATACGTATCGTATACCGTGATCAGCAAGGTGCCTAGCACCACGAAAGTGGCTGCAACGACTCGATAGCAAGTGCAACATAGATGTCGTGGCAGAGAGGCTCGGCAAAGTGGCAACACAGATAGGACAGCAGGACTTACCGCGGTACCAAAATCCAGTTCCTTAGCTCAACAACAATATCATGCCGCTGTCAACGGCCTACCGTAGTTCTGAACTCATGTCGCGGTACATAGGCGCGGTAGATGATACATATCACTTGTTGACGCTTCCGCGGTTGGGAAGAAAAATATTTTCATAATTATGTTAGTATGGGCTATATTTGCAAAAATAAAAATGTATGATGAGGTAAGAGAAGCTAAGAACTCCAAAAGAAAAGCGTCGTCGCAAATGTCACATGGCGTTACATGTGCGCATCTGCCAAATACAGATGTTACCATGAGTCCATCCCATCTTTCATCGGCTGAATTGACACTGGGGAGAGTAGTTTAAGAGTGATGAGATTTGGAGTCATGTAACCCCATGGAATTACAGCTCTCCCGTTGGTCATGTCGGATTAATTACTGTTTACATTTTTTTAATCTGAAGAGAAGTTTATCATATGGCAATAAACAATAATACTGGTCTGCCGGATTGGTCGATCAGCAGCAGGCAACAGCGTAGAGACAAGATTTATTGGCTAGAGTTGTGGATAAAGTTTGGGATTTAGAGTCACAAGCTCTTCGATTCGATGCACCATTGCATCAGCAATGTCACGTAGAGATGATCATTTATATAGAAGATGTTCATTCTAGAGGTGGCCAAACGGGCCGCACGGCTCGGCCCGGCCCGTTTAATGGGCGGCACGGTCCGTTTAGGCACGGCCCGTTTAGGCCCGGCTACTAAACGGGTCGTACCGTGCCGGCCCACGTGCCGAGGTGGCGGCCAAGACACGGCCAGTTAGCCTCTCGGGCCATGCTGTGCCGGCCCGGTCCTTCGCGGGCCTAACGGGCCAAGTCGGCCCGGTAGGACGTTACCGTCAAAAAATTCAAAAAAAAGCAGAAAAAATTAGAAAAATAGAAAAAGTATGAAAAAATGCAGAAAAATAAGAAAAAAAAGGGAAAATTTAGAATAATTAGAAAAACTCGAAGTATTTAGATTATTTTTGAATTTTTTAATACTCTAACGGATATAAAACGAATATTTTTAAAACTAAACGGGCTAAACGGGCGTGTCGGCCGTAATCGTCGTCGCGTCGCAATAGGCCATCTTTGTCGCGTCGCGTGTTCGGGCGCGTCTTGTGTCGGCCGCCATAAGCGGGTTGTCTTGCGTCGGTGTTTACCAAGCACGCAAGCGGGCTCATGGCCGTCTTGCGACGCCGCTTACTAATCGGCCGTCTTGCGTGCTCGGACCGGCCCACGCTCATCACGCGGGCGCCCATTTGGCCACCTCTAGTTGGAATCCATGGTTTTGGCGCCCGCGGCGGCGGCGCTCAAATTGCTCCCATCCCGCTCCTTCGCGGCTCACGTGTCGCGTTAGGTTAGGGATTTTTGCGTGGATTTTTCACTGGCGTAAAAGCTAAAAAGTAAAAAAAAAGAGAGGCTAAATTGGGCTTTTTATATAGACTATGTCAAAAGCTAAAATTTTCGGATAACTAAAAACCAAAAGGCATCAGAAAGATTCAAATAAATTACAGAAAATTCCAAAAATTATAAAATATAGCAAAAAAATCATTATGAGTCAAAAATTGGGATGTTACAAACCTTCCCTTAATATAATCTCGACCCTAAGGTTCAAGCCTTACTATCGAAATATTTTAGGAAACTCTGACTTTCGATCTTCCTCTCACTTCCAAGTAGCTTCACTTTCTAAATGATTACTCTACTGCACTCTGCAGAAACGAACTGACTTCCATCCGATCTTGTGATCAGCAACATCCAAAATCATGATCGGTTGCTCCTTATGACTCAAATCCTCTTGCAACTAAATCGACTCTAATGATATCTGTTCTGTTGACACTCGAAGACACTTTTCAGCTAAGAGACAAGAAACACATGATGTACACCTGTCAACGACTGTGGCAACTCCAATTGATAAGCAACTTTTCCTCTACGACTTAAGATTTTGAATGTACCAACATATCTCGGCGCAAGCTTTCCTTTAGCGTGAAAACTTTTGACTCCTTTAAGCGGTGTAACTCTGAGATACGCAAAATATTCAGCCTCAAAGCTCAACTCTCTGCGACAATTATCGGCATAGCTCTTTTGTCTTGACTGAGCTACCTTTAACCTTTGTCTTATCTTAGCAATCTGCTCTCCTGCTTCTTGAAGAATATCAGGTCCAAAGACAAAACACTCTCCTGTCTCATTCCAGTTCAACGGAGTATGACAGAAATGACCATATAAAACTTTAAATGGTGACATTTGCAAACTCACCTAATAACTGTTATAACTAAATTCAACATACAGCAAACATTTGTCTCACAAAGTAGCATAAGCTAGAGCACAAGCCCTCAACATATCCTCCAAAATCTGATTAACACTTTGAGTCTGACCATCTATCTGCAGATGATACGCTGTACTAAAATTCAACTGAGTTCCTATTGTTTCATATAACTTATTCCAAAAACTTGAGATAAATTGGGTACCTCTATCCGACACTATCTTTTTAGACACTCCATTCAAATACACAATCCTTGACATATATAACTCTACTAAGCGGTCTTCAGTGTAAGTAGTCTTAACTGGTATAAAATGAGTAACTTTTGTCAACCAATCCACATTGACCCATATAGAATTATATCCACTCTGGGTTCTAGGTAAACCAGTAGTGAAATCCATACCTATTTTCTCCCACTTTCACTCAGGAATTTTCAATTGTTGTGGTAAACCAGTAGGTCTCTGATGCATTACCTTTACTCCCTGACACACATCACACATAGTAACATGCTCAACAACTTCACGCTTCAAACTAGGCCAACAAAACCTTAAACTTCATTAAGTGCGCGATAATCAATGCACATCCTTAAACTTCCATCTTTCTTTTTTATAAACAGAACGACCGCTCCCCATGGCAACGAACTTGGTCTTACAAAACCCTTTTCTAATAGCTTTTCAATCTACTTCTTCATTTCCACTAGCTCATCGGTAGAGATCCGATATGATCTCTTTGTTATAGGGGTTGTACCAGACACTAAATCAATAATAAACTCAATATCACGATCTAGCGACATACCAGACAGATCCTTAGGAAAACATCCAGATATTCATTGATAACAGGCACATCCTCTAAACTGACAACTTTTACTCTATTGACCATTAATCGACCATCGTGAATCGCGCCGCTTGAAATTTCACTTTCTCCTTTCGTGCTCTCAATCGACACTAGAGGTGGCCAAGCGGCGCGCGCAGACGCTTCTTTTAGGCCCACAGGCGGACTACTAAACGAAGCCGCTTGCGCCGACCATCGCGTCGAGGTGGCGGCCGAGCACGGCTGTTAGCCTCTCGGCGTCGCGTCGTCGCCCGGTCCCAGCATGGCCTAACGGGCGGTCGGCCGTAGCCTGCTTCTGCCAAAAATTAAAAAAGCAGAAAAATTAGAAAAATAGAAAAGTATGAAAAAATGCAGAAAAATAAGAAAAAAAAAATCAGAAGAAATAGAATAATTAGAAAAACTCGAAGTATTTAGATTATTTTTTATTATTTTTGAATTTTTTAATAATCTAACGGCTATAAAACGAATATTTTTAAAATTAAACGGGCTAAACGGGCCATGCCGGTCAGAATCGTCTTGCGTCTTGTGTGTTACCGCCATAAGCGGCCGTGTCGTCGACCACCGCGTCTTACCCAACCGCAGACGCGGGCTCGTGGCGTCTGCAAGACGACCGTTTATAATCGGCCGTCTGCGTTTGCTCGGCCCAAGGCCTGATTCCGTGCTGGCCTACCATTTAGCCCGACCCGTTTGGCCACCTCTAGTTCATTCATTGGACGGTGATATCTTTTTTTTTATGTTGTTAGTTTTTTCGCACTATTGCCAAGTTGGTAAACTATTTTCCTCTAAAAAAAGTTGCAACCAATTTATTGGCAAGTGATGGGATGAAAATTAAGGTACTCATGAATCATGATGAGACGCATATAATGCTGAAGAGTAACCTTCTCAAATGACCTTTTCTTCTTAGGGAAATATTCCCTAATTGTTGCCATCATAGTATCGTACAAACTGTATTGGTTGGTGTGTTGCCAGTAAATTTTAGGCTAATAGCAGCTGTCACCTTTTATATTTCCTCAAAATGTAGGATATGATCTACAATTACTTGAGATAAAAAAAACTAACCTAATAAGTTTTTTCCCCAAGGGAAATCACCTAAAGAAGCTTAACCTAATCAAGCTGATCTCATCCACACACAACTCACCACAACAAACACCAACCAAAGCTTAGCTACCCCTCAGCTAAATCCAAGAAAATCCCCAGCAAATCACCAAAAATAAACACCACTAAATGCAAGGATACAAAAAACCATGACCATTTCGAAAAAGGAAACAAAATACCCCCAAAAGAAGACATAAATAAATGCACAGTCCACTCCAAGATCTCCCTCCTCCCCTTCCCACCCGCCACCTCCTCGGCCCTCGCTATTAGTACCCGCGACGCCACCTCCACCATCGCCTCGGAACTCCTCGCCGCTGCCTCTCACACCTGCGCCGAGTCCACGGGCTCGGCGGCTGCTGCTGCTCTTTGTGGAGGCGCCGAGCCGACGCGAAGCTGCGGTAGGGGGTGCCTGAGGCTGAGCCATGGGACCCACGCCGAGGGCGGGCGCCGAGCCCATGAAGCAGCGGGTGAACCGCTGCCTGCTCCGGCTGTCCGACAGGGACACGGAGGCCATGGCCGCCGCTGAGCTGGACGGGATTGCGCGAGGGCTGGACGTAGACGAGCTCCCGGCGTTCCTCGCCGCCGTCTCCGACGCGCGGCCCACCGACAAGACGCCGCTGCGCCGGCACTCTCTCCGGCTGCTCGCGCTCCTCGCCGCCGCGCACCCGCGCGACGCCGTCGCGCCGCTCGTGCCAAGGCTCGTCGCGGCCGCGCTGCGGCGCGTCCGCGACCCGGACTCCTCCGTGCGCGCCGCGCTCGTCGACGCCACGCGCGCCGCCGCCGCGGCGGCAACCTCGGCGCCCGCGGCCCTCGGCCCGCTCGCCAACGCGCTGCTCCACGAGCAGGACCAATGCGCGCAGCTCGCCGCGGCGCTCGCGGCCGCGGCGGCCGTCGAGGCATCCGCCCCCACCGCCGACCTCGCCGCCTACCTCCGGGCGCTCCTCCCGCGCCTCCTCAAGCTCCTTCGTAGCGCTGCGTTCAAGGCCAAGCCAGCTCTCATCTCCCTCATCGGCGCTGCCTCGGCCGCCTCCGGCGGCGGAGACGCCGCTACCGCGGTGCCCTCTCTCCGTGACGCGCTCGCTGGCGACGACTGGGCCGCGAGGAAATCCGCTGCCGAGGCACTCGCTTTGCTGGCCCTGGAGCATGGAGACAACCTCGTCGCCCACAAAGCCTCCTGCATTGCCGTCTTCGAGGCCAAGAGATTTGATAAGGTCGACCCGTTGTAACAAAGATGGAATCTTGGCTATGGCACTCTCGTGGATCTGCTTCTATGTTACGAGTTTGTGACACATGCTTGGCAATGCAGGTGAAGATTGTGCGGGAATCCATGAACCGGATGATCGAGGCGTGGAGGGAGATCCCGGACGTGGAGGACGAAGTGTGCTCCTCCGATGTGCCGCCATCGTCGCTGTCGCAGGCGAGATCTGCTCTCACAGGTGATGTTGCTGTTCTTGAGTCTGTAATTGCTGTTCTTTTCGAGATTTGAGTAAATTTATGTCTGTTGCTTGGACTCAAGTACATATGAGATTGTTTGGTAATGGGCAGAAATGGACTGGGTTTAGTGAAACACAAGGCAGAAAGATTCTTTCCAGGATTTACGACTTTTTTTTAAAAAAAAATTGCTTAATTTAGATATGTTTGCATGGTGTTATGCATTTCTTGGATTTATTGCTGTGGATTAGAGGTTGTAAGACTAGAATGTGCTTTTCTGACTACTGATTTGTTAATCAAACAGACAGTGCAAGTGATGGCCGATACTCGGCTGATTCCCTAGGCTCCAACTCTGTACAGTCAGTTACGAGGAACCTATCGCCAACAAGCAGATCACCCTCATCATATACATTGTGCAATGTCAGCAACAAAAGGATCAGCCCTTCTTCCATCAAAAACAAGAAAAATTTGCCGCCTTCTGGTGACGATGCTGACCAAACCAAGAATTATGACTATAAGGTTGATGTTACTGTCGCTCCAGATGCTACTCCAATCAAAATGGTGACCGAGGAGAAGCTTCTGAAAGAGGGTAATGTTCGAGCACGGCTTGAAGCACGGAGGATGCTGTTCGAGAAGAGTGGTGAGAAGGGGTACAACAAGTTGGCCGGGCTCAAGTCAGGGTCAAGAGTTGTTCCATACAATGGGGATGGGGGTGGTGACTTGGAAGAGATTGCTGAGTTTGAGGATGGGCCTGAGGAGTTTCAATCAGGTCACAAAGATGAGGACCTGTCGAAGATCAGGATGCAGCTGGTTCAGATCGAGAATCAGCAGACCAGCTTGCTTTATCTTCTCCAGGTAATTTTCCCTTATGTTGCATGTCACGTCTTTAGAGCCCAATAAAAATCTTAATTCTTCTGATTAAATTGAAATTTGTATGTTTGGTCGGTACCCCACACACATCACCCCACAATTGGTCTTGTGTATGTATGGCTACATGGGATATCGGTATACATCTTCATTGGCTAATAGCCTAATATGGGATAAAATCTAGAGCACATCTTTAGAAACCTAATAAACAAAAAAAAATTGTTTGGAAAATTTTACAAAAGCCAAACATTGGTGCAAGCTCATGCATTCCCTCAGGTTTTCAAAACAGTACCTAATGGATGTGATTTGGCTCATTATGGAGTCATATGTGTATTGATTGGAGGCCTTATCCTCACCAAGCATTCAGAATATTAATAACGAGGTTTATGTTGTCGGTGACACGAAGAGGGTATTATTTGGTCTCAATGTTCAGCATTGACCAGTGACCATTTGGTATGAATCATACATCCATTCAATGTGCCTTGATAGCACTAGTCCAATCACTATGCATCAAGGCATGAGCAATGGCATGACATTTAGTTGATATATGACAATGTCTTAATCAGCAACTCTGTTGAAGCATATCTTATGTTATTTTTCACATAAACCAGCAAAACAAACTGGAATTTTGCTAATTTCACAAATGCACCAGCCATTGCTATAATCGCATATCATATAGGCAGCATGTTTTGCATAAACATTGTATCTTTTGCTGGCAATTTATAACTATTTTTTGGTCATTGTACATGTAAGAAATAACTTAAATACTCCATTACTCTGTGCTTGGTGAAAACATGCCTAGCATTTATTTTTCTCCTGTTGCTATTTAGAAACTGAAAACACATCTGACACTTCAAGTACCTTTGGTCATCAGAAATTTATGGGGAGCTCCCAGAATGGAATACGTTCCTTGGAGACAAGGGTAAACGGGCTGGAGATGGCATTGGACGAGATCTCCCGTGATTTGTCTGCCTCTTCAGGAAGGATGCCAAACAATGAGCCTGACATGAACGCATGCTGGATCCTGAGCCCAAAATTCTGGAGAAGACATGATGGCGGTAGGTACTCTTCCAGGTACTCCATCTCCGACATAGCAAACTACTCTGAGGAGAGCAGAAGTTCTTACAAGTGTGAGAGGCAGAAGTTTGGAGTTCAGGGTGAGTTCATCACCAACCCATTAGCAGAGGCAAACACTTCATCTGTTGGGAGTGCGGTTGTTGCTCAGGAAGGCAGGGGACAGAACTCAGCTCAATATAAGCCAAGGTAGGTAAGGTAACTCACTTGATGCGAAATCTATTCTCTATCAGTCAGTCCATGTGTTTAGATTTGGTGGGTAGGCCAATGAGATGTGCTCAGGACACCTTGGAAACTGACTGTAACATAGCAACATAAAAGTAGTTGATTTCTTGTGTAGCATATCAGAATGATTTCTTTAATTTATGATGCCATCCCCACATTATGCAATGCATCTTCTCTGAATTTGCCTACCTATTATGATGGGGGCTTTCTTCTCATTTCGCACCCACCTGCATTTATTGTCAAATTTCCATTAGCTTGTTATAACATTATTCCTTCTTATTTGGCCACTTTGCAATTGATCTATTGTCCTCCTTTCCATTTTATTCAGGATGGGTTAGATGCGACAAAGATTCTCCATGTGGAGTGTGAACTACTTGCATTAACAAGGCGTGGAGCATCTGAAGATACCACTTTTGGTGCATTTTCGGAGGCTCTTCTTCTTTTATCCAAATTGAGAGCTGAGATGTACATGAATTATGTGTTCTTATTTGTGAGTTGCTTCGAGGTTCAGAACCCCACTGAGAAACAGTCTAAACTCTAAAGCATATACCCTCACCGCGAGCTGGACGCTCAGACGGCTACTGCTGGTTTGCGGAGGGTAAAAGCATATGTGGAGTTTAGCATGAGAAGTTGAGGATTTGACTGTTGTCTTCTGTCGACTTCCCGTTAGAGCAGTTATCCTTGCAAGGATATGTAACCATGGATGTATCTTGTACTGCTTGTACATAGTTTGGATACAGTAATTCCTATGCTCGAGAGATGCCTGAAGCAAATCTTCTTAAGTATGCTGAGATCATTAAAAAAAAAGATCCAACAATGCTGTTTTTCGTCTTCAGTCTACATTGGCAAAGTGAAGAATGTCCACTGCATGCCAACACATGTAAGGTTTTCTAGGGTTGTTTGGTTGGAAGCTCTTCTTTTCTTTTCTTTTTTTTGCGCCAAAGACATGAGGCATCACTCTTTTTGGCAGTGGAAAGAATTTGTGTGTAGCATGCGGTACAAAGGAGCAGGGTTAACAAAATCGAAAATTCGATTTTCGAACGATTTTTTATTTTCGAAAATTGGTAAAAATCGAGTGAAAATCAGTTGAAAATCGGTACAAACAGAAGAAGTTTGAATTTAAAATTTTTGAATTAGGTAGTCAAACAACAGAGTAAATAAAACGAAAATCAAATCGAGTGCTTTTCGATTATCAGCACATCGAAGGAAATTTTAAAAAAAAATCTATTTTTTTTAAAAAAAATACAAAAAATCACAATTAATCTATAAAATATTTCAAAGAAATTTAAACAATTTTTGAAATCATTTAGTGCTTGTAAAAAATAAAAACAGCAATTAATTAAAAGTAACAGAGACACTGTCATATTTTTATGACAATTTACAAGATTGATTATATTCTGAAATTTTAATGTAACCATAACTAGTGCCCAAGGATCATGTACAAAAATTTTCAGAAATATTAGACTTCATTTAATGCCCATATAAAATCAAAAACAGAAGAGCGTATACAATGACAGTAACACTTTTATAATTCATTTGAAAATTTTACAACAACATTAGCATTACCTTTCAACATCACAAAAAAAGTTTAAGAAATATTAGATTTCATTTATTGCCCCTAGAAAATCAAAAACCGAAGAGTATATATTATGACAGTATCACTGTCAGAATTTTTTAAAAATACACAGGTTTGCTAATCATCTGAAAATTTTATAGCATCATTAGCATTGTCTCAGAACCTCACACAAAAATTTTCAAACAATGTTAATACTTTTTGATAATTTTTTTGAATTTGCATTTGAACTATAAGGTTTACTAGACCATTTTTATTGCCGAGCCGTTTTTGATACTATCGAAAATCGTCCATTTTGTGAACGCTGCAAAGTAGTAAGATAGTATGGCGCACAAACACGAGCAATAGAAATTCAAACGAGGCTAGGGTCAATAGAAAGTCAAACTAGGCCAAGGGTTGCCTTGCCGATGTATTTGGTGGAATCTAGATAGTTAGATGGGTTTTTACTTATTCTAATAAGATTTTACTATTACCGCTCCAAAACATACTTTCAACTAAAATTAGAAAGAAAAAAAAGTGCGTGCTTTTGAAAAGCACGGCAATGCCAAAAGGACCTGTTGGCGTCAAAAACTTGAGGTAGGGTTTACGGCGACAGAAGACACCGCATTTAACACCGTTCAAGAGCGTGCCAGTCGATTTGACCTATAACCGACAAGGTAAAATATAAAATTTACTCAAAAGCCGATCGTAACGATCAATCGGCTTAGACCCAATCAGCTTGAAGCCGATTAAGATCAAAGTAACAAGGTAAGTCTAATTAGCAGATCAAGGCTAATCAGAGGATAAAGGTAGATTGATTCGAAGAAGGCGATGCGCAACAAAATCGTAAAAATCAAACACGGGTGTAATTGAAGATCAACAATCGGCGATGCGCAACTTTATTGATCAAGATCGATTACAGAGACTAAATTACAAAAACTACTCCTAGTCGACAGGAAGAAAGTAAAAGCTGGTTGATTGTATTGTGTTGATGATTTTCTTCGCAGCTTGCTTTGGTCCTTCTTTTATACCTTTGGCCGATAGTGTCCTGTTACAACACGATTTAAGCCCGTATCCGTATCGGCCTTATTTTGAATAGTTATTTTCTAAAAATCTTGCCGTTAGCATAAATACCTCCAAACTTTCTTAACTTGTCTGTTAACGTCCATATCTTTGATTTCATTGCCGATTATGGTTAAATTTGCCAAATTTTGGTGCAAACATATGCCCCCCATTTTTGAGAGATGACATGTCATCTTTCAAAAATATAAATAATCGGCTTTTCAATCGGCTAACGTTTGAACTTCACCCATTAACTGTCGCTTTTACTCGCGCCGCAATTTTTGATATGCGGGTAGTGCGTTTTAACCGCTCGCGCTTTTTGAGATTCACTTCCCGCCTCTTCAAATTCTCATCGTGCTATAAAATGCGGCCCCCACCTTGGTCATTCTTCACGCGCACAAGCTCTCGAATCACCTGCAATCGGTTTAAGCTTTCCGTTTGAAGTACTCCCGAAGCAAACCTTTAGCTCATCCAGCTTCCTTCATCGGCTACAATGGACCCTAGCTGTACTTATTCCGATTTCACACAAAGAATGACCAATATTTTACGGGTCTTTTGGGAATTTGGAGGCAGCTATAGTTATTGACCAAGAAGTGACCCGGCTTCCTTCGTCGGCTAGAGGATATAATATCGAGGGTTGGAGTAAAAGTTTTAGGGCTTGGCCGACCGCACTCAAAGGGTGGAAAAATTGGTATAATCGTAGCACCCAAAAAGGGAGTCTTGGGAGAGGATGGGCATAGCAGAGTGCATTCCTTTAAGTTTAGCCGACCAGAGGCCAATGAGCCCTTAGTGGCCACGGCTTGTTATTTCGGTCGGATACTTTTAATGCTTTTATGTTCCGTGTTGGTATGGTTGGTCCAACCCTGCTAGACGTTGCTCAACTCTGCTGCTTGAGACCAGACGGAGAACAGGTGTCGGCCTTTAGTGCTAAACCCAAACATAAGCTTATCCGATCAAAAGGCGAAGGCTGGTCTAAGAATATTGCAAATAATAGTAAAGTGAATGGATTAGTATCGGACGAAGAGCATGTCGCTTTCCTCAACCTTTGGCTGGACCGATTCTTATTCTGCGGTGCTTCATTAGGGCCAACCCAAGTATACCCGACAATTGCTGAAGGACTAGTAGAAGGTCGTCGGCTAGCACTTGGAAAAACGTTTCTGGGAGCAGTGTATCAGATGATGTATATCATTAGGAGTCGGCTGTATACAGGTTTTGCCGACTTCACTGTGGGTAATGTGGGTGGACCTCTGTGGTTTATCCAGGTTTGGCTGTATTGCTTTTTTAGCCGACCATTTGATTTGGAACCTACTGAAGACACAGCTTTTCCAAGAGAAGACAATGTCGAAAACGTTGTTCCGCAATACCAAGCAAGCCGATCTTTTGGCGAACGGTTTATCATGTGTTCAGGAAATGAGACTAAAATCACAGCAACCGATTCAAGAAAGTATATGTTCTTTTTCCTTAACCTGAGCGACACGGATTTGAGGCAGAGAGATTTCTTCAGTTATAGCAGTGTGGCCGATTTTCCGTGGCCTTCATTTCTTCAACTTGAAGCTGACAGTTCTGCAATGCCTCCGGAGACTCTTGCTTTGTACAGAATTTTCATTTCTCCCTGCGTCCTTCATGCTGGACTTCATACAAGGAGTCGGACTTTCCAGCCGTCATATGAGTTTTATTACTCATCGGTTTATGCAAGACAACTCGGTTTTGGCCAAATAATTCCAAGCTTCCCACTCCTTAATCGGCTTGAGCCAAGAGCCAGAGTCCGTAGTGCTACATCTGCCGAAATCGTCCTTGAAGTGGCCGATGACTTACAGATGCAATCCTTACCACATTTCTTCTTGAATACCATACGGGCCGGAGGTTACACACAGTGGTGGTCAGTTATTGCAGATGCTTTATATCGGTCAAAATCTCCATCTAACATTATTACTGAGTTCTTTCCAAATCTCCCGGAGCCGACGCTAGTATCTAATGCTGACTCTAGCAGCGATACTTCATCGTCAGGATATACTAATACGAATGTAGTCGTTTCTAGCGAGGTATCGGCTTTAGAGTCTAAACTTTTCCTTTCATTACTTCAATAAATGCGAGATTTGTTTTGCATCTGACTCAATTTTTACCTTTTGTAGAAGGCAACAGCTCCGGCTCCATCGGGTGATAAGCAGCTCAAAAAACAATCACAAGCGGCCGCTGTCACCGGCTATGCATCGGGATCCTTGGGCATACAGAGCCCATCTCTGTCGGACTTAGAGAAGCAAAAACAACCCAGTAAGTTTTATTGTCGGCTTCCTTATATAAAACTAATCCCTGGCTAACAGGATCGTTTGCCTGACAAATATTCAGAGAAGAAGCGAAAATATACTAAGGCTACCGCCAAAAGGGTCTCCAAGCCTCTCGAGCAGAGTGGTGAGAATTCTCCGACAATATCAGCTACGGGGAAGGTAGGTGATCGTACCTTGCGTAATGAAATAAATTTTGACCTTGGCTTACTCTATACTTATCTCCTTTAGCCAACGCAGTCTACTCAAGTCGCGAAGATCCTAGCCGATCTTCCGAACATATCTACTACGCCAATCCCCACGCTGCTGCCAACTTCAATAGCTCCAACCACCAACCTGCCAGAACCATCGGATCCGACTGACCTGCTGGGATTCTCCTTGGCCGATCTCGACGACCCAGAGATTATGGCTACTGATGATTATGATGCAGAGATCAGAAAGATCCTTGAAGTGTCGAAGGTGGCATCGGCTGCTGTTACTTCTGCTCCGGGCATGAAGGAGCGTCTTGACAAGCTCTTTGATCTAGTCATGCGTCCCCAATCGGAGATTTTGTCCAACAATCAACCGATTAGAGATGCCATGGCCGCCGTCGAAGCCGACCTTCCTCCAGAAGCCATGCAAGCCTTGCTCAACATATGCCATCTGGATGACAAGAGGTCTGCGGTAGAGGCGGCCCAAGACCGAATTCGACGCCGTGAAGCCGTGAAGCGGCTGTAAAGCTCTTAGATGAATTGGTTGCTGACGCCAAGGCAAAAAAGCATAAATTTGATGCCGGTGCACTTCAGCTGAAGTCGACCAAGGAATCTCTCTCCAAGCTTGAAAAAACAAAGAAATTCCTTCCGGAAGAATTAGCCAAAGCGAGAAACAAATCGGAGAAGGCCAACAAACCTTGAGACCATCGATCGGAGTGAAGAATCAAAACTTAGCATTGCGTGGTTGTTGAAAATGTGACCAAACAACCGCCAAGGTAAAACCGGTGCGGGAATGCCAAGGGCGATGAACGCTGCTAAACGAAATTCAAGACATCATCGCCAAGGCGTGGGTGCTCTGTCGGCCTTGGGCGCGACTCTCCACGGGTCGGGCATTCAGTTTTAGACTATGAATTGTCAAACTTGGTATATGGAGATTTTTTGAATGCTTGTAACTTTTGTTTAATCGGCTGTTTAACCGATTTACTTATGCTTTCTGGTAAATGCGTCTTTCAAATCTTCGATCCTTTTAGCCGATTAACGAGATCGCGTTAACACGCTTTCTAAACGCAATATTCGGTCGACTAGGCTCCGATCCGCACGCTAGGTAGTATTTCTTCAAGTATTTCCGTTGATAGCTTTTGGCAATACATACCCTCAAGTGTTTCCAGTAAAGTACGAGTTTCCGCCGACTAGCCGATTAATTTTGTATGGCCCTTCCCACGTAGGTGACCATTTTCCAAATCGGTTATCCTTAGAACCAACAGGCAATATTGTTTTCCATACTAAATCGGCTTGATCGAAAGATTTAGGCATGACCCTTTTATTGTATGCCCTTGCAACTCTGATCTTGTTCTTCTTAAGCCGATCAAGCGTAGACAAACGTAACTCCGCTAACTCATCCAAGCTGTCGACTATTAAGTCATTGTAATCTTGAGCCGACAAACCATTACATCGGCTATTCGTATCGACTCAATGTTGATTTCTACAGGTAAAACAGCTTCTTGTCCATACACCAATTGGTAAGGTGAAAGTTTTGTCGCTCCGTGATAAGATAACCGATAGGCCCAAATTGACTCCGATAGAGTCGAATGCCAATTCCTTGGCTTTTCATCAATTTTTCTTTTGATCAACTTGATTAGTGTTTTATTAGACGACTTGGCCTGTCCATTAGCCTGAGCGTAATATGGCGAAGAGTTTAACAATTTGATCCCTAGACTTGTGGCGTAACCTTGAAACTCGTTAGACATGAATACCGTACCTTGATCGGTCGTGATTGTTTGTGGTATTCCAAACCGATGGACGATATGTTCATTCACAAAACTAATCGCCTCAACACTAGTCACCTTCTTAAGTGGGATAGCCTCAACCCACTTTGAAAAGTAATCGGTTGCGGCCAAAATAAATTTGTGGCCTTTACTCGAAGCAGGAAATATTTGGCCGATTATATCTATTCCCCAACCCCTAAACGGCCAAGGTTTAATAATTGGATGTAAAGCCGATGCTGGTGCTAGTTGTACGTTGCCAAACTTTTGACATGTTTGACATCCTTTATAGTACTTGAAACAATCCTCTAGCATCGTCGGCCAAAAATAACCTGTCCGTCTGAGCATCCATTTCATCTTATTTGCCGATTGATAAGAACCACAAATCCCTTCGTGTACTTCACCCATTGCTACCCGTGCTTCTTCAGTTTCAAGACATCTCAACAACAAACCTTCCATAGTCCGATAATATAGTATATCGTCCAAAACAATATATTTCAACGCCTGTTGTCGTATCTTTCGTTCTGTCGGCTTGGATGGATCGACTAGATAATCTTTTATTTGCGTTCTCCAATCAGTAATATCTGCGCACATGACTGCTTTGCTCACCAGTTCAGTCTCCTGACTTTGGTCAAAATCCTTATATCCTGATGCTTACTGAGCTAAAGCATTAGCTCTATCGTTCAATTCACGAGGAATATGACCGATAGAAAATGAAATAAAAGAGCTGATAATCTCTAAACATTGTTCTAAATATCTCGGTAGTATTTCATCCCGACATTGGTATTCTCCCTTTATTTGCTGTACTACCAATAGTGAATCACCATATGCCTCAACAGCTCTTACTCTAATATTTTCTAACAACAGTAAGCCTTTGAGTAACGCTTCGTACTCGGCCTGGTTGTTGGAGCATCGGCTATTTAGCCGGAATGCAAATTCAAAGCTATGCCCTTTGGGTGAAGTGAGTACAATATCGATACCATCACCTTCCCCACATACTGATCCGTCAAAGAACAGTTGCCATGGTGCTACCAAGACTAGGTTTGCATTGTGTCATGTCTCGTTATAAAATCGGCTAGGACTTGTCCTTTGATCGCTTTGGCGATTCATATGATAAGTCGAACTCGACCAAGGCGTAAGCCCATTTGCCAAGTCGACCTCACGAATTGAGCCGACAATATATATTTTATAACATCGGTTTTGCAGATGACCTTACAAGCCGATGCTAATATGTAGTGCCTCAGCTTTGTGCACGAGAAATACAAGGATAAACATAGTTTTTCAATAAAAGGGTACCGACTTGCGTCCAAAGAACCGTCGGCTTAAATAAAAGATAACCCTCTCTTTACCATGCACTTCTTGTGCCAAACAGCTCAATAGTATCTTCTTGGCCGAGACATATAATCTGAAAGGAATCCCTTTTGAGGTGCACCAAAGCGGAGGGTTGGACAAATACCTTTTGACTTCGTTGAAAACTTTCACGATCGGCTCCCATATAAATTCTTCATTGTCCTTCAACTTCAAGAATGGAGTAAAGGCACGAATTCTACCAGAGAGGTTCGAGATGAACCGACGGAGATAGTTAATTTTGCCGATCAACTTTTGTAATTCGTTCTTGCATGTCGGTGGTTCAGTATTGGCTATGGCCTTGACCCTCGTTTGGCTGACTTCGATTCCTCTTTCATGTACCATAAAGCCTAAAAAATGTCCAGCCGACACGCCGAACGCACACTTGTAAGGATTCATCTTCAAACCGTGCGATCTTATGTTTTTAAACACCCTCTCTAAATCGGCCAGATGTCAGAAATCATCTGCAGATTTTACTACTACATCGTCAATATATATTTCGATAATGTGGCCGATTAAATTATGAAAGATTAGATTCATTGCCCGCTGATACGTTGCTCCAGCGTTTTTCAAGCCGAAAGTCATTACTGTCCACTCGAACAATCCTATTGCACCAGGACATCTGAAAGCCATCTTTGGTATATCGGACCGCCATGAGTATCCGGTTATACCGGCATTACCATCTAGAAAACTTATGATCTTATTCCCTGATGCAGCATCGATAAGCATATCGGCTATTGGCATCGGGTATTCATCTTTTGGCGTCGCCTTGTTTAAATCTCTGAAGTCGACGCATACTCGAAGCTTTCTATTCTTCTTCATGACTGGAACGATGTTGGAAACCCACTCCGCGTATCGGCAGGGCCTAATAAATTTTGCTTCCAACAACCGTTCTATTTCTTCCTTTATGACTTGGTACAAGGCTGGATTAAAATGCCTGGGATACTGTTTAAACGGCCGATAGCCCGATTTTATAGGTAGCCGATGTTCCACCAGTTGACGGCTTAATCCGAGCATCTCATGATACTCCCAAGCGAAACAATCCTTATAATCTCTAAGTATTTTTATTAGTTTCTCCTTGTACTTTACATCTAAATTCGCACTAACAAAAGTTGGTCTTTTTCTATCACCGCCACCTATATCGACTTCTTCAAGTAAATCAGTGGATGTGAAGCCTTGACCTAACTTTTCAATTTCTTCAACATCTTCGATGGCTTCGTAGCTATCCGTTGTTTGCCGATAGCTTTGCATTTTATCCTGCAGCGCTTTCAATGTTTTTCTTGTCCCCATTGGCGTAATACTTCATTTGCCCGATCAAAAGTGCCCGGCTTGACACTGATCGGCATGAGACCTGACTTGCTCACACAAATGAAATCGCAGTCGTCCAGCGCCTTGCCCGATATGCAGCCAGCTTCTTCGTGTTGCCAATTCGCATCGGAGCTAGCCATGGCAATGTGAGCCGATGTATCGGCTGTAACGACCTCAACTTCTTCTCCGTTCCATTGAACAAGCGCTTGATGCTTGGTCGATGGGATACAGCAGTTTGCATGAATCCAATCTCGCCCGAGTAGCACACTGTAGTTTCCTTTGGCATCAATTACAAAGAATGTTGTCGGCAAGGTCTTGCTGCCGACAGTCAACTCAGTGACCATGACACCCTTTGCTTCTGTAGGGTCACCTGTGAAGTCATTCAGAACCATGTTAGTTTTGATTAAGTCTTCGTCAGACTTACCCAGTTTTTTACATATCATGTACGGCATCAGATTCACCGTGGCGCTCCCGTCTACTAGCATCCTTGATATCGGCTTGCCATTTATATACCCTTTCAGATACAATGGTTTCGATGCCGATGATCATCTTTGGGTTTCGAAGATGGCGTTACGCACGGAGCATAGTGAGCAAGCGCCTCTTTGGGCGATTCGATTCGACTACGAACTCGGTAGGCAATGTGAACACCATGTTAATATCCATTGAGGCGTGTCATCCGAATCATGGGAGAATCAAGTCATCACCGATTCAAATCTTCTTGACTTGTTCTTTCTTCTCCACTCTTTTTGACGCATTTAAGCGGACGGTTCGTTAAACACTTCGTCTCTCTCTCTCTACGTCGGCCTCACGAATCTCTTGCGTCCTTAACCTCTGCCGCCGTCGTCGTTGCGATCGGCTCAGCCGATGGACACCACCGGTTTAGGTTCCACCGGCCGTGATTTGACCACCAAATCTTCTTGATTAGAACCGGGCTCGTGCGTCTTGTCTTGGCTTGGTTCTTGATTCGGTTTAGATATTCTCTCGTGGACCGGCCTTCTGTGACTTCTGCCCTGCTCTCTGATCGGCCTAGATAGCCTATCTCTGGCCGATTGTCTTGGCCAATCGTCTTGGGGATAATGTTCCATCGGGCAGGTGTACGGTGATGGTAACGCTACTCTTCTTTCCCAGCAAAACTGCCAAAAGAGACACCTTCTATGTGCCCTCTCAACATTCTCAGTTCGGTACAAATTATCCGACCGGCGAGTATTACTCCGTGGTCGACTATTCATCCTTTCGTATTTCTCCATTAATTGCTAGAACGTTGGACCTGACCTTTTCGCTGGACGCCTTGATAGAGATTTCTCTGCTTTGTACCATTTACCCACCTGGGGATTCCCCTTGGGTTTAATGGTTCTTGAATTTTTTCCTTCTTGATCGGCTTCTATTTGTAAGGAACCGATGGTAATCTTCAGTGTTTGACCGCCGTCCGAGCTTGATTGTATGTCGACTTGTCTACCCTTTTTCTGCACGTCTTGCATCGGCTCTTTTCCTTTAGCCGAACACTGCACCATGTTGATGGGAACGAATCAACATCAACTTGCATGGTCGGCTCATCGGCAAACTTCAACCGACCATCTTCAATAGCGATTGAATCATTGACGAAAGATATTGCGTCATTAGTGTTATGCGAATAAGAATGATGCCACTTGCAATACTGCGTTTTTGATCTCATCGGCGACGGTATCACATGTCCCTCGGCAATCGTATTATCTTTTCTTGCGAGTAAATCAAAAATACGATCGCACTTGGAAACATCAAAAGAGTACTTAACTTCCGACTTATTCCTAGTCGGCTTGAGCCAGGAACAGACTAAGGATTTCTTGGATCCTTTTACCCATTCGGCTATATTTATTTCTGCTTCCTCGTCTTCCGACGAATCACTAGGGTAATATTCAACCATATTGACCTTAGCCTTGTCCTTTTCTTTGTTATTGCTATTTTTGAATCTGTCCTTGAATACCTTATTATCAGTGAATCGGCTTTCTTGAGCCGATACGCGATGTAATAAGTGGCCAAGGTCGGTGAATTCTTGCCCTCCAAATTTCTCCCTAAGCGGCGGGATCAAATCCTGAAATGCTAAATCGGCGAGTTGGTTGTCAGGCAACATGACGCTAAAACACCGATTCCTAATTTCTCTGAACCTCTTGATATAATCCGTTACCGATTCCCCAAACTTTTGGCGTACGGAACTCAAATCTGAAATTTTGAGCTCCAAACTGCCTGAAAAGAAATATTCATGAAATCGGCTTTCCAAATCGTTCCATAAATGGACCGAATTCGGAGGTAAACAGGTGAACCACGTAAATGCTGCCCCTGATAAAGACAAAGGGAATAGTCTAATTTTTAGCCCGTCGGACTAGGCCGCTTCACCGCACTGCGCGATAAAGCGTCCAACATGCTTCAGGGTGGTAATAGAATCATCCCCAGAGAATTTGGCAAAGTCCAGGACTCTAAAATTATGAGTGTAAGGCATGCGATCTATATAATCAGGGTACGGCTTTCTGTAGCCGATAACCTTCCCTTTTGGTTGTATGCCGAATTGGTCTCTCAAAACGGCTGAGATCTGATCGGCCCAGTTAACGTTATCGGCCGTTGGCATAGCAGGTCCTTGATAATGTCGGTCATAATCGGCGCCCCGCCCCGAGTGCAAGCTCGGGTTGCCAATTATCTTTGTCTTTGTTGGCACACGACCATCCGATCGCGTCGATTATGCCGGTTTGAGCTTAAACCTTTGGGGCAAATGGTTGAGTATGTTACTACCCTATGTGGACTGGGTTTCTTAGCGGGGTAGACTCTTGTGGGAATCTCTCGGAGCCGATCGGCTGTGAAACCGATTGGGGAAAGGCGTAGAACGGAGCCGACGGAGGCAAATTGATTGATGCATCCATCCTAGCGGCATCGGTATAGGCGTGGTAATAGCTCACCCCGCTTGACCAAGGGTCCCTAGGCAAAATGACTGTGGGTTGTGTGGGCATCATGGTGGGGGGTGAGGTTACAGCCGATGGTTTAGGATCGGCCATTGTGCTCTGCGTATTTTGTGATATTGAAAAAACAGGATAATTTGGCAGAGCTTGCAGTGGGTCGAGCAGGCTTCCTGACGAGGCTAACTCCTGGGCTATAGATTTGACACTATTCGCTATCATCGGCTTGAGTGTTGTAACAAGAGCCGATGATTGGTTTATTAAGGCGTGGTGCACAGACTGATTAATCATAGCCGATAATTCGGCTTGAGCAGCGATATCGGCTTACGTTCGTTACACCCGCACGCCCGAGCGTTGACCGTCGGCAGGGCGGATTTTTGAGTGACGCCACGTCTTGTCTTCTGATAGCAGCTTAGCATCATCTCTTCTAGCGTGGCCTTCCGAGCTTCAATCTCTTGGCGTTGCTCCGCAGATAAATCGTCCATTGTTGGGACGATTATAGCTTCTGAGTTGAGATCTGATGGCGGAATCGACTTCCCTAATGAAGATATTGCGTGTCCCACCGGGCGTGCCAAGAGTGTGTTGGCGTCAAAAACTTGAGGTAGGGTTTCTGACAGCAGCACACCAGACGAACACCTGGTTTAAGAGCGTGTCGGTCGATTTGACCTATAACCGACAAGGTAAAATATAAAATTTACTCAAAAGCCGATCGTAATGATCAATCGGCTTAGACCCAATCAGCTTGAAGCCGATTAAGATCAAAGTAACAAGGTAAGTCTAATTAGCCGATCAAGGCTAATCAGAGGATAAAGGTAGATTGATTCTGAAGAAGGCGATGCGCAACAAAATCAGAATAAATCAAACCTGGGGTGTAATTGAAGAAGATCAACAATCGGCGATGCGCAACTTTATTGACCAAGATTGATTACAGAGACTAAATTACAAAAACTACTCCTAGTCGACAGGAAGAAAGTAAAAGCTAGTTGATTGTATTGTGTTGATGATTTTCTTCGCAGCTTGCTTTGATCCTTCTTTTATACCTTTGGCCGATAGTATCCTGTTACAACACGATTTAAGCCCGTATCCGTATCGGCCTTATTTTGAACAGTTATTTCCTAAAAATCTTGCTGTTAGCATAAATACCTCCAAACTTTCTTAACTTGTCTGTTAACGTCCATATCTTTGATTTCATTGCCGATTATGGTTAGATTTGCCAAATTTTGGTGCAAATAGGACCCTAACTTAGGTTTGGCAAAATGCAGTAACAAACCAAAGCCGGATCATGGGTGCGTGCCAGTACCAAACACTGATTAAACATTTGCGAAATTTGTAGCACCGACTGATGAGTAAACCCCAGAAAGGATCCGAACACGTCTTTCAGCAACTTTCAGAAAATGTTTACAAGCAGAATTTGTACATATGAAAGCGCTCAAAAGCAAGAATCATGTATCTAAACTATTTCAGATCTCCGCCAGCAGGTTCTGTGATCTCACTACGAAAGTCGGATGCAAAAAAAGAAATATACAAAACTTGTGCTGATATGGGTTCAGCATTAGCTGGAACAAACACACTACAGTAGTGAGCACAAAGATGCTGGAATAACACTGCAGGGGACTGCACATAGGAATGGAAGCTACTTCAATTAACTTGCTTAGATATGCCCCAAACTTCCAATTTGTTAAGCAGTAATCACCAAGGAGAAAAGGATGTATATGCACCATCGTAGATCCAAAAGATTGTAATGAAATAAACCATGATTCTGAGGGTAATTTCCAGAGGCCCGATAAAAACCCAACACCTTTATATTAGGAACATTTCGACCATCACCTTCAACTCATCAACTGTATGCCAACAAATTAACACATATACATGCGGCAGAGCAGGTGTTCCAGCAAAATCATGGTGCAACTATGAACCATTCCAGGTAGATTCACCTCCCGTTAGTGGCACAGCAGCATCAACAACATACTGTTTTGACATACTATTCTTCCTGCGATGACGGTGGCTGTAGGTCTAACTTGTATGCCTGAATGTCCATTGGTGAGATAAGGACGTTTCCCTCCTGAGCTACATCACCAATTTGCTCGAGATACCCCTAGCATTTCAGGGTCATCATGTAAGAGATTCAGAGAAGTTGCCTTCACATTCAGAACTGACAGATCTTTGAACAATGTCGAACAGATTTACAGGCTCTTCTCCAATACTTGTACACTGTAAACCACCCCTTTTGCAGTACGATGGATCGGCCAGAGAATTGTTAGTATCTAACAAAAGCCAGATGCAAATATTTGTTTCGACAAGATGCTATTTCGGTAGTAGCAACCACAGTCAGTGCACGGATGCTAGACTACTCGCTAGACAACTCGCTAGTTAATTAAACAGCCGTGCCAATTAAGGAGGAAACAATTGGACTAAATCCCGGGTGGTGTAGCACCTGGGAGCCGTTGCATCGCCATACCGCGCCTGCAGGCTGCTGCACCAGGCAGCGTCTTCGAGCGACGAATTTGCCGTGTCGTAGAGCCATTTCCGCAAATACAGAAGACCGATGACTATTCTTGTAATAAAATTTTTAAGAGGTGCCAATACAATAAAAATTTCATACAGTGATGTTTGAGTTCGTTGGTATTTTTCTTCCCATATACTAAGCCGGACTTAAATACACAATTTTAACACTCATAACCTCTCGACCAATATGATGCATCAGTGAATTTAATTGTAAAATTCCTTGAGTCTTCTCCGAATAGGATACTGTAATTTACATAGGCCGCCTCTTTTCGTGTTTAATATCTCAATTGGATTCCAAACCAAATTAAGGATCTGTTTGGGGAGCTGCGACTGGGCTAAAAAAACTGCTTTTGATTTGCTGGGCTGTAAAGCAGCTATAGCTGGCAGCTGTGGCTTTTATTGTTATGTTGTTTGGTAAACTAGTTGTTGCAGCTGTGGTTTTTGGGGACGAACCGAGCGGGGAGGTAGTAACATAGTGAAGTACAGCGCCGTCCGAGTGGAGAGGTGACGTGGAGACGGTGAAGCGGGGTGGTGAAGGTCGGGAAAGCGGAGCGAGCGAGGTGGGAGGTGGTCAAGCGAAGTCACAGTTGAAAAGCTCCTCCCCAGTAGCTTCAGCTTTTTGGGGTGTTTCTGTTGTGGTTTAACTTCCCAGCTGCTTTGCAGTCATGCTGTTTGGGGGAACTTTTGGCCCAAAGCTGAAGCAAAGCTAAACCACAGCCCCCCAAACAGTCCCTAAGCATGTGATCCCTGTTGCAGAAGCCCCGGTATATTTGGTCCTTAGTGTTTTTTTTCGCTGTTGGCCTTCTTCCAAACAAAATAGCAAATCTAACTCTTTTCTTGATTACGGAAGCACCAATGGACCGTAGATAACTCTTCTTGATTACGGAAGCAATCTGTCGTGGTAGACAACACGTGTCGCTTGTCTTTTGTTGTTGAAAAGAGAGCTAAATTTGTAATTTTATTTAAAAACACCAAGAGTGAAAAGAAAAAAAAACAGATAGAGCAAAGCTTCTATTGCTGTAAAAGGACAAATTTTGTCTTTTGTATGTACCGATGCTTTCCTACTTACAGTTTTACAGAGCCTATGCTCTTCCGATCCACCAGCATCCAGCACGTTGATTGTGTGAGAATAGAGGGAATAATTATATATGGACGCCGAGGTACGTAGACATTTGGGAAATGGAAAGGTCACCTTTCTCGTTTAGAGTTCTGTTGAAACTCAATTTCCACGTGGAAAAATATTTTGAATATACATCCATGCATGGCAACAATTCACCACAAGCAGGAGCAGATTCATTTTCCTCGCTAGAGTCTTAGGCCGTGTTTGGTACAGCTTCAGCTCCATTAGATCCGTGGAGTTGGATATTCTTAGCTTTATCAGGTTTATGGAGCTAGAGCTGTGGACTAAAAATATAAACTTAATTCATTTTATTTTAGTCTACAAGTTTCAGATCTGAGATAGAGTCGGGATCTGGAGCTCTATCAAACAGGGCCTTACTTGGTGACACCTTGGGATCCGTGTATGCAGGACGGATCCAAGTGGGGTACCGATATACATCAGCACCTCTAAAAGTTTGAAAATATCATGACATCACTTGTTCAGTGGATCAAATTTGTTATTGAATTGATTATGATTTTGATGGTTCATGATTTTGTAAGACATTTGAACTATTTATTATATTATACTTTTAACAAATTTTAAATATATATGTCGAATTTATGAATTTACAAAACCATTATACAAGACTATAGAGCTATACGTGTGAAGTGTGCACCTCCATTGAAAATATTCCAGTTCCATCACTGCTCGTATACATAGTATAGGAACAACCGAAGGATACAATTAGGTACAGCTAGCTTGAGGTTACCCTTAAATTAAAAAATTTAAGGACAATCTCATTTGATGCTATGCGTTATCATCTTCATCCACTACACTCGTCCTCTTCACTCTTCAATACTCACTTCCCCTGCCCCTTTCTTCCTTTCTAACATAAAAAAATTAAATAAAAAATTTTAACTTTGAAAAATTAAATAGGAAGTTTTGACTTGAAATATTCAACTTGGGGATTTTCAATTCGGAAAAAATAACTATGAAAAAATTCAACTCTGGAAGTTTCAAATTAGAAATTTTAAACTAAAAAAATTTTGAATATGCAAATTTTCAACTTATAAAATTTCAATTTGGGAGCTTTCAAATCAGAAAATTTCAACTTGGGGAATTTAAATGAATAACTTTCAACTAGGAAAATTTTAACTTGAAAAATTTCAAATTAGAAAAATTTTAAGTGGGGAGTTTTAAAACTTTCAGTTCAAAAAATTTTGATTAAAAAATTTAGTTCAAAAGTTATCGATTAAAAAAAATTCGGTTCGTAACTTTTGATTTGAAATGTTTTGACTCAAATAACTTTCGGTCCGAAATGTTTCGATCCAAGAAACTTTTGGTTTGAAAAATTTTGATTCAAAAACTTTTAAAAGTGGTTAAAAAATACTTTTTATTCAAAAACATAGGGTAAATTTAAAAATAAAAACTTTTTTGAGAGTAAGGGAAGTGGGATGAAGGAAATACCGCTAAGTGTCATGACGAGAGAGTCTTTGAAGGAGAAGAGAAGTAGAAGAAAGAAGAATATGCTGTCACATATCACAACGAGAAGTCGTCCTCACTAAAGATTTAACGAAAATACCCTTAAATTATCAATTCCTATAAATTTCGATGCCAGTTCGTTCTGGCAGTTATGTTGTTCGGGATTTGGAACTTTTGGTGTGAGAAGGTTCTTTTGTGTACTTGTGTCCTAATAAGCACCAGTATGAAACTACTCAGTTACTTATCAGAGTTTGTAGGAGAGCCTTCGAAATATAGATATAAATAGATGAAAGCGAGATAGATTATTGGATCCTTAACACTGGTACATGTATGGGAACAAAGAATTAAAGCTATCGTTTTTTCTAACCCTTTAAAATTCGTTTTTGATAAATTTTAGTCTCCTTTCATTCAAATTTGCAAAACTACCTCTCTCTCGGTGAGCTCGGAAGGCGTGACATACGACACGAGTCACCTGCTGCGTCGAGGGAGCTCAGCAGCTTCCTCGAAGGTAGGTTTTGCGTTGGGTGGTGTGGAAGGAACCAACAGGCACTTTTTGCGCTTTGTTGCCGTGAAAGCAAGCGTGCGGAAGGCTTAAAAGCCTTTCGCGATAGGACAGAGAATAACAAGTGAATTTGATTAATGAGCATTTTAATTAAGTGCTTAATTGATAAAATATAATTAAATTAGTGATTAATTAGCAGAGTTGATTCCTACTATGGAAGGGGAGCTCGGCAGGAATCTTGACGCGATCGGTGAGCTTATAGGGTTAAATCTGTAAATAATTTTGAAGAAAGGCTATATTTAAAAAGATCGTTCGCAGGAGGTTAAAAAAGCGAAAATTTCACAAGAATTTGCTTTTGTTCCGCATTGATGCAACGAATTAGTAATTGGTTGGGTTGTTTCTGTCAGAAGCGATGGATAATCGGACGGCTGACACAAGCCACCACCTCCGCCCCCACACATGACACACCATCGCGAATTCGCGATAACCCCCGACCCCGAGCGAGCCAAAACCACATACTCACAAAGCGGGGAGAGCCGAAGAAGCCCAGGCTCTCGAGTTCTCAGCCATGGAGGTGGCCGCCCTCTCCACCTCTCGCCCTCCCCCTCTCCTCTCCACCGCCCCCGCCCACTGCCTCCGCCTCCGCCTCCTTCCTCCTCGCTCCGTCTCCGGCCGCCGCCTGCGCCCCTCCACCCGACTCCGTGGTATCCTCCTCCTCCCCTTGCGTCTGGCGAGACACCCACCCGCTCGAATTCGCGACCTGTTGTATCGATTTCTGAAAGTGATGTTGACTTCATATGTGTGCGTGTGGTGCGGCTTCAGGGTTGGGATGTGTGGGAGATGGCGTCGCGTGGAGGGGTTCGGCTCATAAGAACGGGATGCTCATGAGAAGCAGCTCGTCAGGTTTAACGTACTTCTGTTGTTTTATTTCTAGGTTTACGATTACCTTGTTTGATTGGAGATTGCAGCGAATTTTTCTGTAATCCGCAGCCTCTGTGGAGCCCGCGACTCAAGAAGTGGGTACAGAGAGTTCAAGGGAGTGGAACGGGGATGCGATACGCCGGCGTTTCCTTGATTTCTATGCTGCCCGTAGCCACAGGATCCTCCCAAGCTCGTCCCTTGTGCCCGATGACCCGACCGTGTTCCTCACCATCGCCGGGATGCTTCAGTTCAAGCCTATATTTCTTGGCAAGGTGCGTCAACATTAGAACAATCATTTCTGAAATTCTGGTTGCCTCGTTGTAGTGTTTTGTTTTTTAGAAGGTGGGAAATGTTGCGCAAAAAGGATAGTTTTTCGCTCAAATACGTACCCTAGGAATTCACGCAGCAACACATGAATCCCAACTAGTTAAATATAACAATCTATATACTTTCACTTTAATGTTTCAGTCAATGAACACAATTCTTAACGTTATTTTCTGTCCATGATAATATTTATGCCTATATGGATGAATTCATTATCAAATTGTTAGCTTCTTAATAACATTGCAGGAACCCCATCGCTTTTTTCTAGATCATGTGAGACCACACTATGTTGCATTCTGCACCTGTTTCTTTTTACTTCATGATGAGGCCCTTGTATCTCATACGCTAGGAACCTAGGCGTGTACCATGTGCCACTACCTCCCAGAAATGCATACGAACAAATGACATTGAAAATGTGGGGCGCACATCTCGACATCAGACCTTCTTTGAGATGCTTGGGAACTTCAGTTTTGGCGATTACTTCAAGGAGGAAGCAATCGAATGGGCATGGGATCTGACAACCAAGGAGTATGAACAATTCCTTTATTCTTCATGGAGCATGATCTCCATAGTGGTAAATTTTAAGCTGTTCATCTGAAAAAGTTTGCCATGTGTCTGCTTGTTGCCATAGAAATGTTGTTCACACACACATACCAAACGCATTATTGTGTCAGGTGTCATCTTTGGGTTGTCCAAATACATTATTATGTCAAGCTTCAGCTAGTCTTAAACTGCTCTTATTTTACCTCGCAATGACAATACTTGCGTTACATGCTATGAGGTGTCAGGCAATCATTACTTTTGTAATTATGTTTCATGTTGTGTCAGTGCTTGTTACACCCAACATTTCATGTGCTCAAGATATTACCACCATTTACAATTTTCATCACTTTCAATATGATTTTAACTATAATTTCAGTAAGCATTCTAAAACAATTAACACCTCTACTAAATAATACCAACAGGAATTTGAATAACAACATAAATAATAATAAAAACAATAATAAACCTTGGAACCATGCGCCCAAGCACACCCGAGTCCACGCGCTCGGGAACACCCAAGTCTTCGCACTTAGGTACGCCAGATCACATGCACCCAGGAGCAATCTTTACCTCTGGCGACAACGATAATCAAGAATATAGAGAATTAAATAAACAACGAAACTCCTCCATTAACATTAAACTCCAGCTAAGTTCATACGACCATTATTATGAATATGATGTTCACAAATTAAACTAGCCCATCACTTTATTATCTCAAGAGTGATCACCAATACAAGATAACTGTGGAAAATGAGAGACAAGAGACATAATGACACTACTCTCATCCTATGCATGTTGCTTTCAATGATCACCTAAAACATTAAAATAAGCAAGGGTTAGTCCACAATTCAACAATTACATAATAAAACAATAACATAACTATTTATCACATTAATCTCATCAATCATTTTTTTTTATCATTAGACATGCAATGCAAATCTGTCTACATGCTTATATGCTCATCACATAGCGTATAACGATATCGCTGAGTGCACACCCATCGGTGTCGCACCCTCTCAAATCCCTCCATCCCATGAAGGTGCCTATCGAAGTAGATCTTTCATGTCTACACCAAGTAGGCTATAGAGATCCACACAGGTCACCTCTTTCCATCATGAATGCAATATATGCGAATAACATGATTTATCAATATTAACATATTTTATCATCTCTGTTAATCTCATCATCATATTATTCTTATAATAAATGAAAGAAATCATGTAAAGGAATATGATAACAAATTCCCAACAAGAACAATAAGAATTAACAACTCATATCATCGTTCTACCATGTACTTGCCTTTCTATCCACGAAGAACATAATGGTGTGCGGTTGAAGCCAAACCCATAGTCACAACTCATACATTAGGTAAACCCATCTCAAAAACATGACATAGCAGTACATACATCAAACATAAAATATCGCTCCTACTCAAAATACCAGACTTTCCCTCTCGTCGGAAAATTTCCCCTTTGATGTCCTAGCGGTCGGAAGACCATAACTCATAGACTACACAAGGTTGTCTACAATTTTCTAGTTATCTACATTTTCCTATTAATTCATTTAACCCCTCGTTTCCAGCCCCGAAGATCGATCTGTTGTTTTATTGAACAATAGTCTTCACAATTTCGTAACTATTTTTACGCAACTCCAAATGTAGCAAACCATAGCATCTCTGGAATCTAGGGAAAATTATCTAGCTTTCTCTAGTTATGGACAGAATTTAATTCGGCCATTATCTAGCCCTAAACAACAAATTACCACAACTGCTCTCAACAGCGACCGATTACTGGACAACCATAACTTTCAAACCGCTTCATCAAATTTTATATTTTTGTACTCTAATGAAACTTTGGACCATAACCTACATTTTTCATAACCTGGACATGCCATGAAACTGACCGTAAGTATCCAAAAACTCACCCCGAAAACAGAGACCACTATTAAACGAGTATTGATCTCTCTCAAACTCCGTCTCAGTGCTCCCCAACTACCTCATCTACCATCAAAACGACCATATATTGCTCCACTGCAGCATCAACATGGAAAATGACAATCTAGGGTTTATACCTGTGTCTCGAAGTTCCACCGAAAACGTCGATGTTGGCGATCCTCCGCGATCCCCACACGTTCTCTGCTCTTTCACGCTCCCTGAAACTCCATGTCCCCCAAGATCCTCGACAACTGCACACGGTGACGCAAACAAATCTTAGATCGGATGCACGGTTTGATGAGGAACGCGAAAAGGCGGAGGGATACGTCATCGGGTCGCGTCCTAGTCACGGCCGACGCAGTGCATGCGCATCCTAGTGTAGTTTGGCTGGCGCGGCGGGGTGCACTCCTTGACGAGGACGGCGGCGTGGCAGCAGTCGGTGGTCGGTTCGACGGCGTGGCGCGGCCGGGGCGGTGGCCAGGGCAGCAGGGTGGCGGCGGCTTGGCTGGGACTAGGGTAGCTGCCTCCCCCCACCCTTTATTGCCGTCCGGGACGAGTTCAGCTCGACACGAACACCGAAGCCGAATCTACCGGCGGCCCTGCCCACGAGGCTCTTTTTATCCAGGATATTATAGTGCTACCATTCATTCTGTTTGTGATCTTTGTTCAGGTATGGATTACCCCCAGAAAGACTGTGGATTAGTGTTTTTGAAAATGATGATGAGGCATTCTCCATTTGGCACAATGAGGTCAATTGTCTAAAACCTGCATATTTCAGCAATTTTGCATAGCTTCATTGTTTACCTGTTAGCGCCTCAATGAAATATATGATACATTTAACCACATCTCAGTTTTAATCCTGATGGTAACTAAACCTTGTGCATGACTAAGAACTAACGAAATATGTTCATGGTCAAGAAAGCTTTAAGTTTTATATAACTACTAAATCTTAGTAAAAAGAAGAGTAGAGATCCAATCTTATGGAATTATGAGTTCTCAGTAGTTGTTTTGAATTGTCAAGACTTGTATATTTTTTTCAAGAGGTGCAAGGAATCATATTTGGTATCATGACACATGACACGCAAAAGTTATTATGTTCCTCATCTAGTATTCAGTTAATCTTGTAGTGATAGATTTTATTTCTGCTTATTTCATCAAGGTTGGGGTACCAGCGGAACAGATAAAAAGGATGGGCGAGGATGATAACTTTTGGACTAGTGGTGCAACTGGACCCTGTGGCCCATGTTCTGAAATTTATTATGATTTCCATCCCGAGAGAGGATCCTCGAATGTGGTATGTAAAGATTCTGTGGTATTAGTGGTTAAGAAATCTTCAGTATTTGCTATTTTGCATGCAAGTGATTCTCTAATAACTGAAATTAGTGATGTTGATATAGTTGTGTGCAGGATCTGGGTGATGATAGTCGATTCATTGAATTCTATAATCTTGTCTTCATGCAATACAACAAAAAGGATGATGGATCTCTAGAACCATTGAAACAAAAGAACATCGATACAGGAATGGGGCTTGAGCGTATGGCATGCATTCTTCAAAAGGTAATGCTTATCAGTTCTTCAAATGATTTTATGACATCCTTTTTTGTCTTAAGGTATAATCCTAACTTAGAATGTTTGTCCATCATAGGTTCCAAACAACTACGAGACGGACTTGATTTTCCCAATTATAGAAAAGGCAGCAAGCATGGCGCTGATGTCCTACACTACAGCTGATGATGCTATGAAAACAAATCTTAAAGTGAGTCAATCTGGATCTATTACTTGTTTCATGGTAAATAAGTAGGATAGACATAACCTTGAAACTTTCTGTTTTTCTAGATAATTGGGGATCACATGAGGGCAGTTGTTTATCTCATATCAGATGGGGTCATTCCCTCGAATATTGGGAGAGGATATGTTGTTCGAAGGCTTATAAGAAGGGTGGTCCGGACTGGTAGATTGATAGGTATAAGAGGTGATGGGCATGGAAATTCTGAAGGTGCATTTTTACCCTCACTAGCTGAGGTAGTAATCAGCCTTAGTAGTGAGATAGATCCAGATGTTGAATCAAGGCGCAAATCAATTCTTGGAGAACTTCAAAGGGAAGAGCTGCGATTTGTACAGACTCTGGAAAGAGGTGAAAAGTTATTAGATGAACTTCTTGATGAGTCATTATTAAGTGCTGCTGATAATGGAGATAACCCTTGCCTGTCTGGAAAAGATGTTTTCCTTTTATACGATACATATGGTTTTCCCGTAGAGATTACAGCTGAAGTAGCAGGTGAACGAGGTGTTACTGTTGATATGAATGGATTTGATATTGAAATGGAAAACCAAAGGAGACAATCTCAGGCTGCTCACAACGTAGTCAAACTCTCTGTAGGAAATGAGACTGAGATTGTCAAAAGTATCCCCGATACTGAATTTTTGGGATACGACTCTCTTTCTGCAACTGCTGTTGTTAAAGGTCTTTTAGTTAATGGAAACCCAGTAGAAAATGTTTCAGAAGGTTCTGATGTAGAAATACTATTAGACCGGACACCGTTCTATGCTGAATCAGGTGGTCAAGTGGGAGATAATGGTTTTTTGTATGTGTATGAAGAGAAAGACGGAAAACAAAATGCAGTCATAGAAATCAAAGATGTTCAGAAATCCCTGGGAAATATCTTTGTTCACAAAGGCACAATTAAACAGGGTTCAGTAGAGGTTGGAAAGGAAATTGATGCTGCAGTTGATGCAAAACTGAGGCAGGGAGCTAAGGTATGAAAATTGCCCAGCTTTTTGATATTTTTTCTTGCATTCTATGAATACTTAATTGTTGGGGCATCTGTTTGCTTTTGCTGGGCTTGGGTGACATTTTTTTGGTTCTATTGTTTATTTGATTTATTTGAAATTTACGTTGACTTGAGTTATGTAATGACTTCATGAGCTTTCAACAAATTCCATTTTCTCAGGTCAAGACTTTAAACAAGGGAAATAGGAACATTTGTTGTAGATATTTTTTCTTTTGTTTGGTGACCGCTGACAGCTTAGCATACATTCACATAAAATTTCAGATTATCTTCAAAGATATTAGACATGAGGTCTTTATAACCTCAATTATGTGGCCTTTTCTCAGCATTCTGGAACATGATGATATTACTGTTACCTCGAAACAGAATGTTTGCATTTAGCAAATGCTCGTTCAGGAAGGCATCAGATGCAGCTTTTGCTATAACACCTACTTATTTTCATTTTCTTCTTTAACTTCTTTCTGTTTCCCATGCTGTCTAGGCCCATCATACTGCTACACATCTACTACAATCTGCTCTTAAAAGTGTCATTGGTTCAGAAACATCACAGGCGGGTTCCCTTGTGGCTTTTGACCGTCTGAGATTTGACTTCAATTTCCATCGATCCCTTTTTGAAGAGGAGTTAATGGAAATTGAATCACTTGTAAACCAATGGATTAGCAATGCAACACATCTCGAGACACAAGTGATGGCTTTGCAAGATGCAAAAAATGCTGGTGCAATTGCAATGTTCGGAGAAAAATATGGTGAACAGGTTGGTATTTTTTAATAAAAAAAGACACTAGAAATTAAGATATTACAGCAACATGGCTGCAAAGTTATGATAGTTCATGCATCTGAACTTAAATGAGCATAGAATGCTGAACAAACACATATACTACAATACAACTGCCAATAATTTATCCCATCATTTGATAATGTTTAAGTTTGTTCTGAATTCTAATAGGTCAGAGTTGTAGAGGTACCTGGGGTGTCAATGGAACTCTGTGGTGGAACTCATGTCAGTAATACTGCTGAGATCCGTGGTTTCAAGATAATCTCAGAACAGGGAATAGCTTCTGGAATCAGAAGGATTGAGGCAGTAGCAGGTGATGCATTTGTTGAGTATGTTTGTGCTCGTGACAACTATATGCGACACTTATGCTTGTTGCTTAAGGTATGATGATACTCATTATAGCAAGTTTGTGCTTTCCCTCCTGATTTATCACGTTTTGCTAGGCGAGTTGGGTAGCTGTACTCCAAGCATCTGATGGTTTTTATCTCCTGTTCAAATGGATTTGGCATTTGCCTTTTCCCGTGTATTGAAACCTGTTGTACACAGTACACTACCATCATGCCTCTCACGGTTGATCTGTTACAGATGCACAGAGTACACTAGGTAAAAGTGTTCGGGTTTAATCTGTGACCTGTTGCAGATGCTCATTTGTCTTTTTCCTGTTTAAACATCAAATATCTTTCAGCTGGGAATACTTAAATTAGCAATATTGTATTTCATATTTCACAGTGCACCTTCCTCATGTGAAGGTTGTGCAAGGTTCATAACATTGTGGGAACTGGACTTCTGGAAAAAAAAATTGTTGCATTTGACAATACTTCAATTTAAAATAAGCAGGCATAGGGGTACACATGCTTGTCCTAAACAGAAATAGTTATCTACAAATCACATGCTTGTTAGGAGCAATAGCTGACACCCTTTTTACTGTGTTCCATGTGGGTAGTGTGATTTAAAGTGCAACAGCAAGCTGTGCTGATCGTGTCATTCCGTTCGTTTGCATTTTGCAATAAATATTTTAACCGTGTAACTCACTTTTCAGGTTAAAGCTGAAGATGTGAACAGCAGAGTAGAAACAATTCTTGAAGAACTAAGAACAACCAGAAATGAAGTATCATCTCTACGCAGCAAAATTGCAGTGCTCAAAGCAGCATCTCTTGCAGGCAAAGCCACAACTGTTGAACCTCATAATGTCAGGTACTTGCTTCTCAGCTGTTGCCATTTTTATACTCCATGTTACTATTTGTCCAGACTTTACAAGTGTTGTGTGTTACTATTAGAAACTATCACTCGACATAAGCAATATATCCCAAAATTTGTGTTCTGTAGGATTGTGGTTGAGAACATGGGGGACGTGGATGCTGATGGGCTGAAAAGCGCCACTGAGTATCTCGTAGATACCTTGCAAGACCCTGCTGCGGTGATTTTAGGTTCAAGTCCAGGAGATGGAAAAGTTAGCTTGGTTGCTGCCTTCAGTCCTGGAGTCGTCAAATTGGGTATGCAGGCAGGGAAGTTCGTGGGTGGTATAGCCAAACTTTGTGGCGGAGGCGGGGGTGGCAAACCTAATTTTGCCCAAGCTGGTGGGCGGAAGCCAGAGAACTTACCGGATGCCCTTGAGAAGGCTCGAGATGAAATTGTTGCAGCAATATCATCAAAATCCAGTTAATTTTTCACCCCATACATGGCAGGATATGATTCAAAAGGATAATGTCATTTTCTGGAATTGCAATAGTTTCTTTTGGTAACCATGACACATTTTTGGATCTCTCCTTCCTAGTGGTGTACGTACTGGTGTAGGTGAATGTTCATTTTAATCATTTTGTAGCTAGGTGGTAAAACAAGAGCAATCCATAATCCATACAAAAGCGTATTTCAGTCTTAATGATCTGTAAATGCTGCTGTATATCCGTAAGTGAAGCAAATGAAGCTGTCGTGCATAAACTGTTAGCTGCAGTATACTTTTTCTGTTTATTCAGTTCGTCCTCTGATTTTCCTACATGCACATAGTCCTCGTTTAATGAAATAAGGATGCTTTTATTCAAATGCAAAATCCATTTCCCCTCCTGTGCAAAGTTGAAACCCTAACAGGACTATAGTTATCACTCGATGTCGATGATACTTAACCCTAAACGGATCGATGGAAAATTGGTGGAATGCCACTCAAAATAATGGTGAGTGGTGACCCTCGAAACATCACTGCAATAATGGATCTTCATACTATAAGGACACTTCTAATGCATGGTTTCTATAACCATATTTAAAAGTATCACATCATCAATAAATAGTATTATATACTACATCTCTAACCCTGTGTATCTTAATACTAACATCAAGTAAATATCATGAGACATATAATGTGGTTGGATACAGACCTCTCCTCAATACCATTAATCATAGATAGCATGTTGAAGAAACTGCTGACATGATAGTATTGGGACTACCCTGACACTCCAAAGAAATGTAGATGCACAAAATACCCTTTCTCATCCTTTATTGCATTTTCCTGCCATTTCATTTTTCTTAGCCACACAAAATTACCTTTTTGCCCTTGGTTGGACCATATTCAGGTTCTGTATACTATCACGAATTCACAATATATGCTATCACTAAATATGCTGTAGACCTGTAGTACTACTAATACTTTCAAAGATAATTTTTAATCGTCATTTACTTGTCTTTTGAAGGAAATTGTTGATGTTTGCGTCAGTTATGTGCTAATTAATCTTGTTAAGTGTGCCTTTATTATAAGAGAAAATTTGGTCTATGCCACTGATGTTCTCTTTTCTGGATTTTATCATTGTCTTTTGCCTTATTGGTTTTATGCTATCGGAATCACAAACTTTGTTTGAAAATGCCACTAGTGACTCAACTTTTCTCAAAATACTAGAGTAGCTCTTACCATTTTCTTCTTCTCCCTCTTCCCTCTTGTATTCTCCGCATTACCCATCTCTATATTTCTCTCCTTTTCTAGGTGTTTGTTGAAATATTGATATGAGAACGAGTAAAATGACAATTGAATATAATTTTTTTGTAAATTGCAAAGGACATAAGAGTCATTTCAGCTTGGTCAAAGCCCTTTTGGTGTTGTCGGAGTGGCAATCTCCAAAGAAGTATGCCGTTCTGATGGCATAAACCAATAAAGTAAAAGCGATGGCAAAATCCAAAGGCCCGAAAATATCAGTGGCATAGATCAAATTTTCTCTTGTTACGACTAGTACTTTCATAGCGAAATGTGCTTTAGTACAACTAATTCTTGGCTGCATCAGCAATGGCTATGATACAGTTAGGACAAAGCCACCCGAGGGTGCGCACCAACTCGGTTGGTCCAACAGGAATAGCATGAAAGGTCCAACCCCTTGCTCCAAGGGCAAAAAGGTCATTTCGCCTTACAAAGAAAATCAAATAGCAGAAAAATGCAATAAATGATGGACATGATATCCAATAGCAGAAAAATGCAATAAATGATGGACATGATATCCTGTGCTTCAACATGTCTAAAAGAGTGTTCTAGTGCGAAGGTCAATTTTTGAAGTGGTATTTCGAGAGTGGCCTTTCTTTGGATTGGTATTTAACTTTTTTTTTTGTCGGGAAATGTCATGATCCTAACCTAGATTCGTATCAGTGTGCTTCCATGGTTCAAAGTTGAAATAGTGTCTGGATTCTATTGCACTTATCTATTCAACAAAATTCAGTGCTCATAGCCCCGAAGATTAAAACATCTAAAGATGATTATAGTGATTCGAGGTTCAAACGCTTTAAAAGACCAAATTGAGCTAGCACAAACGTCCAAACACGCACGAGTAACGACATGCTCCATATCTCATCCATCTCCATGGCAACAATTCACCACGCGTCGTTCACCCTGAAACTCAAGAGGAGAGCGGTGTGTTGTGGAAGTGCGGGCAAAAAACAATCGGTCACAACTCACGTGCGCTGCGCCTACTCCCCCGCGACACTATCGCCTCTCGTCGGTCATGTGGCTGAGCACCACCAGGTTGGGGTGGGCCTAAGCCGCTAGCTCGCATCGTAAAATCAGCCTACTTACCTGTTTGCGAAATCCCATCAGCGGCGAGTATTTTGAAGCAACCTAGCCTGCAAAGCCCGCTGGGTCCACGCACGTGTCACCTGCAATCTCCTCAACTACTTCTCTAGCCTCGCCCAATCGATTCACTTCAAACCCTAGCCGCCACCTCCATTGTCGGTGAGGCCACCTTTGGCTAACTCCTCCGTAGTCACCCCCATTGTCGGCGTGGCTGCCTCCTTTGTCGTCGCCTAGTGCAACCGACTCCTCCACCGTCACTCCCATCATTAGAGCAGATGCGTCCTTCACCGTCCCCTCCATCGTCAGTGCAGCTAGCCCGCCGCTGTGGAAATCTTGTCCAAAAATCTCCTCTTTTGAATTCTTGGTTTTTTTTCTTGTGATGTTTGATTTGGGTGTGGTTCGTGTGGTGGTTTTTTTGCGTGTAGGAGGAGGTGCGGGTGGAGAGGATGGAGGAGAAGAGGCTAAGGTACTGTCATCGTCGTGCTCAGTCGCAGCGGGGTTCTCTCCCTTTTGCCACCCGTCCTCGAACATTGCCTTCGATGTAAGAGGTGCTCCCCCTCCTCATCGAAACTTGACCAACTTTTGTGGGATTCATGTGTTGATAAAGGAATGGTTGCCTTTATTTGTGTCCAAAAGAATATGTTCTTGCATATCTCACTTACAAACATTTATGAATATACTTGATGATAAAAGTTCAGTATATGACCACATCAAGGATCATCTAATCCAAAAGCATAATTACCTTACATATTTATTGTTTTCAGTATGACTGTAACATAGATATGTGATTGTACAGGACTATTACCTAGATGGGTCAAATTCTATCTCAAAATTCATTGACCTTTTAACCAGATATACCCTCATTACACATTTTGACACATATTTGGTCACACAGCAATCTAAAACACAAAACACAGAACAGAGCAAGATCTACTCACTTATTTGTTCCCATATAACAAAGCACATATAAACACCTAACTCTATGTGGATATAACATATAGTATTCTGGCTTAAGCATTCGATTCATAGAACCAACATAGAATCACATAACTAAAGGATTCTATCATAGCCAAACTGATCCAAGACTAATGATTCAACAGGACTCAACACTTACTGATATTCACACGACCATGGATCAGAGGTTGAGCTCAACAAAAGAATTGCCTATTACTGCATTTTCACTTAATTCTTCTAATTGGATAGAGTATAATTATTATTGAGACTCAAAACACATAACAATTATGATTTGCACAAACATAAACAATTGGGATTTTTTTTGTATGGTAAATGGGATCCTTCAATTCCTTCCTTTTACTGAAAGCTTAGAAAGAAGGCATGGCTCTAGAATTGAAAAGTGCATAATAATCTTTGATTAAATTGTCCTGTTGAATTCCCATTGCATACTGTACAATTCCTTTCTTCAAGCAACATGTACAAGTTGTAATGTTGTATGTAGTAATATTACCTCTGTAGGTATTGTGCATGTATTGTCTATGGGAGCTCAAGAGGTAGGGCTAGAAGTTGGCCATGTGTCACCGCATGCTGCACAAGGAAGAGATGTTCATGAATAAGCAGGAGTCTCATCAAGCAGTTTGTTGGTAGTGAAGCGAAAAGCCCTTGTGATGAAGCGGCAGAAGTCCCTGGTAGCTAAGCGGCTAAGGTCACCGGTAATGAACATAGTGAGGTCTCTAGTGGTAAGGCTTATGTTGTCTCTAGTATCGCAGTCCCGATCTTTGACATGGGCGAGGTCCCTATCTGCAATGTCTCCGTCTCTTGGGAGTGCGACACGGACGAGGTCCCCATCCTCAATGTGTCCGTCTCTTGGGACTGCGACACGAATGAGGTCCCCATCCGCAATGTCACCATCTCTTGGGACATCAACACAGGTGAGGTCCCTATCTGCAATGTCTCCACCTTTTAGGGAAACAAGAAGTGGTCTTGGGAATGGTAAGCTTTGAATCTGTTGCCATTAGTTTGCAATGTTTCACTTTAACTTAAGGACAAGGCATGCAAAACCTACCGTTGTTCAAAATATGTATATATGGAGGAACAACAAAAAAGTAGTAGGATTATTAATCTTGAGTTTAGTTATATATGTGTTTATGTAGGGAGGTTTTACCTTAGCATGCATGGTCTTGTACATTTTTGTAAAGTTAAGCTGAAAAAGATGCATGCTAGGGTTACAAAGCAGAGGTTTTTTTTATCCTAGCGATGTAATCATAGTTGATTTGCCATTGTTGTTTATACTTGATCTTGTCGTAATATATGCTTCGATGCTAATAATTTAGGATCTTCATATACAACAAGAAGACGCAAACTAAGATAAGATATCTGGACTAATTTTGAGCCTATATATGCTGTGGGAAAGTTGTAGGAGCTCAGTGCGTTCACTGTAACAGATATTTTAATGCTACACAAGATAATGGCACAAGTACTAATGAGGACATCACTACTAAAGTGCAAGATCCAACTAGTATAAAAGGTCCAATGACACAAGCGCATGCGCGTCGCCTTGGATAACATGTGAATTTGTTTCTCGGGCAAATTAATTATTTAATTATAAAATAAATGATATTGACTAATGATTGTTGCTTGCTTGTTACTACTTGTGAGGGAATTCTTGAAGAATTTGTTGATCAATATTTGGCCAAGGAACGGATGAGCCAAGGAAGTGGACTACCTATTCATGCACCAAGTAACTCCATGTGCCACCCAATTTATACCCAAACTAATGTCAACCTTGAGGGACAAGGGGTTGCATGGAAGTAGGGCTGTAAAAAAGCTCAAGGTTGTAGGATCAAGGATAACGGACTAGAGGGGGGTGAATAGGAGGTTTCTAAATTTTTTGATTCTAATTTGCAATTAATGAAATCACTAAGCTAGAGAGGCAATAATTGTAAAATTATAATATGGTCTCTAGGGACATCTAAATCACTATAGCAATTTCAAATAGAGCAATAAATGATTCTTAGCACTAATATTTTACTCAATTTGCAAGTAATGAAAATTTAGCACAAAGATGATAAAAGCAAGTCACAAGAGAATTAGACAAGAATATTTATCCCGTGGTCTCGGAGACTTGCCGGTCTCCCCTACTCCACATTGAGGTGACTTGAACCACTTCAAGCCAGCTCTTCTTGCTTGAGCCTTCCTCGATCACTAGAGGTAGCTCTTCACCACTCCGGTTAAGCGAGCTCCTTGCCTTCACAAATGATCGGGTCTTCTCACAATCTTCTTTGAGAGGATCACCGATGCCACACTCCTCCAAGCCGTCTAGGAGGCGGCAACCTCCAAGAGTAATGAACTTTGATGTTTGCTTGAGGTGAATCAAGTGTTAAATGGCTCAACCAAAAATTTCTCTCTTGAATGTAACTCAACTACTCCTCAAGAATGAATTCAATTCAATTTGAGTTGGAAAGGCACACTAGAGCTCAAAGATATGCAATAGGAGTTCAAGAGAGCAAGAATGCTGCATATGGGGGTGTATTTATAGCCCTCATCAATTGTGCTAGCCGTTGCTATCAAACCCCTGAAAAATTCAGGGTGGCCGGCACTACTGCCCATCTGGGGCCGGTACTGTCGGCCTTAGGTTCAACGGTCGACTGTAGACATTAAATGCGCTGACACACTAGCCGTTACCCTGAGGTCGACACTACCTCCCATGCTAGGCCGGTAGTGCCGGCCGAGCGGCAGTATCGCTCGCAAGAGGTCGGTAGTGCCGACCGACCTAACCTCAGAAACAACCTTCTCTGGAAAAAAACTACTGCCCCTACTGCCGATTGAGCGACAGTACTGCTCATACATGGTCGGTACTGCCAGTCGAGCGGCAATACCGCCCTCAGATGGTTGGTAGTGCCAGCTGCGTTCTGATAAAAAACACCCATTTTTGTAAAATAAGTACCGGGCCTTCGACCGGTACTGCTAACCTGAGCGGCAGTACTGCACTACCATGGGCGGTAGTGCTGGTCTAGACTGGCTAGAGGTAAAAACACTCATTTTGTTTTGTCTCAATTTAAAAACATCAATTTTGAATATTGATTGAGCTATTTTCACTGAGCACAAATCAAACTACTGATCAAAAATCCCTCTTAATAATACGGCATCTATCCTAATAATCCGATCTTTTCTTCCAAACTCCGAAATCGGCAAAAAGACTATGAAAAGTCCTTAAATTTATACCTCATCTCTTTAGCTGGACATAATGATCTTCTTTTAGCCTTATGTTCACACTTCATTATTTTTCTTAACTAGGTCCAACTTGTCTTCAATCACACTTAGAGAAACATTGTTAGTCCTATAAGCGTGATTGTTATTAATTACCAAAACCAAAATAATTTAGGGGCCTAGATGCTTTCAAAGGCTCGCTAACTGTGAGAGCTCAACTCGTTCCAGACTCGATTCGAGCTCGGCTCGAGCCTCAAACGAGAAGAGCTCAAGCCTACCCTCAAGCTCGTGAGACTAGACGAGCCGAGCTCGAACTTCGTGTAGGCTCGCAGACTCGCAGTCTCGCACACCACACCCAATCCCCAGACACCCAGTCGACCGCCCAGAGCTCAGATCACTAGCTCAGCCTCAGCCCACCACAGCCCGCGAGGCCACGTGTCCATGTCCCACGATCACGAGTCTACGACTAGTTCCCGAACCCAACCCCGACGGCCGATGCCTCCCATTCCCAAACCCTAAATCGACTCCCCCATTCGATTTCGAGTGTCCCCGACCCCAATTCCCCATCCCCCGTCCGGCTGTCCCTGCCTCCCCGACACCTCGCCATTGATTCCCAATGGATGCTGCCGCCTGTCGCTTAGGCAAGCAGGCTCCACCGTGACCGATGGGGTGAGCCGACGCGGCGATGCCTCTCCTTCTCTGCTACAGAGCAGGCGAGCACCGACGTGGTGACGCCCTTCTCCTCCTCGACTGCTTCGAGCCTTCGGCTGTCGGCTCCACGCATCCACCTCAAGTTCCATCGTCGACCGAGTATGATTTATTCACCATTCCCCAACCTGATTCCCCATTCCCAAACCCTAAATCATGAATCTTGTTGTGCGATTCCTGTCCCCAGTGCAGGACCTGCGTGGCCATCGTCGGCGTCGACTGCTGCATCCTGGCCGCAGACACTTGCCTCTCCGTCGGATACAACATCCTCACGTGCGAGTTGTATGTCCTTGACCCCGAGTTTGTTTGTGTATCTAAGCTATTGTCCGGTTAGGGTTAGGAGGGTTCGATTGTGTATTTGTGTGTAAGGACTCGGTTGGATGCAATTCCAGGGCTGAATTGTATCATGGATGAGATGTTGTGGTGGTATTTTGTGATTGAATTGTTGTATGCAATTTCAGGGTTGGATTGGATGAGATGTGGTGTATTTGTGTGTAAGTTTGTCTCAGTAGTTCTTAAGAGCTGGATTGGATGCAATTAGACATGTTTATTTGATCTGTGTTGAAGTTTGTGTTAGTAGTTCTTAAGGATATCAACTGAAGGTAGTTCTTACTTACTCAAACTAGCATATGAGTTTGAGTAAATTAGATGATGAGGTCAACTCAAGTCATGACCAAATTAGAATATGAGTTGAATGTAGCAGGTATATGCTACATGCTAGCATATGGGGTCAGATTGCACATGATCCCCTTGCATTTGTAAAGTTTACAATGAGCTTTGACATCTTTTAGATTACTGAATATTAATGGAAAATTATAAAGTGAGCTTTTGTGAAAGGGCATGTTCTGCAAAGTTACGTTGTTGTTTGATATATTTGCTAACACTATATGAATTGTTGTAGATGTCTCAAAATCAGCAATCAACACAACAATCTATTGATCCACCGGCAAGGGAGAAGGATGGAACCACAGTAGCAGCACCAACATATCAGCAAGATATTGATCAAGAGGATGGACCATGAAGGATCGATATGGCCTAGAGGGGGGGGTGAATAGGCAATTTTACAAATTCTGGCAATTTTAATTTACTAACTTATTTTAACGAGAGTAACTTATAGCAAGAGTAAAGCAGAATTCAAGCAACAAACAAATACAATAAAGCAATAAAAGAAATGATACAGGAAAGACAAAGATTTATCCCGTGGTTCAGAGCTGCACTCCTAATCCACGTTGAAGCACTTCTCTTGAAGTTCAGCTTCTCCAAAGCTAGTAGCAGAGCTCGTGTTCACTTCTGTAACTCTTTCACTTCTCCAAAGTGAGGTGAGTTCCAAACCTCTCACAAAATACAGATTGCCTTCCACAAACACCTTTGGACGAGTCACACTGCTTTACTTCCTCCAAGTCGTCTAGGATCACCAAGATCCAAGAGTAATAAACCTCGCACAAGTTCTGTCTCTTGGTTCACTATGCAAATCACAAAACTAGACACTGACTTGGAGCTTACACACTTAGGGAAGTATGAAGATTTTTTTGTGAAAATGAAGCACAGACTCCTTTTTGAGAATGAGAGCTATATATCAATGCCAAAATGTAAGGAGTTCATGTATGTGTCACAGGTAGATGGCTTAGGAAATGTTTATATAGCCATTTTGAGTGAATATAGCCGTTACACCTGCTACAGTAGCCGTTGGACGTGTCAGATGTCAGAAACAACAGAAAAACACATGTACAACGGACTATGTATCAGTGCTTAGCGATACTGGGTATGTGTATGCCGGACCAAATTTCCGAGTTCACGACGGACCAAATATTTTGGTCCGCAGTACATGGGTTGATCAAGAAGATGGTCTGGCATACAACTGAGAGATATATATGAGTATCTGACTAAGAGGTTTGGTCCGTTACACTTGACTTTCAAAAGATTTTGCTTAGACATAGAGACTTATGTACGCCGGACCAAAATTTTGGTCCGTCATATATGGACGAAGCCACAGATTTGCCAGGCAAAAAGACACATGTACTTCGGACCAAATTTTTGGTCCGTAATGCATGGACTTAAGAGAAGATAGGTTCTGGCGAGAAGACATATGTATTTCGGACCAAATTTTTGGTTCGTTATGCATGGACTTTAGAGAAGATATGTGCCAAGACCTTTTTCAATTATAGATAAAAAAAATACTAGCTTTTCAATCTAGCAACGGACTTAAAAGAAATTAAGCACAAAAGTTTTGTCTGTTTCCTGAGTAAAAACTTATTTTAGGTTTCGATCGAAAAAGAACATCAAAGATTTAGTCCGGCCAAAACTTATATGCCGAAAGGGATGCCGGACCAAATTTTTGGTCTGCTGAGGATAGGAAACCTAAGACATCTTTGGTCTGATACTGAGAAGCGAGAATTGCATGTATGCCGGACCAAAAAATTTGGTCCGTCATACATAGGCAGGTTTTTGACTAAGATATTTTTCTGGGAAAGTTTGTTCAAGAATATGTGAATATCAAAGCGAGTAAATTCTAATCTGAATAGCAGATGTACAAAGGAAGTTTTGACAAAGAATAGATTCAAGGTTTGCAACGAACTGAAGAATATAGATAGGTAAAGATATGGTCCGTTTGAACTGGAAGATATAGTTAGAAAAAGATATAGATTGAGTGTCTTTTGCTCCAAGTGATCTGGTTTTGCTTTTGCCTATCAAACTATTTCCTTGTGCTAAGTCCCTCTTTTGAACAGCTATACAAAGACAAAACACCTTCAGTCATAAACTATAAACTAAAGGCCTTAATCTTGTTGTCCCAGCTTATTTCATCATACGTTCTAGCTCACTTTCTTCAGGCTTTGAATATTACTAACTTAGTCATCAATACCAAAATCATAATAATATAACAAATAAATTTGAGGGTGCCTAGATGCTATCAATCTCCCCTTTTGGTAATTGATGACAACATACCTTTTAGTTAGTAATATCTTATTTATTCTGCAAAAGAGTTAGTGAATATACCGATGAGAAATAGAGAGTAAATTTGCTCCCCCTTAATGAAAGCATTCATATCAAAGTAGAGAATCCGAGCATATAGTTTCTAAAAAGTAAATAAGAAATTACACCATAAACATAGCACAGAACAAAAACATAATTAATATCCATATAGATAAGCCAGCCTATAGAGGAGAACTAAGTTTTTTTTTTGTTTTTTTTCTCCCCCTTTGGCATCAATAGCCAAAAAGGGTCCCTATTTGCGCCTTGAAAAGAATCTTTTGAGCTGGCCCTGAGCTTTGCTTTTCTTTGGAGAAGAGGCATGTTGTTCATCAGAAGCTTCTTGGCTTGGATTATCTGCCCCTTGAGACATAGCTCGATCATGCCAACTTGGATAGTCTGGGTCTCCTGGCTGGATAACCAACAGCTGAAGATCTGACCGAATCTGATCCAAGGATTCATTCATATTGCGAGTTTCAGCAAGGACATCGCCCACATCATATGTGACATCATGTGCTAGGCGGGTATAGTCGAGCAAGGCATCTTCAGTAAATTCAGTTAGATGATCTAATTGGTGCCTCATCCATAACTGATTGCTTGTATGTGATGTTCTTGCAGCTTCCACTTGATTTCTCAGTTTCTTGTAGTGGTCATCCATCTTCTGGTTTATGTCATACAATCATCCTTTATCGATTTTGAGTAGTGTCAATGTTGGACTCATTGCCTAAGGTTTTCTGATTTTTGCTTAGGTGGTCAAATCTTGACATGGTTTCATTATAGAACTTCATTTCTCCTCATATCTTCGATTCTTTGCATTCTGATCTTCAATATATCTAGCTTGGAATCCTCTTTGATCGGCATAGTATTGGTGCTCAAAGTTTGAAAACCAGGAAGGCTGAGTTTCAAAGATGTTTACTTGAGCTTGAAAGGTGTTGTCTTGTCCTTGCTTATCATACTTGGGAGAGGATGATTTGGGGTACTGATAGTCAAACAAGCTTTCCCAACCAGGAAATGTATCCCTTTGATCATGCTCAGGATGAGCTGAAGTTGAAGGATAGACAGGTTCATATGGTTGGGGTACTTCAGATGGAATACTAGACCCTCCAGCTTCATTTTCATTTGCTCCTGGTCTGAAATTCTGCGCTTCCATGAACCTTGCTGCTGCAGCTGCTTCTTGAAGTTGATGAATTTGATGTTCTTCATCCAAGGCTCTATCAATCGAGCTTGAAAGCTTTTGAGTAGCAAAGATCATCTGCTTTCCATGATTCACTTCCATAAATGACTTGATTTGCTTCTTGAGAGGGTGGCTCGAGTCTCCCCTTTTCCTTTTGAATACTAGGTTCTCTGTCATTTCGCTCGATCGATATATGATGACTTTCATACTCTTGATGACAACTTTCATAGGGTCGATGCCAAAATCACTTTGTTGTGCTTGGGAAAGACTTCTAGCACAATTTCATCAAACTCATTCCACCTCAACCCTTTCTTCACTTTCTTCTTCGGGCTCAAATGGTTGATTTTCTGCCACTCTTTGAAGAAACCCAGAAATCCTTAGATTATGACCAGTAGCCTGATGCATACTGTATTTCTTCGGGAAGCATTTGAACTCTTTATTTAGATCATCTTGAGAAATAATGCCTTGAGCCAATAAGACTCCAGTGATTAATTGGGCAAAAGGCAAAGAGCTGCTGAATTTTTATAGATGGCTTCTTCCATCTGTCCAAAGAAATAATCAGCTAGATCTATAGGCTGTCTTGACAGAATCAGGTGTAGCAACCATGCTAAAACTGAGGTGATTCCTTCTTTATATCCAGACTTGGGATA